>OY728146.1:146785166-147385166 GCA_963277665.1 Viscum album | reverse complement strand
AAGAATTCTACCCATTGGATTAAGAGGTCTGTTGAATTATGTGATTTGGGATTCCATAACAGACATGTCTCATTTTTTTCGGGAAATTTGTGCGGCTACATCAGATTATGATGCTCTATGCAAACTTGAAGAAGATGTTGTTGTAATTATATATAAACTGAAAAAAATATTTTCGCCATCTTTCTTCGACTCAATGGAACATTTGATGTTACATTTTCCATATGAAGCCAAATGTGGAGGTCCAGTACAGTTTAGATGGATGTACCCATTTGAAAGATGCATGCAAAAATTGAAAAGAAAAGTACGTAACAAAGCATATGTTGAAGGATCTATTACAGAAGCTTATTTTCAAGAGGAAATATCTTTTTTCTGCTCCCATTATTTTGAATCTGAGTATCCTTCAAAACACAACTGAATGGGATGGAACGAGAGGAATATTGATGAAATTGACAATCAATTATCTGCTTTCAACTAGCCAGATCTTGGTTTTGGTGGATTTTATGAATGCTGGCTTTCGGATGATGAACATCACAGAGCTCATACGTATGTTCTGCTCAACTGTGAAGAGATGACATCAGTTGTACTGTAAGTGTTTATATCACTTATTCTATCATTTATGTTATAGTAAATAACTTTGTTTTTTATAGGATGTATGATAATCATATCAAGAAACAAATTCCACAAATTACAGCAGCTGCTCTCGAAGAACGCCGACAGAAAAATTTCTCTCAGTGGTTTCAAAAACTGGTAACATAAATTCTTTATCTTTTAGAAACTCATTCAATGTATAGTTTATTATATTGATAATTATTTCACAAATTTTCAGGTGTCTCGACATGCTGATAAAATTGAAAAACGACTGTGTATATTGAGTAACCCACCTACCAAACTTGTTAAAACTTATAATGCATATGTGGTGAATGAATTTCGATTTCACACACATGTATATGGGGAATAAAAAAAAAACAATGAACAGTGGAGTTAGCTTGAGAGGATCTCATCATTGAGAAAATGAAGTTGACTTTTATGGCATACTTGATGAAATCATTGAACTCTGTTATCTTGGACAACATTACATAACCATGTTCAAATGTCGGTGGTTGGATACAGATAGAGGCGTGCGTGTTCATCTGACTCATGGAATCATCGATATTAAATGTAAAAGTGTTATCGCAGTAAATGAACCATTCTTATTGGCTCAACAGGAACATAAAGTTTATTATGCAAAGTAATGTGCTACATCAAGAGACTTGACTGATTGGTGGAGTATAATAAAAATCAAAATTCGAGACAATCAGTTTAGTCAAAGTGAATGTGCTTTCACTGATGTGCAAATAATTGAAGTTTTTCAAGAGAGTACTCAAAATCAATCTTTTTTACAAAGAGACATGAGTATCGATGACGAAACCCCACATTTAAGAGTCGGTGATGACGATGATGTTAATGATGTCACATATGAATTTGAAATGGTAAGAGATGAAGCAACTGGAACTCGAATGGATATCGATGATGGTGAGGAGGAATATGAAGATGACATTGACATATATGAAGATGATGATGAAGATGAACACTGATAGAATTCCATGGTATTTATATACAATCATAACTAATATATATATATATATATATATATATAATAGAAATTATCAATTATTTGCTAACAACATTATCATTTTCTGTTTCAGATGGACGACGACACATTTCGTGAGTTGGCGGATGCTGACCTGTCTTTCGATGCGGATGAGTTGCTGGCAGATGACCCTCAGCCTGCAGGCGCTCCAGGGAGTACACGGAGGGGGCGCGGTCTTGCACGATTGATGATTCATGACCCCATCCCCGAGTGACGTCCACGTCTTGGGTTTGATCCACGCACACAGAGGTGTGATAACCCGTGTGATAATATGTGGATTTGACTAAGATTTCATTAATCTATTCACATAATAAATGTTTATTATTTTTACAGTTTTCCGCATATAGCAGTCGGACAGGGAAGCGCTATTTTGCGCAACTATTTCTCTCAGTCTTGGACCACATGGGAGCAGATTCCCATTGATGTGCAGCAGGCCATGTTCGGCCATTGGTTGGTACGTACGTAAATAAATAATTTTTATTTTGAAAATTATTTCATTTCTAACTTGATATTTTGATTTATTTGTAGGGTTTATGGTATCCGATCGAGGATACCATGCGTGACGCCATCCACGAGGCATGGGAGGTGGCCATGCGTGATCGCTTTCGTCAGTTTTTGCACAATTTAAGAAAAGCTGCCACGAAGAAAGCAGGAGTGTCGGATTTTGACGAGTCATGTAGAGCACACCGACCAGAGTACATTTCATCCCATATATGGGATGGATTATGTGCGCACTGGTTGAGAGATGCCTTTCAGAGGAGATCATCGGTGGGGAGGCAGAATCGGGGGAGACAAGAGGTGACTCATCGAGCTGGGAGTCTCACTTTCAGTACTCATAGATAGCATCTGGTACGTACATTATTTATAAATATTTTATATAACTATAAATATTAATAGTTTATTTTTTATTTTTATAGGCTGTCGAGCACCCCGATATTACAGAGTACGACGTATATCTGAGGATGTATAGTGATCCTGCTACTGGGGAGCTCAGAGGTGATCGTCAGCGTCACATCGTGGTCAGTATTATTTGTTTTCAAGTTTAAAAATTAACTGCATATAATATATTCACAATTTTAATTTTAAATTGCAACTACATGAGTCATATGAGGCCGCAACGTCACAGACTCAGCCTGAGAGTCAGTCCGAGTCATCAGATCAGACCACTAGCCGTCAGTTTGATGAGGCAGCATGGATGCAGGCCACCCAGTATGCCTTCGAGAAGGGCCGGGTAGTTGGTATCAGCTCTCGACTGACTCCTGGAGATTATTATGACAGTGCTGCAATGTCGGCGTCCAGCTCGAGAGGAGCTCGTGCATCTTCTTCTGCTACACAGTATGAGGATCAATTGCGATCTTAGACTGCACTGATAGAGAGTCTCCGACAGGAGCAGGAGCAGATGCGTCAGCAGCAGCTGCAGCATGAGGAGGAGCGTCGACGCCAGCAGCAACTGTACGAGGAGTAGATGAGTCGGTGGCAACAGCAGCACCAGGAGCAGATGAAGTACATGCGCCGACTCACTCATGCTTTAGGGATGAAGTTTCCTCCACCAACATCTGCAGATCCCCCCTCCCCCCCTCCTTCAGATTAGAGTTTGTTTTTATGTTATAAAGTTTGTTAAATCAAAATATGATTTTTTTTTCTATTCGTAGTTTCAGTCTCATTATAAAATATTAATAATATTATATTTTGAAATAACAATATTAATATGAATAATAATATTATTTATATTTTATAATATTAAATTTTATATATATATTAAAATTTTATAATATTATAATTTAATTATATTTTTTGTAATATTTGAATTATTTTAATATTTGAATGTAAAATAATTCTATTATTTTTATATTAATTAAAATAACTTATTAATATTTTTTTTATTTATGAATTATAATTCTAATATTATTATATTAATTAAAATCATTTATTAATATTCTATTATTTTTTATTTTTGAATTATAATTCTATTATTATTATATTAATTAAAATAATTTATTAATAATTTATTATTTTTATTTGTGAATTATAACTCTATTATTATATTAATTAAAATCATTTATTAATATTTTATTATTTTTATTATTTTTGAATTATAATTCTCTTATTATTATATTAATTAAAATAATTTATTATATTTATTTGTGAATTATAATTCTATTATTATATTAATTAAAATCATTTATTAATATTTTTTTATTTTTGAATTATAATTGGATTATTATTATATTAATTAAAATAATTTATTAATAATTTTTTTTATAGTATTTGCGACGGGGTACTATGCCCGTCGCAAATAGTATTATTATTATATTCATTAAAATAATTTATTAATATTTTTTATTTTTTATTTTAAAAAAAGTAATTGCGACGGGCCCGTCGCAAATACTATTTTAATTTTTTTTTACAAATATACGGACTGATATTTGCGACGGGAAGGATCTCCGTCACAAATAATACTTTTAGCGACGGGCCCGTCGCAAATAATTGTTGTTACGACGCCGTTTTCCGCAACGGGCTATTTGCGACGGGGGCCCGTCGCAAAAGCCTATTAGCGACGGGATCCCGACGCAAATGCCCCGTCGCAAATGCCATTATTTCCAGTAGTGTTGTTATAACTTTATAATTATATATATAAATATTTACAATTAAAATTATAAATAAATATTTATTTATTATAATTTTAAATTACTAATAAATATATATTTATTTAGTAGTTATAATTATAAATAAATATATATTTATTTAAATAATTATAAAATTATAATAAATATATTAATAAAATAATAAATATTATAAATATAAATTGGTTATAATTTTATAATTTTATAATTATTTAAATAAATAAATACATATTCATTTATAATTGTAATTAAAAATAAATATATATTCATATAAATAATTATAAAATTAAAAGAAATGTAGTTATATATATCTATAATCTTATAAATATATATATAATTAATATATTTATTATATATATTTCTAAGATTAAAAATATAATAAGTATATTTCTTATAAATTTATAATTATTTAAATTTAAATTTTATAAATATAAATATAAAAAAATATATATAGTTACAATTATAAATAAATAAATAAATATATATATATATTTATCATATATATAATATTATAAATATATATAATAATAAAAACAAATTAGTAACATTGTATCTTTATCAGTGCTAAAAAATCGCTTATAAAAGGAGTCTTTGTCACTGCTGATAAATACATTTTTTATCAGCACTTTCTATTTTAGCGCTGATAAAACATATCTTTATCAACGCTTTTTAGCTAGCACTGATAAAATATTTACCGAGTTTTATAAAAAAACTCCACCTTTCTCTTCCTTCTTCATACCCCTCAAGCTCTCGCGGAAACCGATTGTCGCCACTGCGCCTCCTCCTCCTCCTCTCCCACCGCCTCTCCTCTACCGTAAACCACACCTACACTGTGTACCTCTCCTCTGCCGCAAACCAAACCTCTGTGCGCCTCTCCTCCGCCGCGCGCCACACCTCTACCATGCGCGAACCAAACCACCGTGCACCTCTCCTCCATTGCGCGCCACACCTCTGTCATGCGCCTCTCCTCCGCTGCGCGCCACACCTCCATAATGAGTTTTCTCCTCTTTATCATCTGTTTCGTCTTGTTCACATGTAATTATAGTTTGATATTGATGGTATGTTGTGAATTGTATGGGCTAAATGCCCCGTTGAAAATCGCGGCCATTGGTGGTCCTTGTTGACATACTAAATGAATTGCATGTTGGTTGGTGTTCCTCTTCATATTTTTTCCTTTGATTTTGTGTGACTCGGTTATGGATTTGAAGTGTGATGCCATTAGAGCATAGTGCAATTACTTTTTAATGATTAAGATTTTTGTCGTTAGGGGTTGAGTAGTATGTCACTTGACATATTTATGTGTTCTCCATTAATGTTGACAAGTTTTAGCTTCGATTTTGCTTGAGTGAGGTAGGTGTTTCTTTGGAACTCCCTTGTAATACATGTTATAAATTTCTTGGATGTTTTTCAATGATTTCTTATGAAATTATAATCCTATGTTTTGACTTTGTTGGGTTACAATTGGCTTGAAAATAGTTTAAAGACTTGGTATAGACTTATGTCACATGCCATGTGTTTTATAAAAGGCCCGAGTGGATTTTTTTAAAGGAATTTAAATATTTTGAAAGTTTGGTCATATTTTTTTCTTTAAAGTGAATATGTGATATTTTAAAGTCATGTTTTGTAAAACGAATGGAATTGAACTTCAACCTATTTAAATGGTTTTGAGACCCTTAACTCTTGTGGTGGATTAAGATATATTCAAAAGGATATTGAAGATTAATAAAAATGGTTCTTAGCACATATTTTATTCAAAAATAAAAGGGTTTATTATTTTAAAAATTTATTTATAGAAAATGGTTGGGTTTCTAAATGGGATTTCTAGTGAATTTTGATAAATGGTTTTTGGATGAAATTTGAAATGTTGTTCTCAAATGGGGTGAAAATGGATTGGCTTCTCGAGCACATTTGTAAAATCATAGTTTGTAATTTAAAGGAAGTTATTTTATAAATATGGGAGACCCTCAATTGAGCTCCATACATTTATTGTTCATGTTGTTGATCGCAACCCCATGGGGGATTCTTTATATTCTTATGCTTATTGTGAAGCTTATAAAAGGATGTTTATGAAAAATAGTATCAACCCAGGTTCCTCATCTCCAGTTCAGGATCCAAATACACGAGTCTTAGAAAGTTTCACATGATGGTTACATCATTCTTAGGACACTTTAGAAGATTTATTTTCTTGGATGGATTGTATTCCCCTAGTTTTTTTTGATTATATGAAAGCATTGTTTGGTTGTTTTTTGGATTATGTTTCCTTGTTTCGTTAGTGCCTATGCATGATCATTGTTTCACTTCGAGTGTTTATTTTATTACTTTCAAATAGGTTGATTTAAATGGTTTAAAAGTTTTATTTTAAAAGGAAAAATTGGTGATTTGTTAAATGAGTTTTAAGAAAATTGATTTTCATTGTGGTTATTTATGAAAAAGAGTTTTTCAAAAAATGTTCTATAAGAGGGATAAACTGTAATTTGACATGTCTTATATGGTTTTAAAGGCCCTATTTCCATTTTTGATATTTTTATTTCAAATTTTTAGTCATCCTTGTATTTATATTATAAAAGGGTGGTTGTTTGAAAATATGTAAGTTTATTGTTTTTACGCTTGTTTTATAATTCATGTGAAAATATATTTTATACCTTATGTTCAAACTAGAACTTTATGAACTATATTATTAAGGGATTCAAAGAGAATTCTTTATGAGATCATACAAATAATTTTTAGCTCACACCCTACATATGAACTAGTGGATGGGAGTGTATGAGGCTCTTATATCTCCTTTTTTAGTGCCCTTTTTTTGTTCTTGATGTTCATATTAGTCCATGGTTGGATAATGGGATGTGGCGAGTTACTATGGATCACTAGTGTTAATGTTGGAGTTATTTGGGTTTTGATTGCCTTTTAACTTTCCTTTTAAGATGTTTTAGTAAGAACGAGTTATGATTTTTTTAGGAATCAAGTGCTTGGTCTGGAGTGAGTTCTTAATCACTACCCTTTGTAACGATGCTTATGTTTCTATAGGCTAGTTATACTCCCTACATTGATGGTTCATATAAGGCATGGTAGTAGATAAGACTATGTGAGATGGTGGAGGATTCTAAGATGAGATTTGAATTATATGAGATAGGGATGAACTACTAACTTCAAATTTCCATCTATGACAATACTATTGAAATAGACATGGCATTATATGAGACCTGACCTAAGTTGTGTAGATTAGTATGAGTATTTAGATGCTCATGAGGGATCCTCCTAAGATATTAATGGAAGATTGATGAAAACACCAATCTTAACCATAAATGAGCTGGGTAATGAGTATGGATTATATTTTGATGTATCGAGATTCAGGATTTAAACAGTTTCAGTCCATGATGGTCATGTGGTTTCTTATGGGTCCAGACAGTTAAGAACACATAAGAAAAACTTCCCAAATCCTTTCCTAGATTTGTAAATAGTGGTGCTTTCCATGAGGTGTTATCGGAATACACTAAAAAACTGTTTAAAAAATGTGTTCAACAAACCTTTTTTTGGTCTTAAATAAATTTAAAATGATTTAAACACTTTGCATGGACTTAGGTTTCATGAAAAGTGTTTCTTGACTCACCTGATTAGATTTCACAATGGGATGTGAATGTTTTGAAAGCGTATGTAATGCGGGTTTCATTTTAACAATGGGTGTGTGAAGTTTTAAATGAAAATTTATAAAATATTGAGGGTTGTCGCTCATTTTAAACGATTAACATCATTGGGTCATTAAGTTGCCTTGAATGCTTTATAAAAAATGAATTGGGGTTTTGATAAAGAGTGTTTGAAACCGATTGGTTTATTTTAAAAAGGACATGTTATTTTAAAGAGGAATTTGTGTAAATGGTTGGTTTTTTAATGGGATTTCAATTATGATTTTATAAACAGTTTTCAAAGGAGACTTAAAGTATGCAACTGTTTCTAGCCTTGGTTAATTTTTATATCAACATTTTGTCTATTTGATTTGTTAAATATTAATATCACCCAATCAAATAGGATGGATATGAATAAATAATGGATGGATGATAATCGTTTGACAAGAGAGTATGAAGATGGAGTGAAATAGTTCATCAAGTTTGCAAAAGATAACACATATGACCCTTTTAAAATCCCTTTTCCATGTTTACACTATTGTCATTCAAGACAAGTTAGTTCATAGGAGTTAGAAGAACACTTGATCTATCACTAAATAGATCGAAGTTATAAATGTTGGAATAAACATTGGGAAAAAGAGAATGTAGCTAGTGGATGGGATAATAGTGCGTTTTATGGATCATATGATATGATTAGAAGTGCGAACAATGGATAAGACCATATCGAGGATGTGATTACAGATGTGAATGATGATAAAGATCGTATTGAGGAAATGACAAGGACAATTGAAGATGAACTTTGTGATTGTCGAAAATTATTTGAGCAGTTAAATAGTTGTGAAAAGATGCCTTTGTATGGAAGTTGCACTAAATATACAACATTGTCAATCATACCGAAGTTATATAATTTAAAATCAAGCAACATATGGAGTGATTCCAGTTTTACATAATTACTTTCTCTCTTAAATGATATGGTCTCAGAAGATAATGAGCTCCTAATCTGAACAAATGATGCCAAAATGAATGCTACATTTGATGGGTATGATATCTGAATGAATAAATTCCTACCTGAATGATTTTATACTGTTTCTCAAGGACCAAAAATCACTTAGATAATGCCCAAAGTGTGGTGCTTATTGATATAATAAAGATGAATCTGGTCCTACAAAAGTTGTATGGTACTTTCCAATCATACCAAGGTTTAGGCGACTATATAAAAGTGAGGAGACCACAGGGAAATTGACATGGCACGTAGAAATAAGAAATAAAGATGAGAAACTACATCACCCAAAATAATCTTTTCATTGGAAGATAATCGATCATGAGTATCCTGATTTTGGAAACAGGCTGAGAAACCTTCGTCTTGCGTTATCTATTGATGGAGTGAATCCTTTTGGTTTTCAAAATAGTACTCATAGTACATGGCCAGATATGTTGGTAAATTATAACCTTCCATTGTGGTTATGCATGAAACAAAAAAAATCATGCTATCTATGATTATATTAGGACCAAAATGACCAGGTAATGATATTGATGTTTTTTTGACTCCATTGATTGATGATTTGAAATTATTGTGGGATTCAGGTGTTACATTGTATGCTGCTTATAGAAATGAATATTTCACATTGAGAGCCATGTTGTACGGGGTGATAAATGAATTTCCTACTTATGGGAATTTTTCAGGATATAGAATTAAAGGAAGTCATGGGTGTCTCATCTGCAAACAAGGTACATAGTCAACTAGGTTGAAACATTCATCGAAAATTGTGTTTATTGGACATCACATATTTCTACCCCGATGACATAAGTACCGATCTTGGATGACATCATTCGATGGAAGTTCACAAGAACGTACAACACCGTCTCCACTAACTGGTGATCAAATGTTTGAGAAAGTAAAATATGTAGACACTACTTTTGGTAAATTGTTTTTGAAAAGCCTTACGAAAACCAGTTGGAAGAAGAGACCAGTTTTTTTTGAATTACCATACTGGAATTGTATGTACGTCATTCACTTTCTTGATGTTATGCATGTTGAAAAAATGTATGTGACAATATCATCGCCACATTGCTAAATGAACCTGGAAAAAAAAATATGGAATTAAGTCTAGGCTGGACATGGTTGACGTGGGAATATGAGAAGAGTTGGCACCAGTGAAGGGTGAAAAAAAACTTTTTTTCCTCCAATTACTTACAAATTTTCTAGGCAGGAGAGATATCAGTTTTGTAACTTCTTGAATGACATAAAGTTTCTATAGGGGTATTCATCAAATATCCATAATATCATGTCAATGACCGATTTAAAGTTAAAGGGCCTGAAATCACATAACTGTCGTGTTTTAATGTAAGGTCTAATTCCTATAGCTTTACGTTACATTTTTCCCAAGAATGTTCGTTATACGTTAACGAAGATTTGTTTCTTCCTCAAATCTATATGTAGCAAAGTTATAGACCCAACGAAATTGAATAGTATGGAAAGATAAATTTCCATCATATTATGTGAATTGGAAATGTTCTTCCCACCAACATTCTTTGATATGATGGTTCATTTGACGGTTCACTTGGTGAGAGATATTCAACTATGTGGTCCTATAAACTATAGAAGGATGTACCCCATTGAATGGTATATGGATATTTTTAAAGGGTATGTCAAAAATTGAAGTCGTCCAGAGGGTTGTATTAAAGAGCGATATATTGTTGAGGAATTTGTTTAATTCTGTACCAAATACCTGTCCAGTGTGGAAATCATTTGTCTACCAAAATATCATCACATTGGGCAGCTTGTGGGTGAAGGAATTTCTGGAGGAGAGGTTGTCATAATGAATATTATAGATCAGGAGCAGACCCATATTTACATTTTTCATAACAGTTTAGAGGTTGACCCATATGTCGAAACCCACAATGAAATTTTTAGGCATTTGAATCCATTAAGGGATGAAAAATTGATATCAAATACACATAATTGATTGTTTATAGGATGGTTTTAGGACCATATATTTAAGGAGTCAGGTGAAAATCTATATTCAATTTTAGAACGACTTCGATGACTAGCTAAATGACTAAGTGTGTGTATATTATTTTATAATACTCATGTAATTAACAATTATACATTCTATACTAATGAACATGATGAAGATAGTACCATGCAGAATAGTGGAGTTATACTTATGGATGAAGCGATGCATGTTTCCAGTGCTAAGGACAGAAATCCAATTTATGTGAATATGTCATACTTTGGTACCATCAAACAAATATGGGAGTTGGATTATACAAACTTCCAAGTGCCTATTTTTCAATAAAAGTGGGTTGATAATAGGAGTGTTGTTAAAATATATGATTTAGGATTCATGAAAGTTTATTTTAGTAAGGAAGGGTACAAAGACAAATCATTTATAATGGAATCACAGGAAGTACAAGTATTTTATGTTCTAGATCTTGCAAACTGAAACTAGTTAATTGTTTTGTTATCCACCAAAACCACTAAAGGGTTAAATGAAAATTCGACAGAGGATGACCCTTTCATTGGGATTTCACAATCATTTTGTAGAGGTTCCAATATAGAAGGAATTTTTTATGTCATAGGGGACCACAATGAATGGATTTAGATAGTTGATAGAGGGGTCAAATCCCTTCATAATTTTAAAAAAAGAGAGTTCAATAATCAGGTTATATTTTTTTTGTAATATACATTATGTTAACTTATGTTATTATATTCTCAATGCTACTTTTATGTAATCTAAATTAAATATTGAACCAATTATGCAGATAATGACTTATGCACATGATGATGCTCCCAATCCCAAGGCACAATAGGTCTCTTAACCTGCTGCTGCTCGTAGTGAAGAGGACCAATAGGTTTCTCAACCTGTTGCTACTACTTCTCTCAGTTTAGAGGTACAACCACCATATGTACATGCCAATGCTCTCGCTCCAAAGGAACATATTTATGATGTTGAAACTGAAAAATGGTAGGTGCAGAAACACTGTAGGCGTATAAAAAATAGTAGCATCATAGTTTGGCGGTGTTAGAAAAAATCCTTAAGGAAAAAGAGAAAGGCATTAAATGCGAGGTAGAATAGAATAAGCAGAGCCAACATGTTAACCCCAATAAGGCCATGTTCAGTAGTTAAATTGGAATCGACACTTGACAACATGTTCCGATTGATGTACAGTCATGACAACATGTTTTCACCGGGCTTAACACACTGATGTGAGGAGATATTAAAGTAAAATTATGATATCATTTATTTAATTTACTAAAAAATAAAATAATGAAAAATTGACTTACTCTTCATCATCCCCTTTAAATTGAATTTATAGTGGATGAATCACACAAGGACTATGTATTAAGGGTTTCTAGAAGGATTCATAAAGTATTTTGCACAATTTTAACAAAATGTTAGCTTAAATATGTTGAAGGGAAAATAAACCTCACCCACCTCCTATTTATGCACACCTAATAACCCAAGGAGCGTGGGATGCATTTACTATCCATCATGAGGACCATTATTTTTAGGTACATTATGTTTGGTAATACATTGTTTGATTAAAAATTAACTTTCTATTATTTCTGCACACTTTTAGAGAACAAAGTGAGAAAATAAGGAACGATCAGCAAAACCAGCGTACCCCTACCATAAAAAAAGAATGGGGTACACTTCACTTGAAAAAAATTGGTACGTATTTTAAATCTACCATAATACTTTTATGTGGCATAAAACAACACCATAACTATGTTCCTCTATTTATATGCAAATTGATGAATCCAAATCCAATTTCACTTCCATCCCATTCCATGTGCTATGGAAGGAGGTGTGTGTAAATAAACATGGGATACTAATAGATGAAAATAGGGAAACATGTGTAAGTATGACATAATAAATATTTGTTTTTATTTAAATAAACATTATATAACAATGATTACTTATTTTACTATATTTTCTACCTGACATAGTCACAAGAATCAGCAACACCCAAAACAAATGTGGACATACTTTCGGTGGCCTTGAAGCATCCATAAAAGTATGGTCGCGTTAGTGGTTCAGGTTTTGGGGTGACATCCCGAATATTTTTTGAGAAAAAAAATACAAGGATGATCAAATTTTAGAAATCAAAATGATAAGAGAAAGAATATATATCCTTTAAGAACATATGAAATTGCAAAGAGAGTTCATGGAAAATATTATGGAGGGGGGAAGAGAAGAAACAAATCAAGAACAACCAGTGTGTGAAGATCTCACCCCACCCCACTAGCTTTGAGGTGAGCTATTCCCCTCAAAAACCTATCTCAGCTGAGGTAATCAATGTTCTAATAATTTTTTCTATTAATTTTGAATCAAATAGACACTGATACCTTTCAATTAATGATATTGTATAGTTTAAAAATGACTGTGATTTATATCTATCAACACCCACCCATTGCCTTGTAGCGAGGCCTATAGTGTTCAATATCCAGAACGTCATGCTACACAACAGACCACTTCCAACAGGTCATGTAAAAGTGTTAATTAACATATCCCATGATCCAAGTGCCGAGCTACCTATTATAATTAATGATGAATATATTCATAAGGTCAAACAAACTCTTGTAACATTCATCGCATGACCGTCACAACTTATAAAAAAACATGCCGACAAGGAGGTATTCATTTCCATTTTTTTCAAGACAAACCTTTAACATTTAATGAAAAAATTTCTGAACATGAATTTTATTACAAAAAAACATAGAGAAGTGGGTGAAAAGAAAGAACAACTCAAAACCATCCTAAGGATCAAGAAACCGATCAAAAAGATCTTCTGAAAGCACCTTAAACCTACCCATTCTATATCCGCATTTATTATCATTGCAGGATCATGTGAATACAAAGTTGAAAGATGGTGGGGTTCAAAAATTTCTTTTTTATGAAAATATGTACAATAGGGAAGATCCAAATTTCATTAGTGTTGAAAATGTAAGTGAAATCCTGGAGTATGATTGGCTAGGCAGTTTAGTTGTAAATGTATACATGAGGTATGTTTTCATGATTTGAATTCCCAAAAGCTGATATACTATGATAATTATAACTAAATACATTTCATTTTTTTCACTAGTGTATATATGAAAAATAGTTGAAGGGATTTCCCCATGAACAAAAATTTGGAATCATTATCCCTCACATCAACTCTACAGAACAAAAAGAAATAAAATCCAATAAAGAGTGAAATAGTGGTAGGCCTGCTCAAATCGTTTAAAAACAAAATTAAAGATGATAGACTCTTTTTAATACCAACGATGTAGGGGTAACACTCTACAATTTAATCATATCAAATATATTTTAATTTCTTTCATTACTATTTTTTGTGTTCTTAAGAAGCATTGGATGCTCATTGTGGTCAATTTAGATACTCCAAAGATTTATTTACTAGATTCAATGCATGGATATCCAACAAACCAACCACACATGATGTAATTTTTCAATTTGTAATTCAATTCATCTAAAATTTTAGAACTAAAAATCTAGTTATATAAATTATATTATCTTTTAATGAGTATTCTATTATGATAGGGCAGTGCGTGAATATCATATACATCATGGAATGAGTCCAGGGAAAAAGGACAAGGAATATCACAAGTACTATGATTAGATACAAATTAGGGTATATATAATAATATTTCACTATCCAAACACATATAAAAAAATTAATTATTTTTATCAATGTTTCTGCAGTGTCTGAAACAAACAAACGATAAATACTGTGGTTATTATGTTTGTAAATTTATTAAATAGATCATTTTCCATTAACAAACCAGCATCCCTAAAGAGGCATTTTTGAAGATAATTACTATTTCATTTAAAATATTTATTAATCCTTTGTGTATTTATATTTTTTCAGTACTACCATGATTGTTGAAAAAACTCATATTCACATGATGAGATAGATTTTTTATAAAGGAATGAGAAACATACCTAATGTAATAATGTATAGAAATAACATGAAGATGTGATCAGTATAACTCAAAGTGTCTATTTTTATTTAAAATTGTCAGTATTTTTAGTAAAAAGAACAAGTTCCATATTGAAAACTGATCAAATTCATTAGGATTGTTTTGATATTTTAGTACAATGATACATAACTCATTTGTAACGTATAGGAATCAACCTCACCTAAATCCAATACATGGTGTGATCGTTATGACTTTATGTGTGTATTTTTATAATAAATTAACAATAAATTTAGCAAAAAGAACAAGTGACATACTGAAAACCAATAAAACACATTTGGATTGTTTTTATACTTTAGGAAAATGATCCATAGGTCATTTGTGATGTATAGGAATCAACCACACCTCAATCCAACGAAAAATGTGACTGATATGACTAAAAGTGTCTATTATCAGTTTAAAATTGACATTTTAGCTCAAAACACACTACTCACTGAAAACCAAGAAAACTCACTCTGATTGTCTTCATAATTTAGGATAATGATTCATAATTTCTTTGTTATGTGTATGAATCAATCTTATATAAAACTGACACATGATGTGACCAGTATGGCTCAAAATATGTTTTTCTAGTTTGAAATGATATTTTAGAAAAAAAACACATCTGGCATACTAAAAACTAAGGAAACACATTTGTATTGTTTTGATATATTAGTAAAACTATATATAAGTCATTTTTAATGTGTAGGAATTAACCGAACCTCAATCTGATTCATGGTGAGACCGGTATGACTCAAAGTATCTCTTTTTATTTAAAATCGACATTAATTTTAGTAAAAAAACACAAATGGCATACTGAAAACCAAGAAAAAGAATTCATATTATTTTGATAATTTATAAAAATGATCTATGAGTCATTTTTGATGTGTATAAATCAACCCCACCTCAATAAAATGCACGATGTGATCGGTATAAATCTAAATATGTATTTTTATTTAAAATTTATATTAATTTAAGTAAAAAGAGTAGCTAACATACTAAAAACCAAGAAAACACATTCTAATTATTTTAATAATTTAGGAAAATTATACATGATTCATTTGTGACATGTAGGAATCAAACTCACCTCAATCTGATGTATAATGTGACTGGTATGACTAAAAGTGTGTGTTATCAGTTTAAAATTTACATTTTAACTCAAAACGTGTCACTCAATAAAAACCATGAAAACACTTTCTGATTGTATTTATAATTTAGGATAGTGATTCTTCAGTCCTATATGACGTGTATGAAGTAGTCTCAAATCAAATCGACGCATGATGTGACTGGTATGACTCAAAAAGCATGTTTCTGGTTTGAAATGATATTTTAGTAGAAAAACACAACTAATATACTAAAAACCAAGAAAACACATTTGGATTGTTTTGATACTCTAGAGAAATTATCCATGAGTCATTTTTGATGTGTAGGAATCAAACACACCTCAATATGATGAACTATATGATCGGTATAAATCTAAATGTGTTTTTATTTACAATTGACATTAATTTAAGTAAAAAGAACAAGTGACATACTGAAAACTGAGAAAACGCATTCATATTGTTTTGATACTTTAAGAAAATGATACATGAGTCATTTTTGATGTGTAAGAATCAACCTCATCTCAATTCGATTCATAGTGTGAGCAGTATGACTAAAAGTGTTCGTTATCAGTTTAAAATTGACATTTTAGCTGAAAATGTTTCACTCACTAAAAACCAAGAAAATGCCCTCCGGTTGTCTTCATAATTTAGGAGAGTGATTCATAAGTCCTTTGTGATGTGTATGATGTATTTTCATTTCAAACCGATGCATGATGTGACTAGAATGACTCAAAATGGGTGTTTTCAGTTTGAAATGATATTTTAGTAAAAGAAAACAACTGTCATACTAAAAACTGAGAAACCCCATTCAGATTGTTTTGATACTTTATAACAACAATCCATAAGTCATTTGTGACATGTAGGAATCAACCACACCTCAATCAGATGAACGATGTGACCGGTATAAATCCAAGTATGTCATTTAAATTTGATATTAATTTTAGTAAAAAAAGGGACATACTCAAAACCAAGAAAACCCAGTTGGATTGTTTTGATATTTTAGGAAAATGATCTATAACTCATTTGTGATGTTTAGGAATCAAACCCAACTCAATACAAAACACGGTGTGACCTATACAACTCCAAATGTGTCTTCTTTTATTAAAAATTGACATTTTATTAATGTATTCTTTCATATTAATGTTTAATTTATTTCTTTATAGTATTACTAACATAATATTTATTTATTTATATAGGTGGAACATTTTTCTTGAGTTGGGATGATTTTTTCGGCAACTAATACCATGGGAAGACATTTTCAAGTGGGGATCACAAATGTCAAACGATGAAACATTAATATTTTAACTATTTTTTGGATAATTTTAAATGTAATTATATAATTTTTTTTGAAATGTATATAGAATTATTTTCCAAACCATTGTGTTTGCAGCTTTGTTCTTGTGTGCGCTGTTGTGTGCACTGCTTTGTTCTTGTGTGCGATGTGCATGTGTTGTTTTGTGTAGGTGGTGTGTTTGTGCCATGCAGGTGTTACTGGTGGGTGTGATGTTATATAAATAGCACATCATAGGTAGCTAGGCCTTTATTAGTTCTATTTTGAGCATTGATAAAGGCACCCTTTATCAGTGCTACTTCGAGTGCTGATAAAGGCACCCTTTATCAGTGCTATTTCGAAAACTGATAAAGGAACCATTTATCAGTGTTAATTAAAGAACGGATAAAGTGGTATTTTATTAGCATTTTCTTAGATCTGTTAAAGGAGATCCCCCTTATCTTTTCTGATATTAACAATGTTTTTCTATTGATATTAAAAGCATTTTCTAGCACTAATAAAAGCACTATCTGTAGTAGTGATCGAAAACGACTTATGAATTATTTTTCCAAAATTATTAGAAAAATCAGAGTGTGTTTGCTCATTTTTCAGTGAGTGACACAAAATTTATACTAAAATGTCAATTTCAAACTGATAATGAACACTTTGAGTCATATCGGGCACACTGTGTATTGAATTGAGGTTTGGTTGATTCCTGCATATCACAAATGACTTGTGGATCATTTTACCAAAGTGCAAAAATAATACGAATGTTTTTTCTTGGTTTTGAGTATGTCACATGTGTTTTTTTACTGAAATTTCAATTAAAAAAAAGATACACTTTGAGTCATAGAGATCACACTGTGCGGAAGATTGAAGTGCGACTGATTCTTATTCATCAAAAATGACTTATGGATTATTCTCCAAAAGTATAAAAGAAATAAAAATGTGATTTCCCATTTTTGAGTATGTCACCTGTGTTTTTTACTAAAATTTCATTTTAAACTAGAAACACTCAATTTGAGTCTTACCGGTCACATCATCTCTCAGTTTGATGTGAGACTAATTCCTAAAAATCAAAAATGACTAATGAATCATTTTCCTAAATTATCAAGACAACCAGAGCACATTTTCTTGGTTTTCAGTGAGTGACACATGTTTTGAACTAAAATTTGAATCTTAAACCAATAATAGATATTTTGAGTCATATCGGGCACATGGTGTATCTGGTTGAGGTGCGGCTAATTCCAAAATGTCACAAATGACTTGTGGATTGTTTTCTTTATATATTAAAACAATCTGATTTTGTTTTCTCTTCTTTGAGTGTTTCACTTGTATTTTTTACTAAAATTAATATCAATTTTAAATAAAACACACTTGGAGTCATACCGGTCACACTGTGTGTCATATTTAGGCAGGGAATATTCCTATAGGTCAAAAATGAATTATGGACATTTTTTTAAAGTATCAAAACAATCCAAATGTGTTTTCTTGGTTTTGAGTATGTCACATGTGTTTTTTACTAAAATGTCATTTTAAATTCGAAACATGCACTTTGAGTAATACTGGTAATATCGTATGTCGGTTTAACATGAAACAGATTCCTACATGTCATAAATGACATAAGAATAGTTTTACTAAATTATCAAAACAATCTAAGTGACTTTTCTTGGTTTTCAGTGAGCGACACACATTTTGAATTAAAATGTCAATTTTAAACTGATAACAATCACTTTGAGTCATACCAGGCGCACCATATATCAGATTAAGGTGAGAATTATTCCTACACATTAAAAATGACTTATGTATTGTTTTCTTAAAGTATCAAAACAATACAAATGTGATTTCTTTATTTTTTGTATGTCACTTGTGTTTTTTACTAAAATGTCAATTTTAAATAAAATTAAACACTTGGAGTCATACCGGTCACATTGTGTGTCAGATTGAGGTGAGGGTAATTGATACACATCAAAAATTAATTATGGATAATTTTCCTAAATTATCAAAACAATCTGATTTTTTTTACTCAGTTTTGAGTATGACACTTGTGTTTTTTACTAAAATATCATTTTAAACTGAAAACATTCCCTTTGAGTTATACCGGTAACATCATGTGTCGGTTTGAAGTGAGACTAATTTCTACATGTCATAAATGATTTGTGAATCATTTTCATAAATTATCAGGACAATCAGAGCATGTTTTCTCAGTTTTCAGTGAATGACATGTATTTTGAAATAAAATATCAATTTTAAACTAATAACAGACACTTTGAGTCATACCAGACACAACGTGTATAAAATTAAGGTGAAGATGATTCATACACATCAAAAATGACTTATAAATCATTATCCTAATGTATCAAAACAATATGAATGTGTTTTCTCAATCTTTAGTATGTCACTTTTTTTTACTAAAATGCCAATTTTAAATAAAAAGAAACACTTGACATCATACCGGTCACACTGTGTGTCAGATTGGGGTGAGGCTGAATCCTACATGTCAAAAATGACTTATGGATAATTTTAATAAAGTATCAGAATATTTCAAATGTGTTTGCTCAGTTTTGAGTATGACACTTGTATTTTTTATACCAAAATGTCATTTTAAAATGAAAACACACACTTTAAGTCATACCGATCACATTGTGTGTTGGTTTGATGTGAGATTTATTCTTACACATAAAAAATTATTTATTATTTCCCCCCTAAATTATCAAGTAAATTAGTGTGTATTTTCTTGGTTTTTAGTGAGTGACACACATTTTGAACTAAAATGTAAATTTTAAAGTGATAACGAAATCTTTGAGTCATACCGAACACATGGTGTATCAGATTGAGGTAAAATTGATTCATGCATATCAAAAATGACTTATGGAACGTTTTTATAAAGTATCAAAATAATCTGAATGTGTTTTCTCAGTTTTGAGTATGCCACTTGTCCTTTTTACTAAAATTAATGTCAATTTTAAATAAAAAGATAGACTTGGAGTCATATAGGTCGCACCATGTGTCAGATTGATATGTGACTGATTCATAAATGTCAAAAATGAATTGTGGATCATTTTTATAAAGTATAAAAATAATAAGAATGTGTTTACTTGGTTTTGAGTATGTCTCTTTTGTTTTTTTTACTAAAAATGCCATTTTAAACTGGAAACATGCACTTTGAGTCATACCGGTCACATCGTGTGTTGGTTTGGAATAAGACTAATTCCTACACATAAAAAATGACTTATAAATAGTTTTCATAAATTATCAAGACAATTTGATCAAATTTTCTCAGTTTTCTATGAGTGACACACATTTTGAACTAAAATGTCAATTTTAAACTCATAACAACCACTTTGAGTCATGCCGGGTAGACCGTGTATCAAATTGAGGTGAAATTAATTCATATATGTAAGAAATAAAATATGTATCATTTTAATAAATTATCAAAAAAATCCAAATGTGTTTTATCATTTTTGAGTATGTCACTTGTGTTTTTTAATAAAATATCAATTTTAAATATAAAGACACACTTGGAGTCATACCGGTCACACTATATGTCAGATTGTGGTGAGTCTTATTCCTAAATATCAAAAATGACTTATGAACTATTTAACTGAAGTATAAAAATAATATGAACCCGTTTAATCAGTTTTGAGTATGTCACTTGTGTTTTTTAGTAAAAAGTCATTTTAAACTGAAAACACACACTTTGAGTCATACCGGTCACATCGTGTATCGGTTTGATGTGAGACTGATTTCCACATGTAAAAAAATGACTTATGAATAATTTCCCAAAAATATAAACATAATTAGAGTGTGTTTTCTTATTTTTCAGTGAATAAAATACGTTTTGAAGTAAAATGTCAATTTTAAACTAATAACGGACACTTTGAGTCATACCAGTCACATCGTGTGTTGGATTGATGTGTGACTGATTCTTATACATTAAAATGAATTATGAATCTTTTTACTAAACTATCAAGATAATCAAAGCATATTTTATTGATTTTCAGTGAGTGACACATGTTTTGAACTAAAATGTCAATTTTAAACTAATAACAGAAACTTTGGGCCATATCAGACACACCGTATACCAGATTAAGGTGCAGATGACTCCTACATATCACAAATAACTTATGGATTTTTTTACTAAATTATGAAAGTGTTTTCTTGGTTTTTATTACACCACTTTTCTTTGTTACTAAAATGTCAATTTTAAATAAAAAGGCACACTTAGAGTCATACTGGTCACACCATGTGTCTGATTGAGGTGTAGCTGATTCCTACACATCAAAAATGATTTATGGATTGTTTTAATAATGTATCAAAACAATATGATTGTGTTTTCTAAGTTTTGATTTTTTTCACTTGCCTTTTTACTTAAATGTCAATTTAAACTGGAAACACACACTTTGATTCATACTGGTAACATCTTGTGTCAGTTTGATGTGCGACTGGTTTCTATAAATTACAAATGACTTATGAATAGTTTTCCTAAATTATGAAGACAATATGACCATGTTTTCTCATTTTTCAGTGAGTGACAAATGTTTTGAACTAAAATGTCAATTTTAGACTGATATCACCCATATTAAGTGATATCAGGGACACCGTGTATCAAATTTAGGTGCGACTAATTAATACATGACACAAATGACTTATGGATAATTTTTATAAAGTATTAAAACAATCCAAATGTGTTTTTTCTATTTTTAGCATGTCACCTATATTTTTACTAAAATGTCAATTTTAATTAAAAAGCACTTTGAGTCATACTAGTCACACAATGTGTTAGATTGAAGTGCAGATGATTCTTGCACATCAAAAATGATTTATGGATCATTTTCCTAAAGTATTAAAAACAATATGAAAATGTTTTCTTAGTTTTGAGTACGTGATGTATATTTTGAACTAAAATGTAAATTATAAACTAAAAAAATACAGTTTGAGTCATGCCTAAAACACTATGCATCAAATTGAGGTGTGATTGATTGAACCATTTTCTTGTTTTTAGTATCTCAGTTATAGCACTAAAGTCCAACCTCTCACAAGAACAAGCATCTTCGAACAAACCACCCCAAATCTAGAAAAATAATCCACCTATATAAGAAAACAATTCTTATGTTAGTAATACTATAAAGAAATAAATTAAAAACAAATATAAAAAAAAGGTAAAATATAAATTTTAAACTAAAACCATGAAATTTGATTCATACCGGGTACACCATGTATCATATTGAAGTATGGTTGATTTTTCTGTGCCTTTTTATCCTACAATACATTCAACATTCTAGGTGATCTAACAATATTGTTGTTTAATAACCTGAAATATTGAATGCATTGGATAATAAAAATAAAATTTCATCATCATGAGTGCATCATCCTTGTTGAGTGAATAATCATAGTACATAAGTTAATCATCCTTATTGATGAAGTAATTTCTTCATGATCACTATAAAAATTAACAAAATAAGTATCAGATAAAAATGATAAGGAAATTAACTAAAAAAAAGATAATATGATGAGAAAAATAACAAAATAAGTAGTAATACGTCACATATTCATTATATATGTGTACATTCTAACACCAGTATGCTGCCTGATCATTTCTAAAAAAACTATTTCATCCTGTGAATATAAGGACTTTCAATAGTCTTGGTAGTACTAAAAAAATATAAATACCTAAAAGATTAATAAATCACTACTAGAAAATAGGTCTATACCCACAGTTTTGCAAAAAACTGTGGGTATAGGGTACCCCTATACCCATGGTTTTCCAAAACCATGGGTATAGGGATAGTATGTGAATCTATACCCACGGTTGTGCCAAAAAACGTGGGTATAGTTTTCTTTTAAGACCTATACCCATGGTTTTGGAGAAAACCATGGGTATAGGGTATTTTATGAAGACCTATACCGACGGTTCATCAAAACCGTGGGTATTGGGCTTTTTTTTGAAGACCTATACCCATGGTTCTCTAGAACCGTGGGTATAGCTTTCCCGCGTTATGGCGAGGAAAGAAAATTAGGCGGGACACGAAAAAATTTAGCGGGAAGACATTTATTCACAGTTTAGATTAATATATTTACTTTAATATAAATATTTATTTTCAAAAATTTTGTAGCTCGGTTGGTAATCCCTTCTCCAAGGGTGCTGTAGGTTGTGAGTTCAATTTTCACAGTTATCATTTTTTAAAACATGAATCATATTAATATATATATATATATATGTATATATATATATATATATTCAATGAAATGGTTAGCTCGGTTGGTCTCTTGGGGAGGCGCCGCAGTGAGGCCCTTGTGAGACGCGGGTTCGAATCACCCTGCCTGCGCGTTTTTGGAATTTAAATACCCCACGTTGATAATATTAATATATATATGTAGATATATAACAATTAAAAAATATGGCTCGGTTGGTCCATTGGTGAGACTCGCCTTTGAGGCTCATCGCAAGGTTGGGGTTCGAATCCCCCCTACGCTTTATTTTGGAATTTAAATACCCCACGGTTTGAAAACAGTGGGGTCTGTTGTGTGCCACGCTGGAACAGTGGTGTGGCACACTTTGAATCCCCTATACCCACGGTTCCCCAAATCTGTGGGTATATGCTGAGACCCCTATACCGATGCCATTCCATCCCACGGTTCCCAAAACCGTGGGTATAGGCTATACCCACAGTTTTGAACCGTGGGTGTAAGTAGTTTTTTCATTAGTGAATATTTTAAATGAAATCATAATTATATTTGAAAATACCTCTTTAGGGATCCTATTTTATTGATGGTATATAATATTTTTCATATATTTGAAAATATAACAACTACAATATTTTCCATTGGTTTTCTTCAGACATTGTAGAAACATTGAAAAAAATAAGTAATTTTTTGATATATTTTTTGATAGTGAAATCTTATTATACATACACTAATACTTATCCACTTGTAAAATTAAATAGGATCCTTGTGCTCATATACCATCCTCATGCCATGATTTTTATGATATTTAATTACCACCCTATCATAACAGAATTATCATTAAAAAATAACATAAAATATATAACTTGAATTTTAGTTCAAAAATATTTCATATAGTGTATTACAAATTAAAAAAAGTCATCACGTGTGGTTGGTTTGTTGGGTATCCATGAAGTGGATCTAAAAAATAAATCTTTGGAGTATCCAAATTGACTACAATGAGTAACCAATGCTGCCTAAAAATAAAAAAAGGAATAAGTAATGAAAGGAATAAAAATATATTTGATATGACTAAATTATAGAGTTTTACCACTTCATCATTGGTAATAAGAATAGTCTGTCTTCCGTAATTTTTCTTTCAGAGAATATGGATAGTTTTTCCACTATTTCAATAATTTTACTTGATTTCAATGAGTTTTGTTTTGTAGAAGTGATGTGAGGACTAATGAATCTATATTTATATTCACAAGGTTTTCCCTTTAAATAGTATTGATATATACAAATGAAAAAAAAATAAGAATTGTATTTATTCATAATTAACATAGTAGATCATTTATTCAGAAAAAAATCATGAAAATACACCTCATGTATACATTTATAACTGGGACTCCTAGCCATTCATACTTTAAGATTTAATTTATATTCTCAAGAGAAATGTAATATGTAATGTAATTTCCATACATTTTTTCTTCAAAATAAACTATGACATTACTACCACTTTTTAACCTTGTATATACATGAACCTCCAATGTTATTAAATTTGGAAGTTTAATAAGTGGGTTAAATGTTATTTGTGAAAATATTTTTGATTGGTTGGTTGATCCTTTAGATTGTTTTGATTTTATTTTTCATTTCACCCCCTTCCCTATGTACATATTTAATAAAATTCATCAACTCAAAAGTTTTTTCATTAATTGTTAAATGTTTTTCATGAAAAATAAACTGGAAATGAATACCTCACTGTCAATATATTTATTTACAAGATCTAAAAATCATTCTATTAATTTTTAAATATCTTTATCGACCATATAAACACACATGTCATCAAGTGGAATAGGTATCTTGACACTCAGATCACGAGGTATGTTAATCCCTACTCTCACATGACCTATTTAAAGTTATCTGTTGTGTAGAATATCTTCTTGGATATTGAACATGGAATACCTTTAAATAAGTCAATTGGTGGGTGTTGATAGATATAAATCACAATCATTTTCACCATGTAGAATATTAGTACAGGAAAGGAATCAGTGTCTTCTTGATCTACATTTCATAGAAACAATTATGAGAATATTTATTACCTCATATAAGACAACTCTTTAAGGGGAATGGATTTCCTCAAAGACAGTGTGGGGGGGGGGGGCTTCATGTAGTGGTTGTTATTATGTTGTTTTCTCTATTTGATTACTTACCATAACATTTTCCAGTAACTTTGACTAACAATTAAATATTTCTTCAATAACAGCTAATCGTGCCTGCAACTCTTCTATTATTTTATCTTTACCCCCTTTTTCATTTATTTTCCCAAAATATGTTTGGGATGTCTCCCCAAAACCCAGAACTCTGACATGGTCATACTATTCTGTCCACATCAAGACCATTGATATTAGTTGTTCATCCAGTACAATTGATGATGATTCCTATGTCTAATTCGAATAAAAAAAAGGAAAATAAGTAATCATTGTTATGTAATAATGATTTAAATAAAAATAAATTTTTATTATGTCAAACATACACTTACTTCCCAAAATTTTTGTGTGTTTTCATCTATTAGTATACCATCATTATTTACGCGTGTCTCCTTCCATAGCACATGACATAAGATAAAAGTGGATTTGGATTTGAATTCATCAATCTTCATGTAAATAGAGGAATATGATTATGTTTTTTCTTCATGTCACATAAAATTATTAAGGTATATACAAAATATGTACCAATTTTTTTCATGTGAAGTGTACCCCATCATTTCTTTAAGATATAGGTACGTTGCTTTTGTTTCCAGTTACTTATTCTCGGTGCTTAGTTATTACTTCATAAATTAACAATTCTTAATCATGGTAATTAAAACACATATTTTCAAACAATTTATTAGCATTCACAATATACTTGAAAATATATATCCTCGTGATGGACAATAAATGCATCCCGCACTCCTTAGATTATCAATTGTGCATACGTATGTGGTGGGTGCAAGTTTATTTTCCCTTTTTCACCTTTGAGATGAAGCTTTCTAAGGATTATGTGAAATCCTCTGTGATCCTTTCCATCAAGAATTAATTCCAATTTCATTTTGGGATTCATATACTATAAATGTACTCTATAAGGGATAATTAATAGTAATTAAATGTTTCATTAATTTGTTTTTAGTAAAATAAATAAAGTATATCATAATTTCACCCTAACATCTTCTCAAATCAGCATCTTAATCATAGGAAAAACATTATTCCACGAATCTATATCAATCGACATGCACTGTCGAGTGGTGAGCGAAATGAAACTACCAAACATGGCCTTGTTGGGGTTAATAGACTGACCACATAGATTCCATCCAACCTCTAATTTGATGATTTTTCTTCTCACCTTAATAATTGTTTCTTACATCATCACACCATGACAATCCGGTTTTTTATAGGATATCAGTTCTTCACCATCTACCATTTCTTCATGTTCAACATCCTCAATATTTTATTCCTATAGATTGGTAGCATCAGTGTGTGCAGGAGGTTGTTATTCCTCTGCATTGGGAGCACCATCAGGTTGAGAAACCTATTGTTTCTTAGGATTGGGAATATAGACCCATGTATAAGTCATTATCTGTAGAAGTGGTTGAATATTTAATTTAGATTACATAAATGTTGGAGTGAAAAGATAATAATATTAGGTAACATAGTGTATATTAAAAAATATATAACCTGATTATTGAACTATATTTTTTAAAGGTTGAAGGGAATTGACTCATCTATTGAGTATCTAAATCTCTTCACTATGGTCTCCATTGACATACAAGACCCCATATACATTGGGACTATTATGAAATTATTTCGATGTCCAATGAAAGGGTCATCCTCAATTGAATTTTCATTTGAATCTTTAGTGTTTTTAGTTGATAACACAATAATTAAACACTTTTGGTTTGTGGGTTCTTGAACATAAAATACTTCTACTACAAGTAATTACATTATGAACGGTTTATCTTTGTACCATTCTTTACCGAAATCCACTTTCATGAATCCTAAGTCATTTATTTTAATAAAACTCCTATTATCAACCCACTTTAATTTAAAAATTATCACTTGGATTGTTGTACAATCCAAATATCATATTTTTTATGATACCAAATTACTACATATTCATGTATGTTAAATTTTTTTCCTTAGTAACAGATACATGAATCACTTCAGCTACAAGTGTAACTCCACTATTTTTCATGGTACTATATTTATCATGTTAATTTTTATAGAATGTATAACCATTAATTACATAACTATTATAATATCATACATGCTTACTTTCTCTTCTCACTATCCATCTAAGTTTTTCTAAAATTGAATTAGGATTTTCAGCTGACTCCTTAAAAATATGGCCTTGAAACCATTTTATAAATTGTTGATTATGTGTATTTAGTATCCATATTTCAGACCTTAATGGATTAAAATTACTAAGAATATATTTATGGGTTTTAAAATATGGGTAAACCTCTAAAATGTTATAAAAAATTTAAAGGTGGGCTTGTTCACAATCTTTAATAGTGATTGTGACAACATCTGTTCCAAAAATTCCTTCACCCACAATATTCTAAGTGTGATGAGATTTTGGTATACCAATTCTTTCCACAAGGGATAGATAGTCGGTATAAAATTCAATGGATTCCTCAACAATATATCGCTCCACAATACAACCTTATAGAATAATTAAATTTTTGACATACCCTTTCAAAATATTTATATACCATTCAATGGGGTACATCCATCTATAATGTATAGGACCACATAGTTGAATTTCTCTAACCAATTAAACCATAAAGTGAACCATAATATCAAATAATGACGATGGGAATACCATTTACAATTAAAATAATATAATGGAAATTTCCTTTTCCATATTTTAAAATTTCACTGGGTCTATAACTTTACTGCATATAATTTTGAAATAGAAATAGAGTTTGGTTAATCTATGGTGGTAATTCTTGAAAAAATTCAACGTAAAGATATAGGCATTAGATCTTGCATAAAAATATGAAGACCATGTGATTTTAAACCCTTTAACTTTAAAGTAATCATTGAAATAATATTATTGATATTTGATTAATACCCCTCTGGAAAATTTACATCATTAAAGAAGTTTCAAAACTGATATATCTCCTACCTGTAAAGAGTATAAGTAGCTGGAGGAATAAAAGTCCATCTTTCACGATTCAATGGCACAAACTCTTCCCTTATTACCATGTAAATCACGAAAAACCTAGCCTTATTACCATCCTTTATTTTTATGGGTGCATTTATTAACATTCCTATGACACTATCACATACATTTTTTTAGCATGTATAACATTAAGAAAATTAATGACATACAAACAATTCCAGTATGATAATAAAAAATCTGATCTCTTTTTCCAACCATTTTTCAAAAGATTTTTCAAAAAAGGTTTACCAAAAGTAGTATCCATATCTTTTACTTCTTAAATAGTTGATCACCTATTAGTGGATATAGTTCTATATATTCTTCTAAACTCTTATCGAATGATGTCATCCTAGATCAGTACTTATTTCATTGGGGTAGAAATCTGTGATATCCTAGAAACAAAATATTTGATGAATGCTAACCTAATTAATGGTGTACCTTGTTCACAAATGGGACACCCTTGAGTTCATTTAATGTTATATCCTAAAAAATTTCCATAAGTAGGAAATTTATTTATCATATCATAAAACATGGGTCTCAATGTGAAATATTTTTTTTAATAATCATACAACATAACACCTAAATCCCACAGTAATTTTAAATCTCCGATCAATGGATCCAAATAAACATCAATATCATAACCCGATTATTTTGGTCCATATATAAGTAGAGATAAAACAATGTATTTTTGTTTCATGCATAAATATGATGAAAGGTTATAATTTACCAACATAAATGGCCATTTACTATGAGTACTTATTTGAAATCAAAACGGATTCACTCCATCTGTAGATAGTGCAAGACAAAGGTTTCTCAACTCATTTTAAAATTTAAGATACTCGTGATAAATTCTCTTCCATTGAGGAGAGTCTATCAGGTGATAAAGTTTCCCATATTTATTTATTTTATCTGTATTCCACATCAATTGCCTTGCAGTATCATCACTTCTATATAGGTGACTAAACCTTGGAATGATTTGAGAGTACCATACAACATTCGTAGGACTTGATTCGTATTTCTTGTATCAATAAGCACCACACTTTGGATATTCTTTAAGTGATTTTTGTTCCTTGAGAAACAATATATATTCATTTGGATAAGCATGTATTCTTTTAGAGGTCATACCCATTGGACATAGAATTTGTTTAGCATCATATGCTCAGTTAGGAAGCTCATTATCTTAAGAGAATATCATTCAAGAGATAAAGTAGTTCAGTAAACTGGAATCACTCCATATTTTTCTATATTTTAAATTATACACCTTTAGTATGGATGAAAATCTTGTATATTTAGTACAATTGGAATTCAATGGCATATTTTTAGAACTCTTTAACTTCTAATTTTTTTTGGAAAATCACAAAGTTCATCTTAAACTATCATTTTCATTTCCTCAACATGAACTTCATCATCATTCAGACTTGTAATCACATATTTAATACAATCTTATTCATTTTACACACTTGTAATCATATCATATGATCCATAAAACGCAGTGTTATCCTAATCACTAGCTATATTTAATTTTTACCCATGTTTAGTCCATAATTTATAACTTTGATCTATTATATTACAAATCAATTTTTACTTTAACTCTTATGGACTAATTAATCTTGAATAATAATAGCGTAAACACAGACAAAGGATTTGACAAGGGTCACATGCATGATATTTTTCAAACTTAATGAAATATTTCACCCCATCTTCATAATCTTTTTTCATATGATTAGTATCCATCCATTTTCGATTCATATCCATCATATTTGATTCGGTAACATCAATATTTAATAAAATAACTAAATACACAAAAGGGGGATTTAAAATAAGGGAAACCCAATATTTCAATGTTTTAAATAATTTTAGTGGTCTAGAAAGGAAATGGGTGATTGAATTTAAGAAAATAATTACTCCACTGGTAGTAGGTTTTATCCTATGAATTTATTCACAATGAACATCAATACCTATTATGGGATGAATACTACTCATAATAGTCCAAGAAACATAGGTTCATGTCCAAAAGAGATGGGGTATGAGCCTCAAGCAAAAAAATTCAATAATAAATGTTTAGGAGATAAAGTTGATGAGAATGAAAGTCTTTTCCTTAAATCTAAATGTTCCCAGGTTGGGGAGTTGGAAAATCACTAGACAACATTCCCAGTTTTCTGTCTAATGTTGAAAAAGTAGAAACAATAATCTGATCCATATAAAGGGATCCTTGATTGGTGTGACCATGATAAGGCTCAGCTGGATGGTCTTACATGCACTTAGGCTGAGACAAATATTGTATTTTCACCATTTAAAGAAAGCTTTCAATTAATCTATGAAAAATTAATGGATTTTGGTATGATGACTGAATTTTAGTAGCACTTAGCTTCCTATGAGGACAAGGTTGCAGGAGTGGGGTCATGATGTATATCCTATAGGTTGGATGGAGTTAGTGACATTCCCTTTCCATGGTGTTATTATCAATCTATATTATGTATGATGTGAGATTTTGTGTCTCTAGGAGGTCTTTGAAAAATAAAATGATCATATAAATATGAATACCACCCTTTTTCCTTACACATGTATGAATTTGTAATTGTAGATACCACTCATCCCATTTAATTTATAAATATAGATACCACTTATTTTTTGATACATATTTTAAGGAGTATTCAAAAAGGAAAATAAAATTAGAAAGTGAGTGGATAAAGACTTTAATCAATAACAGAGGTTAATTTCTAAAGAGTAATTGTAAAATAAAACATGTATCACTTATTTATCACCCCTTCTTAGAGATAAATTACCACTTCCCTAGAATCTTCAATAAGGGTTATTACTCAAAAAGGTAAGCCTATATATTCTCCTATAACATGCTTCATCAAATCTTTCTTTTTTATAGTATCCCTAAACCTTCCAATATGGTATTAGTCCATTGAATATTTTTTGATTCTATAATTTTCCTTAGGTTTGGTTAGAGTGGATGATTTTCTTAGATTATACCAAGGTAATACATTGTTTCCCTTTTCTATTTTCATACTTCATATAAAAAACAATCCTTTTTTTATATTAGTTGTATGTTAGTTTTTAGCTTAAAGTGGTGGTTGAATTCTCTTCCTTTGAATCCAAAGCACTTCTCTATAATCCTTTTGGTAGACATACACCTCTTCCCTTGCATATTCACTTAGAGATAGGCTGAAGTCTAATAGAGTTGAGTGGATTTAAGTAAAATTGACTAATTTTTATTAAGAATGAAATATTAATTTATATCATGTGGTTTTTAAGGGTTATTTAGAATCCATATTTTCTTTATGATGAGTCATAAGCACACCTTTGGTATTTTCATGTTTCTTTTTAATGATGGTAACATTGTACATGTTCACACCTTGGAATTACTTATTGGTATAGGTGTTATGTAACTACAATTTAAGGAGTTATTTATGTGTAACTATTTATTTAATAAAATTTTCTTTTAATAATTATAAAATTAATTTTATAGGAAGTTGTTATTTTTATTAAATTAATATTTTTAATTGAAAATAAAATTCATAATAATTAAATGGTTAATTTTAAAAAAATGATTTCATGTGTTTATATATATAAAAGAAAATAATTATTAATATATAAATAATAAAGGATGTTTAAGAATTTAAAATAAATTATTTTATAATAAAAAATTATTTCTTACAAAAAAACTTAAATTTAAAATACATTATATGCTTTAAATTAATAATTAATTTATATATATTTAGAGTTTGATTTAAAAAAAATACATTACATGTTCTGAATAAATATATCTAAATTTATTAAGTAAACATCATTTATTGGTAAAAAATATATTATAAGTGAGAATAATTAAATATGTCGATGAATAATAAATACTATAAAATATGGTAAATGTTAAAAATGATGTATATATTTAAAAAATATATATATCATTAAAATTTATTAATGTAATATCTAATTTACATTATATCAAAATAAATATTAATTTAAAAATATAAATTAAAAATAATTAATAATTCAAAATTATTTTTAAATAATTCATATAAATTATTAATTTAAGATAATAAAAATTATATATAATAAAAATTATCTATAATAAAAATTATTTATATACACATAATCTATAGGAAAAACATCTGAATCTCCCCAAAATAAAAATCTTAAAAGGATCATATAGTTTTAACTTCACCAAACAAATCCAATCATGACCTCTTTATCTCTAAAAAATGGTTGAACTCAAGAAATAATTTTCAGATATCAAACAGAAACAAAGAAGAAGTGAAAAAACAATAGCTTCACAGGAACCTCAACCATTGGAAAACCAAAAACTAGACCAATATGGGACCTAGAATTCCATTTTGAATGAACAAGAACACCCTTAAAATTAAAAGGAAGATTTAAAAATCAAACTAAAACCCAAAACAAATATTAAAATATGAAAAACCATAAGTAATAGCCAATCTGACAATTTTTCAAATTCATGGTGTGAGAGGTTATTTCCAAACAGATTTTTACCTTGTTTATAATTTGAGACATCCATTTCATTGAAATTGAAATAAACTAATATTTTATTTTCATTTAAAATACTCCTTATACATATTCAATGCTATTATTAGGTTTCCAAAACATAAATTTAACACAAATGAGATTAGGGTTATTGAATTTAATGATAATTGTGTTGGTAAACCTACCTCAATCAAGAACGGTGATGTAGAAACCCTTAATTATAGAAGAAAAAATACTTTAAGTACCCATCACATACCCAAACAACTATGATATCAAATAAATTTAGAATCCAAACCTCACCTAGTGTTCGGTTGGTGCGCACACAACAAGGGGGGATGGGAGAACAACATGAAATGTGAAAAAAGGGGAAATAAAAGAGAAATACACCCTTATATTGATGAACAATACCTGAATAAAAAAGAAACAAATAAAATAACCATTTATGTGGAGAATAACTAAAAGGATAAGTGAAATTGACTTCCATAGTTTGTTCATAATTCATAACTAGAAGAGGCAGGTTGAGGGAGAGTTTAATTCGAGTGTGGTAATATCATAATTTTTCATTTTTTAATTTCTAGGTAAATCGTATCATCGGTGGTTCATGAAATCATCCATGGAAGTTCTTGGTGGAGGTCAGTGTGTGTGGTTGGCCTATGTCCCACCGACACCAACATGTGAATAAAGATCGTGATTAAATAATAGAATAAATAATCACATACCTTAGATATTCAGAGGATCAATTCCTTGATAATCTTGTTGAAGAGCGGTGGTGAGAGTTTGATTCCATGATATCTTGAAGGTGTGTGGGAGGAGTACTCTGTTAGGGTTCTATTTAAAACATTGGGTAAGGATTTTATCAGATCTTTCAAAAAAAAAAAAAACTGATAATGATAAGTTTTATCCGTTATAAAATAGTAAGCGCTAAAAAAACACATCTTTATCAGTATTAAAATTCTAGTACTGATAAAGATACGTTTTATCAGTGCCATTTTAACACTGATAAAAATCAAACTTTATCAGTGCTAAAAAACATTGATAAAGACCCAATTTTAAAAATATAATAAATATTATTAAAAAATTTAAATTTATATAATTATAGATAAATATTTAAATAATTAAAAATATGTATTTACAAATATAATTATAAATAAATATAAATATTATTTAAATATATTTATTATAATTTTATAAGTATTTAAATAAATATTTAATTATTTATAATTATAATTATAAATGAATATATTTAAAAATATTTATATATAATTATAAATATATTTATATAATTATATATTTAATATTCACTCAGTCTGCTTGAAATTTTAAATAGATCCAATACCAATGAGGTATTCTTTGAGGAATTCTGAAATGCTCATGACACAAAGATCATCACTACAATGAGTAGTGATTCTCTGAAGATATCATTAGTGGGTTCATGTCTACATGAGGGCTAACCAACTAATGATGATCTTGACCCCCATGGCGATGATGATAAAACAAGGCAAAAACCAAAAACCTGGAGGGGTCGGCATCTGAGAGGTAGGGGTGGTGTTCGATTCTAGTTCACAAGATGAATTATCTTTTTTTGTTACCTGCTTAGGTCTTATATGATTTTTGGTAGTGTGTATGTCACTATTTTATACTTTCCCACTTCCTTTTTACTTTTATGTTGTCTTACTTTCAATAAATTTTGGGATTATGGGCTACAACCCATGATTTTTTTTGTTTGGGTAAAATATATATATCAATATATCATATTATATTAATCATATGCATGAATTTTTTAATTAATGTATATAAATAAACTATTAAACATTTTTACTAATATAAATTTGATAATTATATATATATATATATAATTATGAAAAGATATTGGGATGGAGGAGGGGGTGCATCTTCGTAACTCATGGTGACAATGGAGGTTCGTCGGTGGAAATCATATGGTGATCATCAAAGAAGAATCTAGGTCCTCTAATCCTGATGCGTATTTGGATGGAAATCATGGAGATTTTTGGGTTTTTTCTTCAGAAGGGGGTGCACATATGCTTTCTTCATTTAGGGATTCATCCATTGGATTGATCATTAAGAAGATTTCACTGGTTCTCATCGAGGAAAATGATGAAGTAGTCTCAAAAAGGATGTTCATGGGTAAGAACTCCCTTATTATGAGGATTTTCCTTCTTAAGGGTGAGAATCCATGGTAGTTGGATGATTTGGTTCATAGTGTTTCTTTGATTTAGGGGATTTCTAATTGGAAATTCATGTCAATCGGCCATGGTTTTTTCATTTCCTTTTTCCCACTAATGAAAATAATCTGTAGGGATAGAGTCATGGATCACTGTTTTAAAGTCCGGAACCCTTCAAATTCATGAATGGAGTATGGATTTAAACTTATGAAATGTTAGGAATTCATTTTCATAGGTTTGGATAAGGATTCATGGGATTAAATAGATCCTATAACATCTGAGGATACTTCATGATATTGCAACTTCCATTGGAGTTACAATTAGGCTGGACATGGAGATGGAGCAAGTTTAGTTCGACTATTTTGCATGAACGTTTATGGAGGTAGACCTCAGTTCCACACTCATTGACAAGGAAAACATTTATACTATGAATGATGATCTTAATATATGTTTAGTGTATGAGAAGTGACCTATTTTTTATGTGGATTTCAATTCTATCGGGCATTTACTGGAAGTACGTCACAAGAATATTATCTGTGATAAATTTAGTGTAAAAGGGAACCTGGTGAAGGACTGTGGGAAGTTCATGAAGTCTATTTAGGGTGCTCTTGTTCATGATAAAAGATGGATTCCATTTAGAATCTTGTAAGCATCAGGGTCTTCAAAGGCCCCTTGGATGGAGGGTGGTTCAGAGGTGCAAGCTAAGAAGGATCATTCATCTCCAGGAAGTGACTCACCCAGGGACCATGGGGTGCTGGCAGTGAATGATCGGATGGAGGTTGGTCCAGTGGTGTAAGATGAGAAGGCTTATTCCCCTCTAGGTAGTGTCTCACCCAGGGACCAATATGGGGTGCTAGAAGTGAATGAGATCCTCTCTTTTAAAGAGGCTCTATGTAATAAGACTGATGTTTCAAGGGATATTAAAGCCTCCTATGAATAATCTGACCATGAGGCCATTGTCTAAGAGGATGTGGACCATGAAAAATGGAAACAACTAATCACCACTAAAAAAAGGGAAATCAAGAGTGGTAGATGGAGATGGATTTAATTTTATTTCTTCTAGAAAATACAAGACCCCTCCACTTGCATCTAGACATGCCTTGTATATTATTGAAACACATAGACAAGAGCATGTGTTTAATGGTGAATCCCATGAACATTCTTAGGTAGTGATGAATGAGACAAATAATCTAGGAGATATGAATTTTCCTATTTATTATTTTACTTTGCAGGATGATTCTCCAATACGCTCTACACCTTCTTTGCAGGCCGATATTGAAGATGCAACGGGTGATATTGTTGATGGTGATACACTGAAAGGGAAGGCGACAACTACAGAGGGTGTCATTGCCTTGCTAGATTCTGGGACCAGTTCAATTAATTTTACTTTACTAGATATATTAAATATATCTAATAACAAGGAAATTTTTCATGGGGAATTTGGAAACCTTAGAGATGAATCACATTTCTCAGGAATTGGAATTTTTGATATGAAGGATACATCAGATCAAGGGGCGACATACATAAAAGAAGGTGACTAGTGTTTGATTCTTGTTTTGGTGGTAGTGTTGGTGCCACTTTGTTAACATTACAACCCCCTTCTTTTTCTTCTTAGTATTTTCTTTTCATTAATAAATTTTCCAGAACCATGAATTTTAATCCATGGTTCACATCGTTATGAGTAATTATGAAAATAAGAATCATTTTTTGTTAAAAGTTATATAAATTATATTTATATATTATAGTCATATATATATACTTATTGTAATATAAACCGTATTTTAAAATATATAATTATTTATTTATTTATTTATAATTATAATTATATATAAATATATTTATAAATATTTGTATATAATTATATATATAATTATATATATTTATTAATATATAAGTATATATAATTAGAAATATAATAAATATATTTATCATTTAAATATATTTCATATAATTTTATAATTATTTAAATAAATATATATTTATAATTCTAATTATAAATAAATATATTAATAAATATTTGTATATAATTATAAATATATTTAGATAATAAATATATTTATTTTATATATAATTATATAAATATATATAATTATAAATAAAATAAATATATTTATTATCTAAATATATTTATTATCTAAATATATTTATTATAATTTTATAGTTGTTTAAATATGTACTTATTTATTTATAATTATAATTATAATTATAAATAAATATATTTATAAATATTTGTATATATATTTAAATATATTTACATAATTATATAATTATATATTTTTATATAATTATACAAAGTAGGTTTAGCGAGATGCCTAAGCTTCTGACCATTTATTAAATGTAAAAGAAAAGAGAAACAAGTAGAGGAGAATAAATGGTGTCAAAAAAGACATTCCCTCATCCAAAAGAAACTACAAATTAAGAGAATCATGATCATTCCCATAATTACTATCAGATCTATCATCCTCATCAGCAGTATCCCACTTTGAGTTTTAGTTTTTCTGATTTAAGATCACAATATACTTCTCCCTGATCTTTAACTGCTCCAGAGTGAGATTATTTTCAGCTTCATTGTGAAAAGATCTTGTTAATATACCTCATCCACACCCCCGGTCTGGAACCCACTCATCTCAACCACATCCTCGACCATGAAATTTTGGATACCTATATTGTCTTCAAGATTTTTGATGTCACAGGACTTTAGGTTCTTCCTTATAAATATTTATTCCTGTAGAATCAACATGTCTTGACTCCTCATTGAGAGAATCAAGCACCCCAAAACCGTTTGTCACCTCTATTGGTTGATGATCAGAAGCCTTAACTGGCTTAGATTGAAGGCTAGTTTTTCTATGAGTAATCATTTGAAATCCTTTAATGTCCACATATATGTTGACTTGAGTTTTCCTCTTCTATTTAGCTTCAATCATAGAAATGGAGATTTCCATATGCTTACCTTTGTTGGTTCTTACCATTTGTTTATGTAGGAACAATTCATCATCCATATGTTGCACATCAATCTCTCTTGTGTCTTTCTCATATATATTTTCCTACACCATAGGTGTTTGGTCATCTAAGAGAATTTTGACTGAACTATTCACCTTTTCACTTTCTCTATCATTAAAAACAATATCAGACCAATGCATCTTCTCAGAGCACTAAGCATGAAGTATTGCAGACAATTCTATATATTTCTTGACTTCTCCATCTTGAAATAATTCATTCCCTACCTTTACATCAATAGAATTAATCCTTAACTGCTTAGAAAAATTAGAAGAGACAGGAACACCATTGCCCAAAGAAAGCATTCCAGAGGTTGAACCCCCATTTCATAGCATTTTAGATTCATCATTAACAACTTCAGAAGTAGCTAGATTGTTTATTATAGTTGACTTAAGCCTTTCAAGAGACTATCCTGCCAGTAACTCCTTTTCCTCATCAGCCTTATTATGTCTACACTCTCTTAAATTTTTGGTACGGATAGAGCAATCCCTCATGTTGCAGTTGATTTCCTCATGATCACGAGTTAGACATAATGAACAAGAGCGAGATATTATACAATTCACATATTCATGTCCAATTATCTTGCATATTGAGGAAAATTTTGGTACTTTATCATATTCAATTTTAATATCAATCTCATCAGATTAAGTGGAGAGATAAATTCTGTCAACCATTGTAGCACCTAGATCAACCTCAACTAGAATTCTTATATAGTGTCCAAAGCGAGCACACTCAGTTTCATTATCAAGTTTGATGGGAACGCCAATTGTAATCCAAATATTATACAAGATCTTCGGATGCTACAATAACTAGTTAAGACCAAAAAATTTGACCCAAAATTGTGAAAATGATTTACATACCTCAAATGGGTTGAATATTTTATCCCATTCATGAAGATGCAGAATGCTAGGCTTGAGGGAGATTGACCCAAAGCCCCACACTCACAATTTCAAATCCTCTATGGGAAATAAAATGTTGAAGAACCCTCTTCCCAGTGAGGCACATATCTATTTATCAAATCCACATATCAATGATAATAGAATGACTAAATCATCAACTTTCCAAGGTTTGGAGCCCTTGGATAAAATAAATCTTGAAATAATCAAATGATTACCTAACTTCAAGAGTTTAGAGACCACTTCATCATCATCTCTCACATGAGTGATTCTCCCCTTCTGACGGATCACCCCAGAAGAATACCCTTTGCAGATTGAAAAAAATATTTTTCTCACAATAGGTGAAACCAAGACATTTGACTTGAAATCATTCTGAGCAGCCTTGCAATCTTCAAATCTGAAAACACTATACCAATGTGAGTTGAAACATCCCTGACCCAAAGTGGTTTCAGCAAAAGATGTTTCCATCTAATGAAAAAACCATGCAATGTAGGATTGGCTTGAGGCATGCTTTATGGAAGATCATGCATGGAAGAAAGGTAGGATTGTGGATAGAAGCAAAACTTCTCTGCGGTGGATGCAATGGCAGTATAATGGAGGCCTCAAGGCAGGGACTCAGAGAAACTCTAATCGCCATCTCTAGGATTTGAGAGCTCCTGATGACCAAATACTTCTCCTCTTTATATATATATATATATATATATATATATTAATATATAAATATATCAGGAAGGTTCATCTACCGAGAGTACTCGGGCCTAAAATTTATTAGAAAAAATAAAAGTGTATAAACAATAATAAATATATTTATTATAATTTTATAATTATTTAAATATATATATTTATAATTATATAAATACATTTTTTAAAACATTATGTATATTTTTATTATCAAAAAATATATATTAATATATCATATTAGTATTAATTATATTAATTATTTTTTAATTAATGTATATAAATGAACATTATTTTTTGAATATAAATATGATAATTATATATTAATTAATAATAATTTTATTAAAAGTTTTTATCAGTTCTAAGAATAGAACTGATAAATATCCATCTTTATTAGTGCTAAGTAAATAACTTATAAATGCTACATCTTTATCAACATTTTATTAGCACTGATAAAAGTTTCTTTTATTAGAGTTTTTAGCTAGCACTGATAAAGATAACCCTTTTATTAGTGATTTATGTTTAGAGATGATAAAATTCGATGATGGGTAAGGCGTGATCTGTATTAGTGACACAAAAAGGGTTTCATCAATGTTAAAATAACAATGTTTTCATAATCTTCATTAAAAGCCCACTGATTTTATTGGTGCTAAAAATAATGTTGATAAAATATCCCTTTATCTGTGCTAAACTAGCACTCATAAAAGTCATGTTGTTGTAGTGTGCTTTTAAAATTACAGCACACCGTGACAAAAAATATAAAATTTAGTTTAAATTAAATTTAAATCACAAATATAAGAAAAGAACTATATTATAGAAATTTCAAACATATTTGTTTATAAAATTATATTGTCCCGTACAATTTATTATAAACATTCAAAAACATCAATATTCCATTATCCTTGGTCCCTGAACCCCTCTCAAAAGAGCCTGACCATGTTACCAGTTGTTGAACAAACCACTCCATCTCGATCAAAAGAGTGTACCTATATAAAAAAATTATTAGGTTAGTAATAGTATAAATAAATAAATTTTACATAAATATGAAATAATGCATTAATAAAATGTCATTTTAAACTAAAATTACACATTTTGAGTCATACCGGTCACACCATGTATTAGATTGAGGTGAAGCTAGTTCTTACATATCAAAAATGACTTATGGATCATTTAAATAAAATATAAACAAAATCATAACGTGTTTTATTGGTTTTGAGTATGTGATGTGTGGTTTGAACTAAAGTGTTGATTTTAAACTGAAAACATACACATTGAGTCATTTCAAGAACACCATGTATCAGATTGAGGTGAGACTGATTCCTACTCATAATAAATGACTTATGAATCGTTGTACTAAACTATCAAAACAATAAGAATGTGTTTTATTTTTTTGAATACATGATTTGTATTTTGAACTAAAGTGTCAGTTTTAAACTCAAAACAGACACTTTGAGTCATACCAGACACACCATGTATCGTATTTAAGTGAGGATAATTATTACACATCAAAAATTACTTAAGGATTTTTTTCATAAATTTTTAAGATAATATGAATGTGTTTTCTTGGTTTTAAGTATGTCACGAGTCTTTTTTACAAAAAATGTCAATTTAAACTGAAAAAATGCACTTTGAGTCATACCGGTCACATCATGCATTGATTTAATATGAGACTGATTCATACACATCAAAAATGATTGGCACACATTTTGAGCTAAATTTTTAGTGTGTGGCACGCATTTTTAGCTAAACTGACAATTTTAAACTGATAACATACACTTTGAGTAATACCAGGAACATCATGTATCATATTATGGTATAGATGATTACTATACATCAAAAATGACCTATGGATAATTTCTATAAAGTATTAATATAATCTAAACATGTTTTTTCAATTTTGAGTATGTGACATGTGTTTTAAACTAAAATGTCAATTTTAAATAAAAAGACACACTTAGAGAGTAATTTTGGTGACACCATGCATCAGACCGACATGTGTTTGATTCCTAAACATCTGAAATTAATTAAGGATCATTTTCCTAAAGTATAAAAACAACATGAATTCATTTTTTTAGTCTTGAGTATCTCACGTGTCTTTTTTACAAAAATGTAAATTTAAACTCAAAACACTCACTTTGATTCATACCAGTCACATCATATGCCAATTTAACATGATAATTATTCCTATATGTCATAAGTGACTTATGAATAATTTTTTAAAGTATCAAGATAATTCAAGTGTGTTTGCTCATTTTTCAATTAGTGACATATGTTTTGAGCTAAAGTGTCAATTTTAAACTGATACCATGCACTATGAGTCATACCAGTAACACTGTATATCATATTAAGGTGTGGATGATTCCTACACATCAAAAATGACTTTTGGATAGTTTTTATAAAGTATCAAAAAAATTGAAACTATTTTTCTTTATTTTGATTATGTGACATTTTTTGAACTAAAGTGTCAATTTTAAACTCAAAACAGACACTTCAAGTCATACCAGACACACCATGTGTCGTATTGAGGTGAGGTTGGTTCCTAAAAATAAAAAATGACTTGAGGATAAACTTCATAAATTATCAAGACAATCTGAATGTGTTCTCTTAGTTTTGGTTATGTCATGTGTTTTTCACTAAAATGTCAATTTAAATTGAAAACAAGAACTTTGAGTCATACCAGTCACATCATGTGTTAGATTAATGTGAGAATATTTAATACACATGAAAAATGAATTATGAATCATTTATAAAAGTATCAAAATAACACAATCATGTTTTCTTGGTTTTTAGTGAGTGAAACATGTTTCGAACTACACTGTCAATTTTAAACAGATAACATATACCTAGAGACATACCGGGAGAACTGTGTAATATATTGATGTGTGGATAATTCCAACATGTCACAAATTAATTATGGATCACTGTCCTTAAGAATTAAAACAATCCAAATTATTTTTCTCAGTTTTGATTTTGTGAAGTGTGTTTTGAACTAAATTGTCAATTTTAAATAAAAAGACACACTTAGAGCCATATCAGTCACACCATTCATTTTATTGATGTTGGGTTGATTCCTAAACATAAATAATGACATAAGGATCATTTTTATAAAGTATAAAAGCAATAAGAAAGCATTTTCTCCATTTTGAGTATTTCACATGTCTTTTTTACTAAAATTTCAATTTAAATTGAAAACACACACTTTGAGTCAAATCAATCACATTGTGTGTCAGTTTGACATGAGAATAATTTCTACATGTCAAAAAAGACTCAATAATAATTTTACTAAAGAATAAATACAATCCAAGCGTTCTTGATCAGTTTTCAATGAGTGACACATGTTTTGAACTAAAATGTCAATTTTTAAACTGATAACATACACTTTGAATCATATTGGGAACACCATGTATTATATTGAGGTGAGTATAATTCCTACACACCAAAAATTACATATAGATGGTTTTTAGAATTTCCAAAACAATATGAATGTGTTTTCTTAGTTTTGAGTATGTGATGTGTGTTTTGAACTAAAAAGTCAAATTTCAATAAAAAAGATACACTTAGAGTAATACCGATCACATAATGCATAAAATCAGTGTTTTGTTGATTATTATATGTGAAAAATGACTTAAGGATCATTTTTATAAATTATAAAAAGAATATGAATGCATTTTCTCAGTTTCGAGTATGTCACATGTCTTTTTTACTAAAATTCCAATTTAAACTAAACACATGCACTTTGAGTCATACCAGTCTCATTATGTATCAGTTTGAAATGAAATTAATTCCTACATGTCAAAAATGACTTCATAATTGGACTATATAATCAAGACATGGTTTTAAGAGAGTGACATTTATTTTGAACTAAAATGTAAATTTTAAACTAATAACATACAATTTGAGTCATACTGGGCACACCACATATCAGATTGAGGTACGACTAATTAATATATGTCATAAATGACTTATAGATCATTTTAATAAAGTATAAAAATGATCCAAATGTGTTTTCTTGGTTTTGAGTATGTGGTGTGTGTTTTAATCTAAAATTTAAATTTTAAATAAAAACACACTTAGATTCATACCAGTCACACCGTTCATCATATTGACTTGTGGTCGATTACTACAGATCAAAAATGACTTAAGGATCATTTTATTAAATTATAAAAACAATATGAATGTGTTTTCTTATTTTTGAGTATGTCTCATGTATTTTTTACAAAAATGTCAATTTAAAATGAAATTACGCACTTTGAGTCATAACGATCACATCGTGTGTCAGTTTAATATGCACCTAATTTTTACACATCCAAAATGAATTATTAATCATTTTAAAAAATAATTAAGAAAATATAAATTTTTTTTATTGGTTTTCAATGAGTGACTCATATTTTGAACTAAAATATTAATTTTAAACTGACAACATACACTTTGAGTCATACCGGGAACATTGTGTATCAGATTGAGGTGTGACTGATTCCTACACATCAAAAATGACTTATGGATCATTTTACTAAAGTATAAAAAAATATAATTTTTTTCTTGGTTTTGATTATGTGACATATTTTTGAAACTAAAATGTTAATTTTAAATAAAAATAAACACTTGGTGTCATACCAGTCACACTGTGTATTGAAATGACATGAAGATGAATCCTACACATAAAAAAATGTCTTAAATATCGTTTTCCTAAATTATAAAAATAATAGTAATGAATTCAATTATTTTTGAGTATGTCACATTTTTTTACTAAAATTTCAATTTAAAATGAAAACACATACTTTGAGTTAACTGGTCACATCATGTGTCATTTTGATGTGTGAATAATTACTACACATCACAAATGACTCATAAATCATTTTGATAAATTATAATGAAAATATGATCATTTTTTATCAGTTTTTAGTTATTGACATGATTTTTGATAAAAAATGTCAATTTTAAACTGATAACATGCACTTTGGGTCATACCGAGAACACCATGTATCATATTGAGGTGTTTCTAATTTCTAGACACCAAAAATGACTTATAGATCATTTTTTAATGTATTGAAACAATCCAAATGTTTTTTTTATTTTGATTGTGGGATGTATGTTTTGAACTAAAATGTCAATTTTAATTAAAAACACACACTTTGAGTCTACTAGACACACTGTGAATCAGGTTGATGTAAAATTAATTCCTACATGTCACAAATAACTTAAGGATCATTATCCTAAGTTTAAAAACAATCTGAGTGAATTTTATAATTTTTTAGTGTTCCACATTTTTTTACTAAATTTTTAGTTTAAATAGGAAACATGCACTTTGAGTCATACAAGTCACATCATATGGTGGTTTGACATGTGTCAAATTCTTACACATCAAAAATGTATTATGAATATTTTTAATAAATTATAAATATAATCCAATCACTTTTTATTGGTTTTTAATGAGTGATACACATTTGGAACTAAAATTTCAATTTTAAACTGATAACATACACTTTGAGTCATACCGAGCACACTGTGTATCAGATTGAGGTGAAGATAATTCCTACATGTCAAAAATGTCTTAAGAATAATTATCCTAAAGTATAAAACAATATAAATATTTTTTATTGGTTTTGAGCATGTGACATTTGTTTTGAACTAAAATGTCAATTTTAAATAAAAACACACACTTGAAGCCATAATGTTCACACCATGCATTAGATTGATGGGAAGTTGATTCATATACATCACAAATAAATTATAGATCATTATAATAATGTATCAAAATGAATTTTCTCTTTTTTTTGAATATTTGGCATGTGTTTTGATAATAAAATTAACTAAAATAAGTATTAAATAAAAATAATAAGGAAATTAACTAAAAATTGAAGATAAAATGATGAGAAAAATAACAAAATAAGTAGTAGGAAGCCACCTCTTAATGATGTTTATATAAATTCTAACACCATGTATTATAACCATTCATTTCTAAACAAATCTATTTCCTCTTTTGAATATGAGGACTATCGATAGACCTGGTAGTATATGAACAATATAAATAAAAAAATAATTAATAAATATTTTAAATGAAATTGTAATTATCATTGTAAATACCTATTTGGGGATTCTAATTTGTTTATAGAATATGATTTCTTTCATAAATTTTCAAATATGATAACCATATTATTTTCCCTTTGTTTGTTTCAAGCACTGCAGAAACATTGAGAAAAATATGTATTTTTATATATATGTTTTTATAGTAAATATTATATATACTATAATAGTTATCCAGTTGTAGAAGTTGATAGGATTCTTGTGGTCATGTATTGTTATCATTCCATGATTTTGATGATATTTATACACCACACTGTCATAATATAATTTTCATTAAATCAAATATAAAATAATAACTTGAATTTTATTTGTAAAATGTTGCATGAAGTATATTAAAAATTGATAAACTCCATCACATGTGGTTTATTTTTTGGGTATCCATCAATTTAATCCAAAAAATAAATATTTGTCTATCCAAAATGATTACAATGATTAAGAAATGATGCCTAAAAATGGAATAGTAATGAAAGTAATGAACATATATTTGATATCATTAAATTATAGAGTTTTACCCATGCATCCTGGGAATTTAGAAGATTCTATCACCTATAATATTTCTTTCAAACATTACAGCCTATTTGTCCACTATTACTTCATAATCCTTTGGTTCCAATGATAATTATTACGTATAAGTGGTGTGAGGACTAATGAGTCCAAATTTTTATTCACAAGGTTCTCCCTTTAAATAGTATTGATATACACACCTTTAATAAATATTAATAGCGTTTAGTCATAATTAAAAAAGTAGATCAGCTATTAGAAAAATAAATTATGAAAACACACCTCATGTATATATTTAAAAATGATACTCCTAACCATTCATGGTTAAGGATTTCATTTACATTCTCAATACCAAGATATTCTGTAATGGCCTCTTTATACATTTATTCTCTAAAATAAATTATGGATATATCATAACATTTTAATGTTATATCCACATGAACTTGTAATGTTAGTATATGAAAAAGTCGAACTAGATAGGTAAAGGTACATTCTTAATATATTTTTAATTGAATGGTTGTTCCTTTGTATCATTTTGATTTGATAATTCATTTCCCGCCTTCTATTTTTCCATCTATAATAACATTCATTGGTTCAAGATTTTTTTCATTAATTGTTAAAGGTTTTGCATAAAAAATTGGAAAGTAATACCTCTTTGTCAACATGTATTTTTACAAGATCAAATATACATTCTACTAAAGTTCTAATATCAAGCTCTATCGTATGGATATACAAATCATCAAGTGGAATAGGTATCCCAATCCTTGACTTGTGAGGTACATGAATCCCACTCTCACATGACCCATTGGAAGTTATTTGTTGTGTAGAATATCTCATTGGATATTGTAGACTATACCCCTCACAATAAAGTTATGGGTGGGATATTATAGATAAAAATTAAAATATATTTCACCCTATATAATATTATTATAGGAAAGGTATCAGTGTCTTCTTGATTCACATTTCACAAAAATAGGCAGGAAAAAATTTATTATCTCTAGTAAGGCATCCCTTTGAGGGGAATGAATATCCTAAAATCTAGTGGGAAGTGTGTGTGTGGTGTAACGCCCCTACCCCAGTTACCCAGAGTCGGTGCATTATTACATAACATTGGCATGATCACAAGAAAGATCAAATCTCGAAAGACTGATTAGTTTAGTAGCCTTGGAAACACTAGATACATTCATAAAGTTTTACATTACATCATAAAAATGAAAACTAAAACAACATAGTCTCCATAGTCTACACTCTTATCCCCTCATACTATCCCTGTAGGTCATTCATAATTTACTTCTTCACATCCTGGGAAAAATAAAACATAGAAAATGGGTGAGCTCAAATGCCCAGTAAGGATAACAATATAGCGGAAACTTTCATAAATAAGAATAAACATTTAAGGAAATGTATAACTAAAACAAAAGCCTTTTAAACTCAGACTTCAACATAGTATGGAAAAAATAAAATGAAATAATTCCATTTACTTATTCACATGGATATTCTACTAATCGAATAATCACATGCAATATCAATAACCACTTTCACAATGATAGAATGCATAATGTCAGACTATCATAACCACATAGACAAGGCCTCGTGCCAAGACTACCAATAAGATTTTGTCAAGGCCTTTTTCCAAGACACTAGTTTGTCTCATGAGACCTACCGATGCATCGAGGAGCTATAGCGGGCTCCACCCGTCACATATTAAGTCTAATGCATTCCCATATGAAAAGGTTTAAACATAACATAAACATTCGTATTAAAACTAGCATACGAAATGTAAATACTTCATCCATAAACCATGAATGGTATAAAAATAACACATCCATAGTAAAACATATCACAAAACCTTCAATACAATATAGAAGTTTTGTATCATAATAAATCAACTTCAAATAAGCATAAAATCCATTAAAGGATGTTGACATAGATGAAATCAAAACTCTTTTTAGAGAAATATATCATTCTATTTTGAAATCATTTTAGAGTCATATATTTATAAAATAAAACATTTTCTTTGAAAATATTTTTATAAGCTTGTAAAGGAATCTTTGAAGATTTTATAACGGTGGAAAATATCCGCACCCTCCGTATAAGTTAAAAAAAAAACATTCTTACCTTAATTCTGTCGAAAAGGTTAAAAAGCACCTTGTTTTGAAAACGGCAGAAATATTCCTTTATAAACCTCTTATTAAAAGTCAAACAAGGGTATAAATGACTTTAACCCATATTCTTGTAAATAGTAAAAATGTTTTGAAATACATTTTAAGAAACATGGATGTGGATGATAAAGAAATCCCAGTAGATTATTACGTATAAACAACCTCGGATAATAAAGAGATTGCGAAATAAACCATTACCTTGTAATTTTCCTTGGTTGGTGGTAGGTTAACCTCCTGTATAATGGTGAAATAATTGTTATTAAATTATACAAGAATAATATATATTAATATGATATCATATATGATCTTTTAACATTGATTTGTTAATAATATCTTAGTATTATTGTTGTTTCAGGTGTTAACTCACTCGTTTTATTTTATATGTTTTATTACGTAAGCCATATTTTTCATGTATAGGTTGTATCTTATTCATATCCATAATGATATAAAGTCCTTAAACATTATTTTTAAATCATAAAATGATAATTATACTTGAATGGATACGATGGAGAATGAATCTCATCGCGTTCGTGGAGACGGTAGTCCGTACATACGCACGAGCGACAATATCATTCTTTTGATGTTAAAATAATATATAATTGGATGTTATATCATATATAAAGAATAATTATCATGTTATATTTATTATTTACATGAATTAAAAATCATTATTATACCAATCCAAATAATAGTATATTGAATAACAATTACACCACGACGTGGAGACGGTAAGCCGTACGTACGCACGTATGGTGACATGTCATTCAAAGGATGGATAGAATACTGAATATGGTTGTACCATATTTATAATAATATTAAATTATATAGGAGATACTGGATTAATTATTTTATAATGGTAATAACAAATAAATAAGAAGTTTAAGAAGAAATGAATTTGAAAAAGGGTGGTGAAAACATTACCTCTTCTTCGGGTTCTTCCTTTTGATTTGATCAAAAGGGCTCCTTAAGTTGGCTTTATGACTAAAGGAAGTCCTCTAGGATGAATTGAGGGAAGTTGAGAGAGTATTTGGGCAGATTTTGGCCGAACCAAAAGGCTTTGAAGGTGTTAATTAATGAGAAGGAGTTCCCTTTTATAAGAGGGGTGAGGGGCACCTTTTGAAAAGCTAGAAATATTATTTTATAATAAATTAATATTCGGTTTATAATGGCTCCAAAGTGGATTATTTAAAGTTTAAGGTGGGGATGGGTCGAAAAAAACTCAACAAATAAAATTTAAACATGTTTGGGTCATTATATTAACCTTATCTTTAAGTATTAACTCTTAGTTAATTAGTTTTACTTTTACAAGGTCTCTTTGTATTTTTATATTATATGGTTAATAAACTTACTATATAAATCCAAGTAACCTCCAAGTGGTACATTAATGATAAAAATATCATGATATATGTCTCTTGTACGAACCTTATATTTTTAGGAATTTAATATCAATTTATAATATAATATTGTTTTTAAAAACTCTTTTATGTCAATTTTGACACTATTTAATAATTGATTTTTGTAAAACTCATAACAGAATTATTACTTAGAAAAAAGTTACTTAAGTCAATAATAACATGTCATATTAACCTATAAAATTATTTTAATTCATAAAAAGTCTAAAATTTTATTTATTTGGGTATTTATAATATCAATTATTTTAACTTTTCACTATTATGGTAATTACTGAATCATCATTGTGTCATAAATAAATTAATTTATTTAATATCTAAAAATTATAAATAAAATATCATTATGTATGAAATCTTTTTATATTTCTAATGAATATTTACAATCGAATTTATATTATGTATAACCCTATATTAAAAATGTTTTAGTAAATAAACTTTGATTTTAACTCTTTTAACTCTTCTTTGAATTAAATAATAATAAATGTCCTAATCTAATCCAAGTGCACCTAAATGATAATATTTTATTCATAAGGTTGTTTTCGGTTGAGATACACTTTTCCAATAGAATTAGGACATGTGTTAGGGTAATATTAATATCATTTGTACCCTTAATTACCCTATTTACTTTTAACAGTGGTAAATAAAAGTAAAAAGTTACTATTCACCAAAAATTATTTTCATCTCATTGAACCATATTTTACTACTTGATATTAACCGTGTCTCTCGGATTTTTGAAATTCCGTTCACAGAAGCGGTAAAATTAAGTTTTATGAAAAATTCAGTTTTTTAACTACCACTTTGTGGTTTCACTATTCATAAAAAATTGAAGTTTTTCAGAACAATGCCAAAATTTCACCCTAAGCTATAATTGATATTCCGAATTAAAAAATGATGTCTATTTTACAAAATTACAAACATATAAGTTTCATTAATTAATTTTATAATTAATTCCCGCTGTTACAACAAATAGCGTGTTTTTAAGAAACAATATATATCAAAAGATTGACAATTGTTTATGTCCAATTTCAAAGTGAAATTAATTCTAATGAACACCATTGGATAAAATGGTAAAAATATATTCTAATTATACTTTAAAACCACTAAATAATATAATTTATCACTATAAATTATTTTGATTAAAAAAGTTGTTTCTAAGTATTTTTCACTATTCATAAAAATTGGAAGTTCTCAGAAAAATACCAAAAATTCAACTTAGGATAATTTCGATATTATGAATCCAAAAATGAAGTCCATTTTGAAATATAAAATATATATACTTTCAAAAAGTAGGTATTACTATTCATAACGGCTAGTTTGATTGGTTGTGGTGTGTTAGAACTTGATGTTGCGTACAACACACACTATCACATTATTCAAAGAGAAGTGTACCGTAGAAGCTTGGGGTGTTACATGTGGGGGGTCTTCATGTAGTGGTTATTGTTGTTTTTTTCTTCTCTTTGATTCCCACCCATAACATTTTCTAACAACAAAGATGAAAAATTAAGTTTTTCTTATAGAGAAGCTAATAATTCGTACATCTCCTCTATTTTCTTATCTTTATCCCTTGTTTATTTATTTTCTCAAAATATGTTTGGGGTAAAACTCTAAAACCCACACTTCTAACACTGCCATATTATTCTGGTGGTTTTAAGGCCACTGATAGTAGTCATTCATTGAGTACATCTGATGATGATTCCTATGTATATAAAAAATAAAAAATATAGGAAAATAAGTATTTATTGTTATATAACACCTATTTAAAGTAGATTTTTTTATTATGTCATATTTACACATTTTCCCATACTTTTTTGTTTTTTTCATCTATTACTATCCCATCTTTATTTACATGAGCCTCCTTCTATAGCACATGATGTGGGGTGGAAGTGGATTTAGATTTTGATTCATCATTCTACATATAAACAGAGGAACATAATTATGTTTTTGTTTCATGTCACATACAAGTATTAATGTAGATTTAAAATACATACCATTTTTGTAAATTGAAGTGTACCCCATACTTGCTTTACGGTAGGGGTGCATTAGTTTTGTTGCACGCTGCTTATTATTTAGGACTCATTTCTTTTGTTTCGTAAATTAAAAATTATTAATAAAAATGAGAAATACACATATTTTCAAGAATCATATTACCAATGACAATATACCTAAAAATTCATCTCCTCTTGATTACCAATAAATACATTCCATTTTTTTGGTTTACCAGGTGTACATACATCTGTGGTGGGTGTTGGTTTATTTTCCCTTCAAAATGTACGAGATGATATTTCATAAGAATTGACCAAAATCCTCAATTAACCTTTCTAATGAACATTAATACAAATTTCACTTGATATTAATCTAGTATAAATGGTCTCCACAAGGAATAATGAAGTGTAAATAAAGGTTTCAGTATTTTGTTTTTCTGGTAAAATAAAGAAAGTATATCATAATGTTACCCTAATCACTTCCCAAATTAGTGACTTATGCATAGGTGCAACATTGTGACATGTATCTACATAAAATAACATGTGAATTTTTTGTGGTGATTCTAATGTTACTAACAAACATGGTCATATTGGGGTTAACAAGATGACTGTGTTCATTCCATCCAACCTTGAATTTAATGTCTCTATTTCACACCTTAATAATATTTTTTAACACTGTCATGCTATGAAACTCGTATTTTTTTTGGGTCATAGGTTGTTCATCATCTACTATTTCCTTAGCTTAAACTTCATCAATATGTTGTTCCCCTATATTGGTATCAACAACATGTGTAGAAACTTGTTGTTCCTCTGCATTGGAAGTATCAACATGTTGAGAAACCTATTGTTCCTCAGGATTGGTAGCATCATTATGTGTAAAAGTCATTATATGCAGAAGTGGTTGAATATTTAATTTAAATTACATAAATTCTATAGTGAATAGATAATAATATGATGTAATGAAATGTATCATAAGAGCCTCATCCTAGTTAGTGAGGACTCGTCAAGTGCATCCAAAATACCCGAGATCAAATCCGGGTGGAGACATATTTCCAGGTACTGTAGAAGTACTATAGCAGTCACTATTCAGTAATGTAGCAGCCATAACTATTCATCTGTTTTGGATTTTAGGCCATCGTTTTGGTCCTTGAGTCCTTTAAGGCCTTCGGGACACCCAAGGTCTTCAGGCCAGTAAGGCTTACGAGTTACCTCAAGGCCTTAGGGTCACCTCAGAGCCTTATAGCCACATAGAGTTGTGCTTAAATGAATCAGAAAAACTCTACAATGAACATACTCTAGATGAGGATTCAGAGCAGGTGCATTCACTAGAGTAGAGATAACAAATTTGGAATAATGATAGGGTATGAAAATTGCCATCGGGACTAGTTCATGAACAGGAAGCCTAACCGAACAACCATGCGAAGGTAGAGAGATAACATCATGATGTGAAGTCTACAGACCATGTAAGGGTTCCCCTTCAACCCTTAAAAGGAGTATCATAAAAAAGGAATAAAAAAAGGCCATCAGGCCATTCGAGAGATGTAATGCAATGTACATTACAAAAAATATAACCTGATTATTGAACTCTCTCTCTCTTTTAAATGTTGAAGGTATTTGACCCCTCTATTGAGTATCCAAATCCCCTCATTATAGTATACTTTGACATACAAGCCCCCATATACAATAGGACAACCACAAAAAGATTACAACTTCCTAATGAAAGGGTTATCCTATATTAAATTAATGTATGACCCTTCAGGGGTTTTGGTCAATAACAGAATAATTGACTACTTTCTATTTGTAGTATATGGAACATAAAATACCTTTATTTTCTATGATTATATTATAAAAATTTCTTCTTTGTACTCTTCATTATTGAAATCCACTTTCATGGATTTGAATTTATCTATTTTAACCACTATCCTATTATCGACCCAATTGCATTGAAAAATTGGCACATGGAATGTTGTATAATCCAACTCCCATATTTGTTTGATGATGCCAAAGTATGACATATTTTCATAAACTAAATTTCTTTCCTTGGTACCAGATACATGCATCACTTCATACATAATTTTAACTACACTATTTTCATGGTACTATATTTATCATGTTTATTTTTATAGAATGTATAAAAATTAATTACATAACCATTATAAGATAATACATGCACACTTGTTCCTCTATTTATCCATTAAATTCGTTCTGAAATTGAATCCAGATTTGTAGTTGAATCCTTAAAAATATGTTCATGAAACCATCCTATAAATTTTTGATTATGTGTATTTGATATCTAGATTTTAACCTTTTATGGATTCAAATGCATAAGAATTAATTTTTTGGTTTCAAAATATAGATTTTTTTTAATTAATTATTAAAAATTTAAAGGTGATCCAGCTCTCACTCTATAATAGTAATTATGAAAACATCTATTCTATAAATTCATTCACCCAAAAGCTTTCCAGTGTGATGAGATTTTGGTAGACCAATGCTTTCCACATTAGATATATAGTCAGTGTAGAATTAAATGGATTATTTAACAGTATATTACTCTATAATACAACCTTATATAAGAATTAAAATTTTGATATACCCTTTCAAAATCATCATATATCATTTAATGAGGTACATCCATCTATAATGTACATGACTGCACAATTTAATCTCTCTAAGTGAACCATCAAGTGAACCATCATATAAAATAATGATAATTAAAAGAAAATATCCAATTCATATAATATGATATAACTTTACTTTTTAATTGTTATAAATTTCACCAGGTTTATAACTCTGTCACATATATCCTTGAAAAAGAAACATAGCTTGTTTAATGTATGAAATACATTAATAGGAAAAAATACAATGAAAATATATAGGCATTAGATCTTTCATAAAAACATGGAATTCATGTTATTTCAATATATTTAACTTTAAATTAGTCATTGACACAATATTCTTGATATTTGATGAATAACCATTTGGAACCTTTACACCATTAAAGAAGTTTTAAAACTAACATCTCTCTTTATTAGAAAGAGTGTAAGTAGATAGAGGAATAAAAGTCTATATTTCAACCTTCACAGGAACCCACACTTCCTGTATCCCCATATAAATCATGTATAACCTAGCTTTAATTCCATTTTTTTTTCAGGTGCATTTAGTAATGTGCCAATGACACTATCACGTGCATTTTTTTACACATGCATAACATCAAGAAAATTCCTGACGGACAAAAAATTTTAGTATGGTAATTAAAAAAATAACTGATCACATTTTCTGATCAGTTTTCATAATGTTTTTTGAATAATATTTACCAAAAGCAGTGTCCATATCTTTTAATTTCTCAAACAGTTGATCACCTATAATTGGAGACAGTGTTGTATCTTCTTCTGAAATCCCATTTAATGATGTCATACAAGATTGATATTTATGTCACCGTGGTAGAAATCTATTATGTCCTAGAAACACAGTCTTCAATGAATGTTTCAAGCTAATTGAGTGTGTACCTTGTTCACAAATGGGGCACCCTTGAGTTCCTTTAATGCTATGTACTGAAAAATTTCCATGACCATGAAATTCATTTATCATCCTGTATAATATATATCTTAATGTGAAATCTTAATTTCTTTAAGCATCATATAACCTAACACCCAAATCCCAAAACAATTTTAAATCTTCGATCAATGGATCCAAATAAACATTAATATCATTACCCGATTGTTTTGGTCCTAGTATAAGCAGAGATAAAATAATGTATTTTCATTTCATGAATAACCATGGTGGTATGTTATAATTTACCAACATAAACGAACATGTACTATGATACTACTTTGAAAACCAAAAGGATTCACTCTATCTGTAGATAGTATAAGATGAAGGTTTCTTGGATCGTTTCCAAATTCAGGATACTCATGATCATTTTTCTTACACTGAGGAGAGTCTACCATATTAAATTTTTTCCCATATTTATTTCTTATATTTGTGTGAAACATCAATTGAAATGTATTATCCTCAATATAATATAGTTTTATAAACCTTGGAATGATTAGAAAGTACCATACAACTTTTGTATGATGTTAGGTCCAAAAGGGGCCTAGACACCCTGAGAGGGGGGGGGGGGGAATCAGGGTATGAATATTCTTTCAAAATTATTTTTCCACATGGGATCTTGAACTCTTTATTACAAGGGTCACTTATTTTAATCTCTAATGTTAATGTCCTTTCCAATTTTATCTGATGATGATGCACTGAAAGTAAAGAATTAAAGCATGCACAAGGACACCAAGATTTTTACTTGGTTCACCCTCAATGGGCTACGTCCAAGGAGCATACAATGACAATGTGCTGATGTACCAACTTCACTAAGGCTCAATACCAATAATGAGTACAATGTTTGGGTTAGATCTTCTATTCCTAGGCTCACTGCCTTTACAAGGTTTAGGGTCTGCTCACTGCATTCCCAAGGGTCACTTCTTATGCCACTTTCTCTGGCTCACTGCTAGTGGAAAGGGTCACCGTCTTCCTCTTCCTGTGCTCACTGCACTTGGAAAGGAATCTACTCATAGTTTATCGACTTGTAGTTCAAACACAGTTTATGGAAAAGTAGGTCCCTTCATTTTCATGAATTCCTACATCCTCAACTATAGGTAGATGCTCTTTTGAAGTTCTGTTTTCACCCATAGATAAAGTCCACCTTTCTGGGTACTGTTAGGTACCATAAAATATTTTTGCAAATTGAATTGAAGCTTTCACAAGATTCCTGTGAAAATCATGAACCACCTTGTCTCTTTCGCGTACTGAGTACCCGGTTTGGTATGCGAACCACCTTCTACGCATACTACTGCCTCTTCTGCAAACCTCCTCTATCTACAGACCGCCTCCGACTTCGCAATCACGTACAACTACCACGTACCGACTTCACGAACCTCCTCTAAAAAACCCCTATTGTCTGTGAACTGTTCTCTGTTTGTGGACTGCCTTCACTTCCACATATCATTCCCTCTATTCTGTCTCGGCGAACCACCCCTTGTCTATGAATTGTTCTCTGTTCGCGGACCGTCTTCACCTCCACATACCACTTTTGGAATTCTCCCTCTTGTGTATCAGATATTCCTCCTTTGCATACTGAGACAACTCCTTCTACGTACCAGAATTTCTCCTCAGCGTACCAGACTTCATTTACGGGTTAAGAAACCTCGAAAACACATTCGGCAGAATCTCTTCCGTGCGAACCACTTCAGTCTTCACAAACTTCCTTCGGCCTTTGACAAAATCCTTCAGCATTTGCCGAAATCCCGAAGCAAAATATGTTTTCAAATGATATTCAATATCCATAGTAATTGGTGGGATTAACGTTACTTATATAGGAAAAGATATCCGCTTAGTCCTCTAAATCAAGATTTACAAAATCTTGATTCGATAGAGCCCCCACTGCATACCGAATCTTTAGCCAACCTCCACCGCATACCAACCTTCTTCCACCGTGAACCACAATCCATCTACGAACCATTTTCCTACATGCTCCGCGTACCGCGTTTTCTCCTACATGATTTATCTTCACCACCGACGACAATCCATTCGCATACCACACAACCTTCAGCCGCGAACCGTTTTCAGTTTTGCGAACCACACCCGCGTACCATCCCTACTGCTCCGCGTACCATTCCTGTAACTTGGTACGTGACCCATGAATAATGGTTCGTGGTTCTCCCCCTTTTCTGACTTTCTTCAATGTTCTTCACACTATTTAATCCTATGAAGAAATACTTCCTTTTTCAATATAAAACTCTCGATTTTGAGACCCTAAAATTTATAAAACACTGGGAAATTGTACTACCTTAAAAACCTGTCTTCGGAAAACACCAACCATACTTATTTGTAGTCATAATACTTTTTCAACAAACACAACCACACATAAAACATACCGAGATAATTTCTTGAGGTATTTTTTCTCAATATATGACATGATTCATCTTTCTTGTATCGAGATGCAACACATATTGAGAATTTTTTAATTGATTCATGGTCCTTGAGAAATAGTATACAGTCATTTGGACATGAAGGTATTATTTCAAAGATCATTACCAATAAATAAAGAATTCATTTAGAATCATAAGTTTATAAAGGAATCTCATTATCTTTTAGGAGAATATCATTAAAGATAACAAGTAGTTTGATAAACTTATAATAATTCCATCAGTTTCCCAATTTTATATTATATAGATTCATTGTGGCTGGTAATGCTATATATTTATTACAACCAACATATAATTGAGTATTTACTTAACTCGTTAAATTTTGAAATAATTTTGGACAATCATGAAGTTCTTCTTTAACTATCATTATCATTTCCTAAATATGATATTCATCATCATTCACACATGTGATCATATCCTTGATACAATATTAATCATTTTTTATACTTGTAATCATATCAAATAATTCATAAAATGATGTGTTATCCCAATTACTAGCTATATTTAGTTTTTTCCCATGTTTAGTCCAAAATTTATAGCATCGATCTATTCTGTGATAGATCAAGTGTTCTTCCAAATCCTATGGACTAAGTAGTCTTGAATAAAAATAGTCTAAACACAAAAAATTATTTTAAAAGGGTCATCTGCATGATCTTTTACAAACATGGTGAACTCTTTCACCCCATCCTCATACTCTTTTTTAATAAGATTTGAATCCATATATTATTATTCATATGCATCCTATTTAATTCAGTAATATTAATATTAAATAAAATAAATAAATACACAAAAAGTATGAGCTTAGACCCCATAAAAGGACATTCTTAAAGAATAATTTAAGCTATATGAATCCATTGGTCTATGATAATAAGAGATAAACTATGATTATTTAGATTGTATTTTAGTGAGGTAAATCATTGAAAGATATGAATGTGTGATATCTATAAAGTTATAAAGAAGATAATTAAATTTTCATCTATTAAAAAACATAGAGATCAAGGAAACTTTTTATAACATTTCTAGGTGGGAGTAGAATAATAGGGAGGAGTAGATGTTTATTAATTTATTCACTTGGTATGTGGAAGTCGAGGTTGTGTTTCAGTGATAGGATTCTTAAGATCCAAAGTTGATATTTTTTGAGATGATGAAAATTTTGATAGGTCCCAATCACATGGTCTTGAGAACCCAAAATTTGAAGAAACTCTTGATTTTAAATCCAATGCACCAGAATTCTTGGGATGGGGTTATCAAGCTACTGGAAAAACCAAAGAAAAATATAATAGGGTTTTCATGAATGCTTCAAATTTAAACAATTCACAAGGATGATATGAGGCCTCAAAGAACAATAATGAAAATTCTTGTTGGGATCAAAAGAAACAGCCAACTTAAACATAGGTTTAAGAAATGATACAACTGACACAAGTTTATGAAATTTTTTCTCAAGTGTTCAACATATAAGAAATTAGTTTTTAACATTTCGTTTCTAACCAAAATACTATTTAAAGTTATATTTATTTTTAGTGATTAAAAACATTTAAAACATTAAATTCTATCCTAAATTTTCTTTATGTTTTCATCAATTTTTTGACCACCATGTAGTATGATATACCACTATCAAGAATCCATGTTCCTTATACATTAAATTATTTCATAGAATATTTATCACATTCTAATCCTCTATATTTCTCCTTTTTAATTTTTTTATAATTTATGGGTTTAGTAATCATTACATCATACAATTGATTATAAGATAGGTTTTAATCTTCATATAAAATTGAAAATTGATTCTTTAATTCTAGATTATGCATTGGGACCTCTAGTTGAATTCATATATGTGTGATAATTTTTCATTTCATTTGTAAAATTCTTATACATGTCAAAGAATAATGCGTATATTATCATTCATATCTAGCGAGACAATAATAATATTGTTGAAAGAAGTTCCTTTATGAAAAAATATAACAGAACCTATTTTTCATTTGTTATTTTTCACTGAAATATATATTTATCGAGTAACCAAATATTCCATAATAAAAACATTTTATTCATGTTGTGTTGAACTAGAACTTTTTTTGGACAGAATAACCTTCTTAGAATTTTGCAGCTCAATATTCATCCCTAGTGTAACAATTTCACCTTTAACATTAATTCCATATTCTATTAGGATTTATCAAAACTCAAACATGATTTATTTTAATATGGAATATTTTATATCTATGAAATCTATAAAGTATCCTTGATGTTACTTTAATTTTTTTACTTCCACATTTTCATTGGATAAGATTATAATTTTTATAAATGTCATAAGAGGAGTGGAGAGTCTTATTTGATAATCAAGTTTTATTCTTATCATAGTCACTTCTCCCCTGTAACTTCTTTCCACTTATTCTTTTTCACCATTGATGTCAATACATCAATGATTATATTATACTCTTATATTTTTAGTATTAATTCAACAAAATTTTCTGGTTTTTTAGATTTTCAAGTTTTTAGTATTACAACCACCCATTTTAATCCATAAATATCCTCCTTTTATTTTTTCATTTATTCTTTTCAATATCTAACATCACAATTTGTCTTATTCTAGGGAATTATTTGTATATAAATCTCTTTCAAGGATACTTCTAGTACTAATATAAACTGTACTTAACAATGATATTAAACTTTCTATTATGTATGCTCACTTTTTATAACATTTTTATATGAAGGAATTTTTAACTGAACATGAGGTTAGCGGTTTGTGTTGCAAAATTCATACTATAGATGTTCACGACAATGAAAATATTAAAAGGATTGGGGTTTTTCTGCTTGGTAATAGAGGAAAATAGGTAGAATTGATTGATTTTAATCCATGGGAGCAGGAAGGATACCTGGAACATAGAGCATATTACCGTTTATGCACTTCAAAAACTCTTCCTACTTATCATTTAAAATCACCACCTTACATGATAAGTGGGAAGCGTATTTACAGTGCACAGATGGTCCTTTCATTAATAAAGTATTCTATATCTCATCCACTACCTCATTAAGTCATGAGATCCATGAAATCAGAGTGAGAAATTTGAAAAAGAAGATCTCATGTATGATTAATTCAAAGATATCTCATATGATTAAATGGTCAGACAAGATCCAAAAAAATAATTGAGTGAATAAAATCAAAAGAAGTCAGTGAGGCTTAGAAGAATCAAGTTGAATATGTTTAACATTGATAAAGGAGAGAATAAATGATTTTGAATGAAGATGAAAAAAATAACCAAATACCTTAGGTTATGAGTGGGTTGATTCATCTGAGGAGTTTGAGGGGGACCGGTGGGAGAGGTTGACTTTCGTAAGAGCTTGAACAATGCAAAAGAAATGAGTTCTATTAAGGTTAATTTATAGGATCCGGAAGGGCTTTATAAGCACTTTTAAAAAAGCACCGATAAAGATGGGTTTTATCAGCACTAAAACAAATAAGTGCTGATAAAACTGATCTTTATTAGTGATGAAATTGAAACATAGATAAATATACGTTTTATCATCATTTTTTGAAAGCGCTGATAAAAATTATTTAAAATAAAATACAAAAATAGTAAACGAATATATTTTAAAAATCAATACATTATAAAAAAAAGTAAAAAATAATTAACATTATTAATGAATATATAATAATAAATTTATTGATGTTAAAAATGATTGAAGTTGAATAATTAGAAATTAAGAGACATCAAAAATATTAAAAATGGATAAGTTTTATTAATTATTCAAATTATTAAAAAAAATAAAAATAATTAACAATTAATATATATTAAAATGAAGATAAATAAATATTAAAAATATTAAAACATAGTAAATAAAAATTTATAAAAAATATTAGAGAATTATCAAAATAAAAAATATAAAAAATTAATAGATATTAAAAATGAACAAAAAATATTAACTAAAATAATATTAAAAAGGAATAAATCAAATTTAATAGATAAATAAACTATTTAAAATATTTAATTCATAATATTAATTACATGATTTGTAAACATGTACAAAAATGAAAAAAATAAAATAAAATGCATTTAAATGGATTAATTATATAGATTTCAAACATTTTAAAAAAATTATAACATAATAAATTAAATTAAATGAATATTAATCATATAAATTAAAAACATGCTATGAGTATTAAAAATTATTATATAATTATGTATAGTTTATAAGACTAACTATATTGGTTGTAAACATGTGAAAAATGAAGAAAATATTAAAGAATATATTTAAATAAATAAATTATATAAATTTCAAACATTTTAAAAGTATCACAGCTTAATAAATATAATTGAATAAATATTAATCATATAAATTAAAAAATTATTAAGAATATTAAAACTTAGTAAATAATTATGTATAAATAAATAATAAAAAATGAATAGATCCCAAAAATATTAAAAATTAATAAATATTAAAAAAGAATAAAAATATTAAATAAAATAATTTAAAAATGAATATATAAAGTTAAATAAATTACAAAAAAATTTTAAAAAGTGAATTCACCACATTAACTAGATGAATTACAGACACATACAAATGAATAAAAATGAATAAATATAAATTAATAATTATATAAATAACAATATTATTAAAAATGAATTATATTGAGTACAAATATATTAAAATTAAAATGAATTTATAGGAATAAAATATATAAATTTCAAACATATTAAAAAAATAAAAATGAATAAATATTAATCATATAAATTAAAATATACTGAAAATATTAAAACTTATTAAATGAAGATGTATATATTTTAAAAAATTAATAAATTCTAAAAATATTAAAAAATAATAAATATCAAAATTGAAAAAATATTAAATGAAAAAATATTAAAAATAAATAAATAAAATTAACTAAATTAAAAAAATATTAACTATTTAAATTAAAAAATTATTAAAAAATTCTTTTAAATTGATTAATTATATAAATTTCAAACATATTTTAAATGTTAATACTTAATAAAAAATGAATAAATATTATTCATATTAATTAAAAACTTATTGAAAATATTACATAGAAAATAAATATATGTATAAATAAATATTATAAAATTACTAAATTTAAAAAAATATAAAAAAATAAATATTTAATGGGAATAAATAATATTAAATGAAAGAGTATTAAAAATAAATAAATAAAATTTAATAGAAAAAACTATTTAGAAAAATTAATTTGCATATGATTGACTACATGAATTGTAAACACGTACATAAATAATGAAAATATTAAAAAATGCATTTAAATTACGTAATTATATAAATTTCAATGATTTTAAAAATATTAGAACTTAAAAAAAAAGAAAAAGAAAAAATACTTATCATATAAATTAAAAACAAATTATAAATAATACTTAGTAAATAAATATGTATAAAATTAATAAATGAATATATACCAAAAATATTATATTAAAAATGAAAAAGTATCCATTAAAAGTGAAATAATATTAAAAATGAATAGTACATTCCATACATACACATATCCACATGACTTATACATACACATATACATATATACATGTATACGTACATCCCAGATACATATGTGAACATACACATATTCATGCATAAGTACACATACATACATTTTTACACGTATGTTGGTCGGAGTAGAGTACTCAAGAGGGGGGGGGGTGAATTGAGTATCTATTCAAAATTTCTGTTTAAATAGTATTCTGAAAAAGGTTCCCCAAAAAAAATTTAAATACATTCCATTTAATCAAAGTAATACGGTTATGAAATTTTGACTGTTCAAATAACTTCTCAAAAGATTGATTAATTCTCAGTAATCTTAATATCAGTTATTAACATTACTTTTGAAGCTATTCTAATAAAGAAAAACAGTTATAAATTCTTTCCAAGATTAACTATCAAAGTGAATTTAGAGATTTCTGAATTATACTGTAAAACAGATAAAACTAAATTAAACAACACAATGGATATAAAACAAGTGGTTCAGTCTCAAGATGAGACCTATTCCACTCCACTTGGTGATCACCTACCACCAAGTAGTTTATATAAATAAACTTGATCCACACCCTGGATCGGGGTTAACAACAATACATAGGACTGTACAAGTCACACGACCTCTTCCACAATTCTTCATGGGTATGAACTATCAGGTCCCACAAGGACCTCTTCCACACTTATTTGTGGGAATAAACAGGTTTAAAAATATTTATGAGAAAGGATATCTTGTATCCTTCAGTTTAATGCAGGAGACAGTGCGTGTTTTTATGCAGACACACATGCACTTCTTAAAAGCTAAAAATGATACACAATAGAGCAAAGAGGATGAGATGGAATTAGAAGTTCTCTAAGTGCTAGTCTATGCAGCTCTGGACTTCTAGGATTAATTAGATGTAGGAACTGAGTTCTTTCATGGAAAATAGAGTATCATAAGTCAGTTGGATCTGGATCGTGTTCTTTGTGGTGTTGTCAGTGCGAAGATGTGCTTGATGATTATGGTCTATGGTGTCCAGCTTGTTGATTCAAGAATGGTTCATGTGTTCTTCAGGAATGTTGAGTTGTATGTGTTAGTTCTTTTCTTAGGAAAGCTTATGTGTTCTTCATTATCGCTCTTCCTCTTTTTTTGTTTGGTTCTGGGATGCACTTATCTTTTATTCTTCGAGTGCATATGTTGGAGGTGACATGATACATGTATTCCTCACCTTTACCTCGTACTGTTAGGTGACATGTATACAAAGAAATATTAATTATGTCAGTGTATTTAAAAGCTTCAAATATAAATGTTAGAAATAAAATTGAAAAATGAAAAAAACAGATTAAGAAATAGTGTCACAGTCTGTCTGGAAATGGTATCTCAATGAAGCGGTGTCTCCTTGAAATGGTGTCTCCTTCTTTGACTTTGAGAAATGAAACAGTCATGATGGTACAATTATATAGGGATCCAGAACCGGTATCACATATACGGTGTTAGGATCACGGTGTCTGGTCCTTTTCCAAACCTCAAACGGTGTTTGGGTCACAGTGTCTGGGTCACAATGTCTGGGTCATGGTGTCTAGATGGTTATGGTGTCTGGATGGTCACAATTTCTAGATGTTCATAGTGTCTGGATGCTCACGGTGTCTAGATAGTCACGGTGTCTGGATGGTCACAGTGTCTGGTCCCTTTGCTAGAAAAACATAACTGGTGGCAGACTCATGGTTTCTCAGACTTAGACAAATATTTGTATACAGACTTAAATAGTGATATCCATAAAATGGTTTAGACTTAGTCATTCATCAAAGAAATCATTATGAAGTAAATTAAATATAGTTTACAATAATCAAACTTAATGTATAGTAATTAAGATATTGGATATGTTTATTTAAAGCATAAAGATACTAATCATCTGTACACATGATTTGAGATAGATTATACAAGATTAACAGTTTTTATAGAGTGTATAGGATTTGTGATCATTAAAACATGATTAACACATGAGGATTCCAACAACATACAACATAAACATACACACACACACACACAAAACACAAACACAACATAATGCATACACATAAATGCACATAGAAATTAATATAAATATATAAATTAAAATATCACAGGTTAATAACAATACCTCATTTATATTAATTATACACATGAATTTTTTAATTAATGTAAATAATTAAAAATTAAAATTTCTATATAAATATGATAATTATATATATATTGATAATATTTTTTATAAAAATTTATACAAATCACTATGTATTTTATCAGCTCTAAAAAATGTGCCATCAAAGGGAACACTTTTATCAAATTTTTTTTAGCATTGTTAAAAGTAACCTTTGTCAGCACTTTTACCTAGTACTGATAAAGGTTCCCCTTTTATCAATGCTTTTATGTTTAGAACTGATAAAAGTTATCATTGTTAGTCGTGAAATCTATGGTAGTGAATAAATATCCATAGAAAATTAATGAAGGTGGTGCAACAAGGCTGGGAGAAAGGAGACTAGATACATTTTACCCAAAATAGATAACAAACACACCACACACACAATGATAGAAAAATAGGGAACATAAGGTGGGATGAAATAAAGAGTAATGGTAGTTCCTGGAATAGAAATTATGGTGAGCCTCCTCCTCTTTCAGTTCACTTTATCCATCCTCTCAAAAGATGATAGTGACTATTCCATGAAATAAGATTGTAGGTCCATGATCATCAACCAAAAATGAGAGTTCTTTTTTTAAACCTTGACGGGTATGTATTAGATTCATAGAAAATATGTGATTGTGTTTATAGAGTTTTTGAAAATATATGAAGATTTGATTTGAAATAATAGTGATACTTAGAGGATTGTTGATGATTAGGTTATATTGTTTCGTTTTAATGTTTTCAAACTCAAAAGTCTACTATTTTAGATGTTGAGAAATAATAAGTTGGGCAGAGAAGATAATGATTTTTTTTTCTTGATATGTGAATGAAATTCATTGTCTAAAAGGGTTTGATTCACTCCCACTAGTTGATTTTGGGTTATCGGTGGAAATCTCCCTCGAGGATTTGACTAATATTTTGGGAATGTCGTACACCAAATTATGATAGCCCCATAATGTTAATGTTGGGAGAATATCTTTGGGGAATTTCATATTGAGGATACTAACATTAAACGATCTTGATATCCCACTTATTTATAGATTAAAATCGGTGTAATTTACACCGATTCAATCTCACCATTTTGATCAAAATTCATTTCAATTTGATCAAAATAAGATAACGTTTGGTGGGAGACAACCGATCAGATTTTTAATTTTGAAATCCAATCATCACAACTCATCTCATCATTAGTCATATTTATAAAAAATATTTTATTTTATTTTTTATTTTTTCATTTTTTTATATAAATATATCATATATATATATATAATAAAAAATTCTACTAAAAATATATATTTTTAAAATAATTTCAAAATAATTTTAGAGAATATTTATTTTTATGGCAAAACCACTTCCTAAGGCCCTTTTTTATAAGGGAAAATATTTGAGAGTTTTATCCTATTTCTAATGTGGGATTATAAAAGTTTTTATACAACTAATCAATCTACACCTCCACAATATGTGGGGCCACCAAGGCATTTTTATTTATTTTTATGGATAAAATTATAAAAATCCCACACTTTTATTTGTAAATATTAACTCTCCAAACCACAAATGAATCATTATACATAATAAAGGTATCATTCAATTTAAAACTTTACTTGATATCAATATCCCAAAGCATTATCTTATTTACAAGTTGTTGAAATATTAAACTTATTAGTCATTAAGATAAAAAAGTGACATCATACATACAATGATCTTTCCATCCAACATCTCATCTCATAGAACTTTTATTATCATGTATTATATTCTTTTGAAGAACTCTATCAAGAGTAAACCCATTAACTCTTGTAAGAAGTGGTATAACTTATAAGTTCATATAGGTAAAATATTACATTTTGTTTTTGTTATTAGAACACATAACTCATTGAGTCTTAATATTTTTTTAAGATTTTATAGCTCAACCTCTTGTCATAATAGATGATATTAACACAAATTAGTTGGAGTTATTATTTCCAATATCAACAATCATATTTCTAACTTTTTTCCCATTAAATAATTTGATTAGAATCTACCTAGAGAAAGTGTTGGGATTCCATTACAACAATGATTTATTCTATAGATTTTAACCCCATCTCTTTATTAGTTATATGAATGATATCATTATAAATATATTTTTTAATAAACCTACAAGGTTTTTACACAATCTCACATAGACAATTACTATGGTACCATATTTTAACAAATGTCTCACATAATCGTGTTTGAAACTTATATATCTAGACTTTAAATTGTATGTGAAACTATATAATTTTAATAAAGTTTATTCACAATCACAACTGATAGAGATATGAGGTATCATACTTGTGTATAATCTAATATCCAATAATAGATTCATAATCCATTAAAATTCCTTTCCACATTCTTCTTAGGTGATAACCTTTGACTCCATGGTCAAATGTGAAACACATGCTTGTTTATTGTTTTCCCAAGAAACAATACAACCTAAAAGAGTAAACAACCATATATATGTGGATTGATTATCACCAATACTAGTAATCCAACTCACATAAGTGTATTCTTCTAATATAGATGGATAGTCATTGTAGTATAATATTAAATCTTTGGTCTTTCTCAAGTATCCCAAGATTCTTATTATACATTTATAATGATCCACACTAGGATTACTAGTATATCTACTCATTTTATATGTTGTAAAAGAAATATCAGGTATTGTACAATATATAACATAAATTAAAGAACCAATTTCACTAGCATACTCAAGTTGTGCTACGACTCTGCCTATATTCATAAATAGTTTAACACTGGAATTAAATAGAGTATTAGAATCCTTGAATCTAAGATGATCAAATTTATTTAAAATTTTTTCTATATAATTATATTGGATTAAAGAATAACCCACACTATATTTTCTAACTTTTATACCTATAATAGTATAAACTATTCCAAGATCCTTCATTTTAATCATATAAGATAAATAATTATTTGTCTCACTTACACCAATCATATTAGTTCCAAAAATTAAGATATCATATACATATAGACACATAATAAGTTCATATTATTTTGTAATCTTTGAATAAACACATTTATTTGCATTGTTATAAATAAATCCATTAGATAATATACTAGAATCAAATTTCTTATACAATTGTTTTGGATCTTATTTAAGTTGAAGTTCCAAGGATCGAATAACAACTGAGGGGGGGGGGTTGAATCAGTTGTTAAATTTTTTATAAGTTTCAAAAATTTAAGAAAATTAAACCTTTAAACCTGTTAATATTTATTTCCTTATCAAACTTTAGTAAGAAACTCAAGCATGCAAGAAAGGTAAAGAAAAAAAAGGCACACAATATTTACAAGGTTCGTCCTCAATAAGAGAACCTACGTCCTTTCATAAACACTCCCATGAGTCTATGGAAATATAATATAATAATGAAGTGAATACAACTTGTGCCAAATCCCGTTAGACACCTTTATCTCCCGATAGGAAAGATTATAATGACTCCCGTCAGTTTACAAAGTTTTATTAAATAACAAATGACCCAAACACAAAAATAATAACTTTGTTGAAGTTTTCCACAAATTCTCACTCCGAATCTTCAATTTGGTTTTCTTGAATCTGATTTCTTGAAACTGGTCCTTTAAGCAAGATAATTATGGTTCTGATTTACTTCTGCTAAAAACTCAAGAAAAATTCTTCAAGATGGTAGGAACTTTTCACTTTGAATTCTCTAGTGCTCCGCCTTTTATGTGTGTGTGAAAGTTACAAATGAGTGAATGATGTAAGCACATATTTATAGGAAACTCGAAAAATAAAGGTGGGAATCATGAAAATCTTTCCCGCTTTCTCAAATATCAAAAACTCTAAAAATCTTATACATTTAATATTCAATCATTGACTTCTTCAAAGCTCCTTAAATTTCTCTGAAATTTACGCAAAGTTGAAATTTGGGTTTTCCTTATTGAACTCTTCATATATTTCTCAAAATGATAATGCTGGATCTTGGTTATAATTTTCTCAGAAACATGATCAGAAATTAGGTTCTGAATTTTTTAGAAATCAGGTTCTGAATTAATCAGGAATTAGCTTTCGAATTGTGCAGAATTTAGGTTCTGAATTCAGGTTCTGGTTTTTAGGTTTATAAATCAGGTTCTGGTTTTCTTAGGTATCAGGTTTAGAAATCAGGTTCTGGTTTTCAGTTTCAGAAATATGGTTTTGTTTTTCTCAGGAATCAAGTTCTGAAATCAGGTTTTGGTTTTCAGGTTCAGAAATCAGGTTCTGGTTTTCTCAGGAATCAGGTTTCAAAATCAGTTTCTGGTTTTTAGGTTCAGAAATCAGGTTCTGGTTTTCTCAGGAATTAGGTTCCGAAATCAGGTTTTGAAATTAGGTTATGGTTTTCTTAGGAATTAGGTTCCAAAATCAGGTTATGGTTTTTAGGTTTAGAAATCAGGTTCTGGTTTTCAGGTTCAGAAACCAGGTTCTGATTTTCTCAGGAATCAGGTTCCAAATTCAGGTTCTAGTTTTCAGGTTCAGAAATCAGGTTCTGGCTTACTCAGGAATTAGGTTCCGAATTCAGGTTATGGTTTTCAGGTTTAGAAATCAGGTTTTTGTTTTCTCAAAAACCAAGTTCCGAAATCAGGTTTTGGTTTTCAAGTTCAAAAAATAGGTTTTGGTTTTCTCAGGAATCATGTTCCAAAATCTGGTTTTGGTTTTTAGGTTCAAAAATCAGGTTCTGGTTTTCTCAGGAATCAGGTTCCGAATTTAGGTTTTGGTTTTTAGGTTCAGAAATCAGGTTTTGGTTTTCTTAGGAATCATGTTCTGAATTTAGGTTCTGGTTTTCAGGTTCAGAAATCAGGTTCTAGTTTTCTTAAGAATCAGGTTCCGAAATCAGGTTCTGGTTTTCAGGTTCAGAAATCAGGTTCCGAATTTTCTCAGAATTTTGCTCAGTGAAAATCAGCAAACATCTTCACCATTTCTTCAATAGATTTTATCATAAAACTTTTCATGATTTTTGAGAACTTTAATATCATCAAAGAATTATCTAATTTAGTTTATAAATTTGGAGAGACTGTCTTAACTTTTTTACTTCTTATTCTTCAACAACATCCTCTTTAAGAAAATCATGAGAAACCAACAACTTCAACTTTCTATAACTCAAAAACATTCTTCAACAAAAATATTAGTTGTCAAAAAATACAAAAATTTGTTAAAAAAACACCACAAAGGTTCTCATAAGTCCATAAAGAGATTTAACTAGTTTACATACATTATTTTCATTGACTTATAAAAAACCCCTTATAGTTGTTCCATGTAAATCTCTTTATTTATAACCTCATTTAAAAAAATAGTTTTAACATTCACTTGATGAACATAAAAATATCTAATTGAAGCTAATGAAAATAAAATCCATATTGAATTAATATGAGATACATGAGAACAAGTATCAAAATAATTCATCCCATTGGAATCATACTTCTTTCTGAAAACCTATTTACAATCAGTAGATTTTGAGCCTCTTAGTAAATTTATAATTACCTAAGTATTATTACCCATAATTAAATCCATTTCATCATTAATTTCTTATTTCCAAATCCAACATCTCTAGAAGTCATAACTTCTTTATATGTCTTTGGGTCATCTTCTACATTAAATACTATAGGATAATTATTTAAAAGATGGTTATTTTGATCTCCCTCAATAAGAACACCTATATAATTAGGATAAATAAAATATTTATGAATATTTTTATCCTTCCTAATATATCAAAATTTATTTCAAAATTTTTCTAATATATCAAAATTTATTTCAACACTTTGAATTATATTTTTAACTATTTTAGATTCTACACATGTTTCACATTTATTAAATTCATTTTAAAAAATAATTAATTTTAACTTATTCATTACTTTTAATGAACTATAATTAACATGTTCCAAATGATCATGCTATAAATGAGAGTAATCAATTGAGTAATAATAAGATTCAATAATATTATTAATAGATAGTTGATACATCCCATAATTTGAGTACCCCTACCCTTAAAAATTCCTCCCCCTCAACAGGATAACCATGTTGAATTTGAATGAAACCTGAAATACCTTCTCACAAGGAAGATAAATATAGTATAAATCATTTCAAGTCTTGGGTACATACAACACATTTAGAAGAGTCAACTTCTTCCCATAAGTAAAGTCTAGTTCCATGCTTCCTTGACCAACGACATTGATGCATGTATTATTTGCAAGATATACTTTGTGATAATAATTTCATCAAATGTTTTTAACATTGAAAAATACTTTCACACATACATTATTTCTCTTGAATCAAGTCACCATATTATCTTCATTTAATTCATATTGACTTTGGATATCATTATAACTAGATTTCATTTAATCAAAATATTTTAGTGGGGGTTTTCACTTATTTTTAATAGTGACATTGTCTTGGAAAATACCACAATTTTCTATATACAAATAATTATCCTTTATACTTAGAAAGATTTACTTTCTTATTGAATTTTTAACTTTTTTTCTTAACATGTAAGGAAGTATTCGATTGTGTCTTTCCATCAATGATATTAACCTTGGTATCATATTGTAAACCCATACCCACATTTCTAGAAATGGATTCCTCTTTAATGATAAAAAGCTTTTGAAATTGTTCCAAAGAAATATACTCATTATTTTTAATGATTGGTTTACCAAAATATTTCCACATAGGTGGAAATTTATAAATAATTTCACCAAGTTGGAAAGATTCTGGTATATTAATTTTAAGTGAATGAAGCTTATTTTCTATAACTTGAAGCTCATGAACTTCCTACAACACCAACTTGTTATCATCCATATTGAAGTTGAGATAATTTTAAATAATGAATTTATTAGTACCATATTACTCGTCTTTATACTTGAATTCATGTTCACCCTATATCTCTCATGAGTACTTCATTTGGGGAAAGTACTCATAAAGATGATTTGATAATGTGTTGAGGATAAGTCCTCGACAAAAAAACTTATCATCTTAATGTTTTTTGTCATTGTGTGAATGTATTTAAATTTATTTATGTCAATGGGTGTTCCATTAGGATTTGGAGTAGGCTCATTGGTAATGGGAGGAAGGTTTGGTTTCAAAATATACAAAATATTTAATATATTAAGGAGGAACTTCTTATTGTCTTTCCACCAGGAGAAGTTGTTTCCATCAAAACTATAAAGCATGACCATGTATTTATTCATGACTTTAAGGGATTATGAATCCATATTTTAGGTTCTTCCTTGGCTCAAACCCTTTTGACTTTTTGAAAATAATAAGGTAGGTATAGAAGATAGTAGACATTTTTCTCGATGCGTGAATGAAATTCACTATCCAAAAGGGTTTGATTCACCCCCACTTATTGGAGTAGGGTTATCAGTAGAAATTTCCCTTTATTATTTCACAAAGATGTTAGGAATTTCATAAATCAAATTCTAAAATCCTTGCAACATCAATATTGGGAGAATATCTATTAGGAATTTCAGATTTATTAGAATAACATTAAATGGCCTTGATATCCCACTAATTTATAGATTAAAACCAATGAAATTAACACCCATTATATCTCACCAGTTCAATCAAAAGACAACTTTATTTGATAAAAATGAGAAAAATTTTGGTGGTAAGTGATCGATCATATCTAAAATTATGAAATCCAAACATTATGACTAATCTCATCATTAGTCGGTTTTATAAAATTTTTTTTTTATTTTTTTGTTTTGTTATAATATATATATATAATAAAACATTTTACTAAAAATATATATTTTAAAACTACTTTCAAAATAAATTTTACATATATATTTTTTATAGAAAAACCACTTCCTAAGGACCTTATTTATAAGGGAGAAGCCTTGATAGTTTTTTCCTATCTCTAATGTCGGATTCCGCAAGTTTTTTCGTCCTCATAAATCTACACCTCCAAAATATATGGGCCTCACTAAAATAAATTTATTAATATTTATGAATAAAATTATAACATTATTTTGGTAGTAAAATCATTTTACTCTTAGTAAACTCATTGGTAAACTCGTAGGCTTGGTGCTAACTCACTAACCTCATCTGGTAGACTCATAGGGTATAATGACAACATTGATTACCCTGGTTGTATGTATGAGAGGTTGTTAAGGATACAATGGGTTTGATTAATTTCATTGAATAAATTAATCATATTATTAGCATGGTGATTATATTTGTGGAATAATTAGTTGAAATCATTGGCATATTTCATTAGATGTTTCAGGAAAGCTAAAAAAGTTTTGGAGCTTTATGGAAATGGTGTTGATTAATCTGGTTTTAGAAAGCATTTGAATATGCAATGGTGGTTTGGCTACACATGAGGTTAAAATACCTCTATGAAAAAGTAACCTCTCAATTAAATAAGGGTATATGTAGAATATGTAAGGTTCATGCAATGTTTTTCTAAGGGTCTTTGTCTTTATCAGTCTGTAAGGGTATTTTGAGGTTGGGTAAAGCCACTCAAGACCTACGTAGGGGTCATCTCTGATTTTTGTGAGGGTAAATTTGATTTTTAAAGTGTATGTAAAGAAAATTTCATAGCTTGTATGGTTACAACATAAGGGCCATCAGCAGAAGGGTACCACTTAAGGGTCTGTGGACCATGTAAGGGTAAATAGAGATCTATGTAAGTGCCATTACTTGTGATATATCATTATGCATATAGGGTGATATTTTATCCATGATTTCAAGAAGTTTAAATGAAGGAGTTTAAAATGGTTATATCTTCCCATGATATTTAGATATTTAAAATATCTAAATGAAGATAATCATGGAATATTAGTGTGTGTATTTAACTATATTAAAAGATGAAGAATCAACAGGTGAAGATGGAAACTTGTTTTAATTCTAAGGTTTAGAATCTTGGATTTATCTTGAATTTTTAATCTTAAGTATTTCATATATTTAAATATAATAATTATTCAATCAATAATAATAATGAGTTTTGTAGCATTTTTAAATAGGAGGATAATATTTTAAAATAGTTTTTCATAAAAATATTGAAAAAATGGGTAGAGATTTTAGTATTTCACAAAATGGGTCTATGGAAGAATGAAAATTGTTCATACCTTTTCATTTTCTAGGAATCATGATTTGGTTTCAAACTTCTTGTATAACCCTTGGAAAGGAAGAGTAAATGGCGTTGACTCTTCCCAGGTGGTTTTTTTAAATTACTTTTCTTATCTTTTTTGATTTATATATATAGAATAAAAAAATAATTAATAAAATAATTAATAAAATATAAATAAAAAACATTTATTTAATATCATTATAAATTACTTAAATAATTACAATTAATAGTAAATAATTATAAATAATTATTTGGGATTAGGATTATAATCTCATTCCACTTGAGGTAAGAAAATACTCTATTCAAATGTGGATCAAAGTATATGAATTAAATTGGATACTTTAGCAACTAAAAATTTTATATGATAATGAAATGGCCATTATAATCCCTGTAAAAATGGAAAAAGAAATAGAGGTGGCCAGATTTGGGCATTATGATCATTTTTAGTGGAAGTTGACTTGTGTTCTACTTTAGTTGATAGAGTGATTATCTCTACTAATGATAATGAATTTGATATGAGAATTTAGTATAAAAAATTCCAATATTTTTAATGTATTGTAAGATCATAGGTCCTAAAATTATAAATTGTAACAGAACTATGATCTATACATTTTTTTTTCTTCTTGATAGAATGATGAAAATTCATTCCTTTAAAAGACAAGTTGCTTGAAATCCATTCATCAAGGTGTTTTTAAAATGATGGACAAGGTTAACCATGTGATGAAGGAGTGCATCCTCATTTGAACTTAGAGGGGAAAAGGTCTTGGTTGTGAGACTGGATATACTTTAAATACAGGGAATCATTCAACCTGTTTGGATGGATACTCTGTGGATGGGCCTTCTAAACCTTCATTTGCAGATGTGCTAAATAGAGATGGGTCTACTCACTTCGAGAGGTATCCTCATATGAAGAGTGTGGGATATGATGCTATTTATGTATTAGGGAACCATTTTTGGCCTACCTCCTATTCTATTAGAGTGTCGACAGTGGCTCCTGATGAGAAAAAAACACAAGTATCCTAAAAATTTAAAAAGTATGGAAATTAATTTTGATTCCTCTTTCCATGATGTCCATTCTGTAGGTGATGAATCCCACTATGATGACCAGAATAGGGAATCTGATTTGGAGTTTGAATCTCAATTACAAGTTTATCCTCAACTTTGGAAAAAACTATAATCCTCCAGAAGTAGAAAAGGAAAGGTGAAAATGGATTCTCCATTGACAGTTAAAATGAATAGATCTGATTCTGATTCTCTTGGATATGAGGGATTATATTTGATGAAAAAGTGAAATCAAACCCACTAGTGGCCTCTCAAGCTACTAATGAAATAACTACCTATGGCCCCTCTCTTTTGAGACTTGAATATGGTGTGGGTTTAGTGAAATATATTGATCATGCACCTCATGTGGATTTAAATATGGAACAAGTGGCTACATCAAACCTATCTGTAGTGATAGACTCACTAAATTAAGAATGAGAATATGGTAAGCATGATATCATAGATATGGGAAATAAATATACCTATAAGGAAAAAATTACTAGAAAGGATGAAGTTTAGGTTGATGAGGGTCAGACCCCTATAGAGAAGTGTTGAAATAGAATTTTTCTTGAGCACCCCCTAAGAGTGTTGAGGCTTAGATAGAGGTTGTGGATATTGGATTGGAGGATGAAGTCCCTACTAGACTTGTAATGAGATAAAACATGGAGGATAATTCATCACCCAAGAGTTTGAGGCTGTGGGCATGGCCGAATTAACTAGGGGGCTCTACATAATGAGATCCTTGATGCTTAGACTAAGATCATCAAAAAGTTGGGTATATAATTGGTCTATAATTGATGAGGGCAGTTTTGTCTTGTCTGTCCCCATACTTTGTACTCATGTTTTTTATTTTCAATAAAATGGATTCATACCCATCCATTAAAAAAAGGTAATAATATTAGTAATAGAATTAGTAATACATATTATTAAATTAATTAAAATAATTTACTTTCAAAACACTTCAAGTAAATACCATCTAAAAATTTAATTTAATTAATTATTAACATGATTTAAATAATTAGTAAAAAATAATATAATTTAAAAAATATATTTTAAATGATAGTAATCATTATGATATGAATATAATTATCAAATAATAATATAATTAAAATAAAATAAAATAAAATAATTAATATAATATAATTATTTGTTAATATAATTTTAATTAATAGTTAAGATAATAAAATATAATTAATAATAATATAATTAATAGTTTGTATAATATAATTATTAATATAATGTAATGTAATTAATATTTAATATATATATATATATAGAGGGGATTATAAACAACCAAACAACACACACACTTAGGAACTCCAGTGGGTCAAGCTTTATCCCTCCCTATAAGGAATGAAAAGCTCCCACAAGATCTATTTCATTACAATACATCACCCAAAGGAACATATGCCCAAATGCCTTAGAACATTGATGTCTCGAAGGACCAATGACTCGAACACTGAATACATGATTTCCACTGAAGGAGCAGTCTGCTTCATGTTGTGTCACCAGTCTTACACCTCTCCACCCCTATCCATAGTAATCACATTGTGTTACCAGTCTGAAATCATTTTCCCCCCTTCCAATAATAGTTTTCATCATGTTGGGTTTTGATGCACTTTGGCATGGAACCCCTTTAACCCATATCAGAGTACAATGTAGGAAGAGGTTCAGATGATAGGTGACAACATACCCATCTCTCTTTCGAGCCCCCACCCAGTGATGTTTGCGTGGCACCTCGCTACATCGCCTACCAATTGTATTGAACAGTATAAATTGTCCTACTAAGTTGATAGTCATGTGGAAAAGAACCCATCTATCCCACATTAGAAATTCGTGGGGGTCAATGGTTGTTTGATAGGCGCCATTACACCTATACCTCTTTTGAGGTCACCCACCCGAAAATTCTTACATGTTGCCAAGTGGCACTGCCTGCCTTTTGCATCGATTTGTACCTATGATATTTCCATGTCACCTACTACCCATTAATGATAGAAAATATTCTATGTGGGTCTAAGGAATTTGATGGTCTATAGGCCTTATGTTCCATAGGCCCAATTATATAGCCTTAAAGTCCAATTTAGTTGAATAATAATAATGCTACAGTACCACTACAGTACCATTACAGTAGCCTTGGAAATTATTCCATGCTCATATTTGATCCTGAATTTCTGATGTAGGATTACAGAGTGTTTACCACTTGGGCACCACCAGAACTGCAATATATATAATATAATTATTAATATAATAGTTTATAGAATATAATTATTAAAATAATTAATAGTTAATATATTGTATAATTAATATAATTAATATTTGATATATTGTGTCATCTATGAATGTTCATCTACCCTACCCCTCGATGATATCAAGGTGGAAGGTGGAGTTAGTGGTCAGGGGGAAGAATATACAAAACTGGTTCATGATCATTTATCTTTTGCCAATGTGGTTAAATATGGTCAAGTATTTTTTGAAAATTCTGTTAAGTATGTGAATCAAATGAAATGGGGAGACATGTGTTAATCCATGGAATGTGAAGAGTTTGGAAATGAAGATGAGGGATACCCTGTAGAGCTTCTTGAGAAGAAGTACCTTGCTCGTGGTAAAATTAATCCTGAAAATGTTTTTCAACAGCTCAAAAGGGATGGAATTCCTGTGAACAGAGTTATGTTGAAGACAATAGAAGTGGTACATGTGCATGAGGGTGAGTTTTGGGCTCCAGATAAACCATAGGGGGATGAAGAAGCCATTGCTGGTCATGAGTTCCTCCATGTTTTGATGAGACTAGGAAATATTATCTTGATAATATAGGTGATGCATCTTCTAGAAAGTCTCATGGATGAGATGCCTCTACTTCTATGGGTGACAATCAAAAGGGTTCTCAAGTAGGCTCATTCTCTAGTGCCAGGGGACTAGAAAAATTTGGTACTGGGTCCTCTCCCCCGAAAGGAAAGGTAATTTATTTACCATTCTTGACTCTATTAGCAATGTGAAATTTGATCAAATATACCTTGATGGATTGGATAAGTCCAATGTGCGAAATAAAAGGGAATCTCTTTATACTAAAGTAGGAAGTGTAGATACAATCACAACCCCTATGCAAGAGTAGGGGGTTATTTATATAATATTGGTTTTTTATGGATGTTTTTGATGAGGGTATTCCCACTGTTGCATTGGAGGGTCCAGTTGTTTTACAGATCCCTAGGTAGGAGCTTACAGGTGGGGTTGACTAGCTGACTATTCAAGAGGGAGGAAAAAATGAAGTGGAGGCAAGGAAACAAGCTAAAATTGGTTCTAATGGACTATATGTGGTGGACAGGGAACATACACCTCAAGATAATTGTGAATTAAAAATCAAGGATAACCGGGGTGGCCCTTGGGACACTCCTAAATAGAGGAGGGGATGTCATCCTCAAGGTCATGGCAGGAACTAGATTTGTTTGTTTGTTGTGTTTTTTTTCATTGTGGTGGTGGTATGTCTGAATATTACATCTATGTTTGGTGTGCATGTGTTCATATTTTTTCACCATCCTTTTGTTTGTTTTTTCACTTTTTATTAATAAAGTTTTTGGGGATATGGGTTTAACCCATGGTTTGCACCATCTTCAGTAATTAATAGTTAATATATATATATATATATAGGATTATAGACCCTTATAATATAGTGGCTCGAAGGCCCTCGGTACATGGCCTGTAAGGCCCCCTAAATAGAACCCAAAGAGCCCTTTAATCCAACCCACATCCTTGTTGGACCTGAGAAACACTCCCCACCATCAAGTGGGGGTCACCATCACTTCCGCAACCACCATATTTATAGGGCCACAACCATCGTCAACCTATCACCAACTCCCATAGGGATTGCACTTTTCCACTGCCTCACCCAGTCTCCCACTTACTCCACCAGCTCCGGAGGCCACTGATAGTCCTTACAAACCACTCATCTACCACGACTTCCCCCTTCGAACCACCGTACTGAGCCATACTGTCCAACTTCATCCTCCAATCATCGTGCGATATCGATAGATCCGAACATCATCCTGCTCTAGCTATGCACGCCCCCACCACGCACTACCGCCATTGGAGTGTTGCCTCTACATCAGGGTATGACACCGTCAATCGACAATCAATACCCCCATTGTCAAGTGGGGGTCCTCCTGCACCGTTGTCATTTGACGCCAGCCAACCGAAATCCACCCCCAATTTAATTGGGGATTCAAATTAAACATGGAAGTCGAGATTTGAATCCTAGACCACCCACGTGCAATATGGGGTGCTACACCACTTTGGTGCACCCCCCATCTGTTTGCGAATATAATTATTTCTTAATTATATTAATATAATTAATAATTAATTAAATTAATTATATTATATTTATTATAGGTGGTGAGGATTACAAGCAACCAAATACACACACACCCATTACACCCAATGGATCTGGCATCATCCCTCCTTCAAGGTTTGACAAGCACCCATTGGACTTATTTATTACATTTTAAATGGTATGAAATCCCAGTGGATATATTCCATTATATTAATTATATTATATTATATTATATTAACTATTTACTAAATAATTGAATTAATAATTAATAATTAACTATTAATTACATAATTATATTAAAGTAATTATATTAATTATCACCTTTATTAAATAAATAAATCGTTATATTAATTAATTTAATTATATTAACAAATATATATTAATTATATTATATATATTATTAACTATTAATTATAATTATTATGTTTTGTTTATAATTATTAACTATTAATTATAATTATATTAATTATTAATTACTATATCAATTATTAATTAACTATAAACTCTCAACTGCAATTATTACTTATTAATTATAATTTATATTAACCGTCAATTTTTAACTATTAATTAATTGAGTTAATTATATTAACTATTAACTATAATATTTATAAATTTTATTTATATTAATTAAATATGTTCTATCGCTAATGAATGGTGAAAAAAAAAATGTTGTAGGCCTCTCATGCAAGGGGAATAACCATGTATTCGACCTTGGGGGCCCTGGGCCTTTGTGCCACCATGTTCTTAGGTCCTTGAGCAACTAGGATTTCGGTCTATGTTTGTAATAAATTAGGTCCAAGTGTGTGATTTTCAATACTTGTGTGGAGAGATGAGATTTGACCCACTTGGGTGCCTGGTTGTGTTCGTGTGTGTGTCTTTGGTTTTTTGAAATCCCCTCACCAATGAGCTTGTAGCAGAGTGGTGAAAGCTGTAACAACTCAAATTTTTATCAATAGAATTCATTTCTTATAATTATCTCATATAGTATAATCACATAAAACCGCATTAGGAAACACAATGCCACATCATGCTTAATGAACTATTATATTCTATGTGACCTTTAAACATAATTTTTCCACTTCTTTGATTTGAATTTCAAAAATATGATATACACGGTTGTGATTAGTAAGATGTTTGAAGTCCGATAGGACAAACTTAATTTTTTATGAATAGTAATATACCCTTATGAATAGTAATATTACCCTTATGAATATTAATATGACCCTTATGAATAGTAAATCAGCCAAGTGAATAGTAACCTTACCAATGATAGTATAAATAAAATTTATCCATCTTATAAGTGACAATATGATAAAATTATATTATAGTGTTGGTATTTTTGTAAGTCATGAATATTTAATGATTAATTTAAAAATTTAAAAGAAAATGTATTTTATTAAAATGTTTTCATAAACTATTTTTTATGTCCTATGATTATATGATAACTTTATGAGACTTTAATTAATTTTTCAAAGTGTTAGAAAAGCAGTTTTAATTTTAAAATTTGTTTTTCCAAGTAAATTATGATTTTAATTAAAAATTAAATTAATTATATTTATAAAATTATTTTAATAAAATGGAGTTCTTTTTTGGATTCTACACATCAAAAAATGGTGAGGGTGAATTTTTGAGAATTTTCTAAAATACTTGAATTTTTGATGAATAGTAAAATACGATAATTTACGATAAATGCTAAATACATTAATTATAGAGTCATGGATGATGTTATGCTAATATAAGCACCATTGGTTCAAACTAACATGCTCAAGTTACTGTATTTAGTCATGTAATCATCATTATTTCTTATCTTGTGGAGAAATAATAAATTAATGATTATAATATTGAGAAAACTCATCTCCCCTCCACTATAAATACAACCCCCAACCTCATTTCCTCACACCTCTCAAGCTTCAAGCCTTGTCCAAATACTATGGAAAAAATGAGTATTTGTGATGGGGTCCCATCGCAAATGACCCGTTGTGAAAAATGGCGTCGCAAATAGTTTCACCGAGTTTTTTTAAAAACTCAATTGTGACGGGAAAATATAGCCGTCACAAAAAACATAAAAAAATAAAAAAAATTATTATTAATAAAACTAAAAAAATATTATTTATAAATACTATTTGCGACGAGAAAATATACCCATCACAAAAAAATAATATTAATAAAATTAAAAAAATAATATTTATAAAATAATATAAATATAATAATAATAATAATAAAAATAAAATAATATTAATAAAATAATAAAAATAAAAATAAAATAAAATATTTATATAATAATAATAATAAAATAATATTAATATACTAATAATAATATTATTAATATTAATAAAAATGAATAATAATAATAATAATAAAACAATAAAAAATTATAAAATTATAAAAACCTCAATATTCATAAAAATATAATAATAATAATAACTAATTTTAATAAAATAATAAAATAATAAAATAATAAATAATAATTTAATAAAATATTAAAAAATTAAATAAATAGTAAAATAATAAAAACAAAATATTCGCAACAATATAAAAAACTCACTAAACCATGAGTCAGACATCACATGTACTTCATCATCTGCTAGTGTTGCTGCTCCAGTAAACGATGCCTCTCCTCCTCCTACGATTGTTGTTGTTGCCATCGACATGTCACATTCTGTCCGCCCCATTATACCGATCACAACGTGTGTCAGATTAATGTGTGGTTGATTCATACATGCCCCAAAGTCTTAAAACAATCCTAACTGCCAATTTAACCATGTTTCAATTTTCATTCTATGTCGAACTGCTGACACTTCATATTAACTCAATTTTCTTAGTAAGATTTTTTCCTGTTGTTGAAATTTAAAAGAGCATAATAAGCTCACGTGCCCATTATATCATGAAAATTCACTACAATAGGCACATGATATTCCTTTACTCTCATTTCCTTTAAAAATGAGAAAGGTTTTTTAGTTAACAACATCGAATCAATATGTTGTGCTAGCAATTCGACTAAGAAAGATGGTGAATATGGAAAACGTGGTTACATTGGTAGAAAAAATCATTTTATCTATTTCGTGATATGTTGTCAATAGTTGAAAACAAAACATGACTTCCCAAAAGATTTGTGAAAAAAATAATTAAGTATTAGATAAAATGATAAGAAAATTAACTTACAAATAATAGATAAAATGATGAAAAAATTAATTAAAAAATTAGTAAGAATTCACCTTTTCTTGATGGTTGTATGCATTTTTGATGCATTTCCTAATTACTATTATTTATTAGTATTAATTATTACTAATTATTACTAATTATTACTATTTATTACTAATTATTACTATTTAATACTAATTATTGATAAATATTATTATTTATTACTGATTATTACTAATTATTACTGATTATTTCTAACTACTACTAATTAATTCTAATTATTGCTAATTAATCCAAATTATTGATAATTAATCCCTATTTAAAACTAATTATTACTAATTATTATTAATTGATCTTAGTTAATCCTAATTAATCATAATTATTACTAATTATTTCTAATTATTACTAAATATTACTATTTATCACTAATTATTAATAATTATTACAAATTATTAATATTTATTAATATTTATTACTATTTATTAATAATTATTACTACTTATTAATACTTATTACTATTTATTAATAATTATTACTACTTATTAATACTTATTACTATTTATTACTACTTATTACTATTTATTAGTAATAATTATTACTAGTTATTAGTAGCTATTACTATTTATTAGTAATAATTATTACTAGTTATTACTTTTAATTAATTCTAATCATTACTAATCATTACTAATCGTTACTATTTTATTATTAATTGTTAGTATTTATTACTAATTATTAGTATTTGTTACCAATTATTATATTTGTTACTAATTATTAGTATTTATTACTAATTATTATTATTTATTACTAATTATAAGTATTTATTACTAATTATTCCTAATTATTACTATTTATCAATATTTACTACTAATTATTTATAATTATTAATAATTATTAGTATTTATTACTAATAATTCATAATTATTACTAATTATTACTATTTATTCCTAATTATTAGTATTTATTGCTAATTATTACTATTTATTGCTAATTATTACTATTTATCGCTAATTATTACAGTTTATTGTTAATTATTACTAATTATGGCTAATTATTAGTAATTATTGCTAATTGTTACTAATTATTGCTAATTATTAGTAATTATTTCTAATTATTAGTAATTATTGCTAATTATTACCAATTATCGCTAATTATTAGTAATTATTTCTAATTATTACTAATTATTGCTTATTATTAGTAATTATTGCTAATTATTACTAATATTGCTAATTATTACTAATTATTTCTCATTATTACTGATTATTAGTAATTATCACTATTTATTTCTAATTATTACTAATTATTAGTATTTGTTACTAATTATTAGTATTTGTTACTAATTATTACTATTTGTTGCAAATTATTACTATTTGTTACAAATTATTAGTATTTGTTACTATTTGTTACTATTTTTTACTATTTTTACTTATTTTTACTATTTTTAATAATTATTAGTAATTATTACTATTTATTAGTAATTATTACTAATTATTAGTAATTATTACTAGTTATTAGTAAATATTACTAATTATTAGTAATTATTACTAGTTATCACTAATTATTACTAATTATTTGTATTTATTACTAATTATTAATATTTATTACTATTTTAACAAATTATTACTATTTATTCCAAATTATTACTAATTAACACTAATTATTACCAATTAGCATTAATTACTATTAATTACTACTAATTACCACTACTAATTACTAATTACCGTTAATTATTTATATTCATTACTAATTATCATCAATAATTCATAATTACCACTAATTATTAATAATCAACACTAAAAATTTCAATTTATTACTACAAATAAATACTGATAACAAAAAAAATCTAAATCTAATTTAATTACAACTAATTAACAACTATTAAAATTAATCTAAAAATGAAATAAATATTTAATTAAATAAAACATAAATACCTTTAAACTTGATCTCTTATAGGTGTAGATGACTTCAAAATATGTTCGTAGAAAAAAATTAGAAATTTTAACTCTAAAATTAGAGTTTAGAGAGAGAGAAAGTAGGAATAGAGAGGAAGAAAGAAAAAAATGGATGAGGGTATCTATAGGTTAGATTATTTGTGAGGGGACTATTTGTGACAGAACCCATCGCAAATAGTGACCTGCCGACACACTATTTGTGACGGGGGTAGATCCCGTCACAAATAGTATTTACTGCCACTGGGTATTTGCAACAGGGAGGCACCCCACATCGCAAATACCCTTCTTACGGTTTGGCGTGCAAACCGCACCAAACCTTTTGTGATGGGACCCCTTTTCCCGCCACAAATAATTAGTTATTTGCAATGGGTTGATGTCCCCGTCGCAAATAACCCGTTGTGAAGGGTCATTTTTCCCATAGTGAAATTCATCTGAAATCACTTTCTTAGTCCTTCCCATGTCCAGGATCTCTTGGTCTCACCAAAAGACCAAGCCTAGGTGCCTTGAGGAGGATCTCAAGAGAAGAATTCAAGAGGTAAATCATCTCTCTTTCCTTTTAATTTCCTTTCAATTTCAATTTCTTATTTTTTATTCTCCTCACCCCCCTCATCCAAATGGAAAGATAAAATCTAGTACCTTATATATACTGGAATTATATCATGTTAATGTATTATCCATCATTAAACTCCTCCCTCCCTCCCTCCCTCTCTTATTTTTAAAAATGAAATCATTGCCCGTGATGTGTCAATTTACCATCATCATAGGCGATGCACCTTCATTTTCATTCAACACCTTTAAGGTTGTCAATAAAACCATTAAATAATTGAAAATAGATTTTAATATCTATGTTGTAACCCTTTTTATGTTCTAGAAACAAATTTTATACATAATACTAAATGATAAAACAAAACATGTTCATTGTGATCCAAAAACCGCCCAAATTAACCTAAAACGATCATCATTAAATTTTATCTAACGATTCATCCTCATGGTATATAAAAAAAATCATTATAAGATCATTTAAACTCCTATAAGATCATTAATAATATGTAATAGAAATTCTGGATGTTTATCCATGTTCTACACGAACTTCCATTCATGTGTATAAGTGAACTGTTCATGAAAATGAAGAAAAAGAACACTATCAAACAATGAATTTAAACTCTATAACTCATCCAAAGGCCCATAAAAGAACTTAATGAAACTATAATGAACCATATTCATGTATAAAAGGTTTTATAATTTTTAATTAATGAATATAATGTCATTATACAGGACATTAAAGTGAAGAAAGCGTTCAGATACAAGGTAAGGGAAATTCTCAAACCCAACTTTCTTTCTTCGGATTTTACCTCTTTCACTCCATTTTCAGTATGGTTATTGCTTAAAAATAATTTTTCATCACTATCTTACATTTTATGGGATATAGATTTTTTCTAATAGAGTTTATGTGAAACACAATGTTTTCCAAAAGAACTATTCTTTTAAAAACACACCTTTTACTTCCCATTCAAAATTGACGGTGCTTGTATCAAGTATGTTATTCCCTCTTTCATTTGGGAACCCAAAGTTTATGAATGTATGATTTATGAAGTGAAACTCATGCCTTTACATGGTTTTTTTATTTTTAATATTGATATATGTTCTATGTGGCATGCATGATAATGTAAATGTTATGATGCGACGGGTGCGCCCAGAATTATATAGCACTCCAATGCATTGGGTAGTATGAATAACCTCATGAGTTAAGTAAAATATGTATGAAGATTATGCTAGATTTCTTCACAACTATGTGTGGTAGTTAACCATTAAGATATAAGGTTTCATTTTTATGCATTTCCACATTCTATTCTATTATCTAATGCTTCCTCTCATGATTATGATGATGATGTTATGACTATGCTCACCTCATGTTATATTTTTTCATGTTCTTATCTATCCTCTTACTGGGATTTTAGTTCACCCCTTTGTGATGTATATCCTCAGGTGACAACATGTACTAAGGAGTACACAATGGCCATTAAGAATCTAGATAAGAAGTAATTAAATAAATTTTTATGTTTTATGTTGTAAATGTTATGTATGGTCCTAGTTTACCCAAGACACTAAACATTTGGATCCTCATTGTGTAATATTTTTATGTTATTTATCATTAAAATGATGTAAAAGTAATGTAATAAAAGCAGGGTCTCTATAGTTGGTATCATAGGGAGGTTTAGTTAATTTGGGAATTAGGATTAGAGAACCTAAGTGAAAATCCCTAGTATGAGACTAAGTATATGTAAGCAAAAAAGAGGATTTATTAAACATAGGGATACCATAAGATACTATTTTAGTGTTAATTGCAAAAAGGAATAAATTATTTATTCATGAATTGTTGGCTTGTGTTTTCTTAAAACCTTTTATATTTTAGAAAATGGTGGGAACCAGGAGAAACCATGCCAACAACACATGCGAGGGAAAATGCAGCGATTTCCTGAATGAAATCCCCAATGCTTTGGGAGGTGGAGTTCAAAACTTCATGGCGATGCTTTCCCAGCTATATCAGGTTATGAACAATAACCTGAATAATGTGGAACATAATCCTTAACCTAATAGGGATCAACTAGACATCGATTGTTTTATGTGGTAATGACCACCAATGTTTAGTGAGTCTTCTGATCCACAAGTTCCAGAAAAATAGGTCAACTCCATAGAGAAGATTTTTCTATGCTTCACTATTCTGAGATGGAGAAGGTGACTCTATCCATTTGTAGTCTATAAGGAGAGGTTGTCCAATGATGGGATTTGATTTAGAACACCATGCTAAGGGAAAAAATTGAAGATATGGAGTGGGAATACTTTAAGATAATATTTCTTAACAAGTATTTCCCATGAACTCTTTGTATGGATTTGGAGGGAGAATTAATAGATATCAAGAAAAATGAATGAGAATTTTTCACTACCTATAAAGAAAATTTCACAAGGCTTTAAAGGTACGCTTCATGTTTTGTTATCAACAATGATAGCAAAATTAATAGATTCTTTAGTGGATTAAAACAACACCTATGAAAGGATCTTGCAATTCGAGACTTTGGGAGTTATGAATAAGTTGTTCAATGTGCTATCAAATTGGAAGTAAAGTTTGGAGAATGGTCCCATGGATATGGTGATAAGAAATTAAAGATGTAGTTTCATGCAAGAGAATATAATGTGAAAGGTGGAAAGAAAACTCAACCACCCACATGTCAAAAATGTTGCAAGAAGCACTATGGGAATTGCCTTAAAGGGATGGGGAAATGCTTCAAGTGTGGGAAAGAATGCCACCAAGCTCTTGAATGTAAAAAATACATGAGAATACAAGATAATGTGGTGGAGGAAAGGAGATCACCACCCATGGTCCAATGCTACAACTGTAGGGAGCAAGGGAACTATGCAAGCCAGTGCACTAAACCTCATGTCCTCAAGGGTAATCAACATCAGTATCCACTAAATCCAATAGAACAAGGGAAGGCTTATGCCATCACTATTGTGGAAGTAGATCATGATAATGAAGTCGTACAAGGGACACTTTCTATTCCCCAAGAATGGGAAAAGTCATATTTGATTTTGGTTATATGCATTCCTTTATATCATACAAGTTTTATAGAACTATTTAATTGAAGCCCCTCAAACATTGAAGTATAAATATCTGTAAAAACACATAGTGGTGAAATCATTGCAACCCAAGTGTTGGAATCTTCTCCTATTAAAATATGTGGGAAGATTCTTCCAGAAAATCTCATAATACTTCTCTTGGTAGAATTTGATGCTATAATGGGGATAGTTTGACTCTCATTATATAGATCACACATCAAATGTCGGGAAAAAGAAATATCTTTTTATATTATGAACCATCCCATGATCCTCTACAAATGCAAGGAAGATCATGAATCTCCTCTGAAATATCCTTTTACAATGTGGGTGTTGATTCCTTGTGAAGAAGCATACCTCGCTCAAATGGTTGAGTCAAAGTAAGGTATCAACCTAAAGAAAATGCCCATCATGAGGGAATACAATGATGTATTTTTTGAAGAGTTACCCAGACTACCGTCAGATCATGATGTAGAGTTCTTAATATAACTCATACCCGGAGCTAATCCTATCTCAAAGTGTCCCTATCAGGTGGATCCTATTGAACTGGAGGAGTTAAAGAAGAAGCTGCAAGATCATTTGGAAAAAGGGTTCATACGCCATAGTTCATCACCTTGGGGTGCACCAATTCTCTTTTTAAAGAAGAAATATTGATCAATGCGGCTGTGTATCGATTATAGAGAACTCAATAAGATAACCATAAAGAAAAAGTACCCTCTTAAAATGATTGAAGACTTGTTTGATCAGTTTTGAAGATCTCAATACTTCTCAAAGGCAGATATTCATTCTAGATATCACCAGTTAAAGGTGAAGAAGGAAGATATTTAGAATATTGCCTTCCGTACAAGGTATGGGCACTATGAGTTTCTAGTGATGCCCTTCAGACTTACTAATGCCCCTATAATCTTCATGGATTTGATGAACACAGTATTTAGACATTACCTTAACAGATTTATGGTAGTGTTTATCGATGATATTCTCATCTGCTCCAATAGAAAGGAATAATATGAAGAACATTTAAGGCTTGTGTTGGCAACATTTAGAAATGATAATTTGTACGTCAAGTTCAGAAAGTGTGAATTTTGGATGCAGAAAGTCACATTCTTAGGTCATGTGATCAAAAGTAAGAGAATTTTGTAGACCCTTCAGAAACAAAGGTGATTGAGGAATGGCCCAGACCCTCTAATGTCACAGAAATCTATAGTTTTCTTAGATTATCTAGTCACTACCAACATTTTGTGAGAAATTTCTCACGATTTTCAAGTATGCTAACTAAGTTAACAAGGAAAGGGGTAAAGTATTTCTATATATAAGAATATGAGGAAAGCATCAAGGAGCTAAAGAGAAGGCTGATCACTGCACCTGTACTCACATTACTGAAAAGTGGATAAAGTTTTGTGATATACAATGATGCTTCTAAGAAAGGATTGGGTTGTATAATCATGAAAAATGACAATGTGATAGCCTATACTTCACAACAGTTGACTATCCATGAAAATAACTACCCTACACATGATATAGAGCTATAAACTTTGATTTTTTCATTGAAAATCTACTGGAATTACCTCTATGGTGAGAAGTGTGATAGACATATCGATCACAAGAGCCTAAAGTATTTATTCACACAAAAAGAGATCAACATGAATCAAAAGAGATGGTTAGATCTAATCAAAGATGAATATTTATCTATTCACTATCATCCTATAAAGGCAAAAAGGGTAACTGATGCTCTAATTCGAAAAAAACCTACTACTCTATCCATACTGCAGATTGAGAAAGACCCTCTCTTCATAGATACGCAAAGGATGGATTTGGAAATCACAAGGGAAAGGAATATAGATAGAGATAATATTTTCATTATTTCTCATGTATTTTTCAATGATTTAACCCCTTACAATTAATCAATTTAAAGCTGATTTGTATCATTTTAGTGTTTTGGTGAATTATGGGCTTAATTGTTGAAATTGGTTAATTCTGCATATTTATCAATTTTCTAGAGATTCTGTATTTTGGGTATATCATTTACATTTTTTATCCAAATTAAGTGATGCCTTTTTTTTAGGATTCCTAGGATCGTGGGATTAAACTTTTTATTTTGGATCAAGGTCTAATTCAACACACAATGGGCCAGAAAAATTCATCAAGTGGAAAAATTTTGCTGGAAGACAAAATGGACCCCACCTTAATTAATGAGACATATCCAGGCCTACATATGTCCAAATTAGGTGATTCTAACTGGAATAGACATAGGACTCCGAGAATAATTTTCACATTAAATTTCATGAAGAAATTAGGAAATTAAGGAATCCATTTTATGCGGCCAAAAAGATGAAGTTGAAGAGTCACCTCGGGAAGAAAACGTTGTCATTATTAATTCGAGTATAATTTTTGTTACACTTGATACAATTCAATGATATTTTGAGTAAGAATGAACAATAAATATAATAACAACATTTATGAAAACGAATTCCCAATATTCACCCATTTATTATGCTAACTAGACTCAAAATTTCAGTGGAGTAATTTTAGAGGGAAACTTTCTACTCCACAAGCTTATAAATAAGAGTGTTCCCTTCCATTCAAATGGATTGAAGAAGATGCAAGAGGGAATATACTGGAGAATTGAGTTCTTGAAGTTATTTGTATTATCTATTTTCTCTTTGCTTTATTTTATCATGTTCTCTTCTTCCCCTTTGAACCCTATTACCCTTCACATGGAGGGGTAAAACCTTTGAGTGATCACGAAAGGGGGAGTTTCACTTTTGTAATGTCAGAGTTTTGTGATTAAATGTAAAACCCTCTTTTTATTTTGAATGATTTATATTCTTAGTATTTTCAAATTCTCTTAATGTGATCATGTTTTGGGTTTGGTTTATTCATCGTTAATAGGTTTGGTTGAAGACTTTAAATCTCCCTCTGCCTAGTGCAATTTGTCTTGATCGAGTAGATTGTGTTAGGTGGTAAGTGTCCAATTATCGTTGGAACATGTGTGGAACTAGTGAACTTTTTCTAGAGTTATAAGGATTAAAAATTCTCGATCGGGACTTGCCTTAGTTGTTTAGGAAGTGTTTATTAACTTCTATACACATAAGAGTGAGTTCCATTTCTTTCTTTAACCAAGGGTGATTGATAACTCGATCGAGGAGTCTTTCACTTGTCATTCAATAAGAAGACAAGGAAGATGATATTTATTACTATTATGACATTGAAAAATGTGATCCTACCCTGACCCCATCACTATCTTCATCCATTAGTGTTAAATCTTTATTTTTAATTTCTTTCTTTATTTTTCAACTCAAACAATTTCAAAAACAACCTCTTCTTATTTCTTTAATTTGAGTGAAAAATGTAATTGTTGTGCACTCCTATCTGAAGAAAACCTATATTAACCCATTTAATACATTTTTACTTAAAGTAATATTTGTTTTTGTCACACCCCATGACAGGAACATGTCCAAACTTGGCGCCGTTTCCAGGGAGGTAGTGCCAAGAGTTTTTTATCTCTTTCTTTTCTATTTTCTTCTTTTCATTCCAAAGTTTCATGACTAGAACCTCAAACACTGAACCTTGAACCCTTGATCCTGAAATTGAAATAACTTTGTTGAATAGGCTAAGAAACCTCAGTTTACAATTTTAATTTGAGGATATTTCTCTTACAGACTCAAGTGAAACTTCAAGTGTTCACTTTGATCCTGTCATCATGGCTAGAAATCAAAACCTAACCCTTAGTGACCTTTGTGCCCCAAAATTCCTTAACAAGAATAATAAACTTTTCATGCCAGTGTTACAAAACAATTTTGATTTGAATTATAATATGATTCCATTGCTCCCAAAGTTTCATGTCTTGGTAGGTGAAGATCCCAACAAATAAATTAAAGAGTTCACACATGTCTGCACAACCTTTAGACTATGTCGAGTAGTTGAGGAACAAGTAAAGTGGACGATGTTCCCATTTTCATTGTAAGGATATTATAAATAATGGTTTTATGGTTTACAACCCAGATATGTATATGATTAGAATGACTTAATGAGATGCTTCATGAAAATATTCTTCCATTCCTCTAGAAGCACAACCATTAGAAAAAAAATCTATGCCACCAGACAATCATCTAGAGAAACCCTTAACGAGTACTGGGAAATATTTAAAAAGATATGTTCCAGCTTCCCAAATCAATCCATAGAGGAGAATCAATTTCTTGTCTTATTCTATCAAGGCATACTAGAAAATGACAGAAACTTTCTCTAAGCATCATCTGTAGGTGCATTGATTGAAAAGTCACCAGAAGAAGACAAAGGTTTGATTGAGAAGATTTCTTAGAACTCACAATAGTTTGGTACAAGTGGTACTAGAAAAAGAGTTATTCATGAGGTATGAACTTCTCATCCATCGCACTTACTAGAAACTAATATTGAAGAGATAACCAGTTTGGTGAGATAGATAACCTTGAAACAAGTGGGTGGCCAACAAGAACCAGCTAAGGTATGTGGTTTATGCTCATCACCTGATTATTTCAATGACTAATGTGATGAAATATAGGGAATGGAAACTTGTGCGGAAACCTTTCATCCAAGGCAGTACAAACAGATTCAACGATGGAGAGAGCCTAACTATGTTCAGTATGGGTTTGGAAATCATAAAAATCAAGTTAGAACTCCGAACCAAAACCAGTTCCAAAAACCCACCACCATTTCAACAAATGAAATCTTATAACCAGAATCCACACCATCAACCACCCACTTTCCCAAGACCTTATGTTCAACCATACACTAGTACAAAAACTTTTGTGGAATAGCTACAATCAAAATTTTATGACATAGTATATAAGGTTGAAAAGAAGGAAAACATGGTGGAAGTTTTGTTGAAATCATGACAAAAAATCATGGGAAGCTTCCTTCCCAAACAATCCCAAACCCAAAGGAGAATGCCAACATGATAACAACAAGAAGTGGAAAAAAGATCTCACCACCAGCATTCTATGAACCTGAAATGATACCACCTGAGTTGAGGGAGAATGAAGTTTTAAACTTTAAAAATTCTTTGAAAATTCGTTGAGAAGAAGAGAAGAAAGAGGAGGAAGAGAAGTATAAGATAAGATAAAAGATACATGAAACACCATTGCAATGTCAAAAAAGGGAGAAGAAATACTCACCCCCACCATTTAAATCAAGGATGATTGAATCAAAGAAATTGCAAGAGGAATCAATTCAAAAAGAAATTATGGAAACCTTCCAAGAAGTGGAAATAAATATTCCCTTACTTGAAGCAGTCAAAAAAATTACAAAGTATGACAAATTTTTGAAGGATCTTTACACCAAGAAGAGGATACTTCAAGGGAATGAAAGGATAAACTTGGGAAGAAGTGTCTCAGCCCTTATCACACCACAATTTCCAACCAAATGTCAAGATCCAAGGAAGTTTTCCATTCCATGCACCATTGGTTCTTTAAATTCATCTAATTATTTGTGTGACCTAGGTGCTTCAATTAATGTATTTCCTCTCTCATTATACACTTCTTTGAATATTGGATATTTGAAGACCACAAGAGTGGTGGTTCATCTTGCAAACCGATCCATAGTTTTCCCTATAGGAGTTCTAGAGGATGTCCTTGTAAAATTCAAAGATCTCTTATTCCCAGCTGATTTCTATGTGCTCAATATGGAAGAAGATAGGAGCCTGTCACATTCACCTATCATTTTGGGGATACCTTTCTTAAAGACGGACAAAACCATCATTAATTTCCTTGAGGGGACACTCACCATGGAGTTTGGAGAGAGCACAGTCCACTTCAATATTTTTGAATCCATGAGGCACCCATCGGATGATCACTCACTCTTTTCACTTTACCATGAATTTGGTGTAGAAACCATTGAAGAATCAGGTATTTTCTATGAATTATTATACTTAAGAGATACTTTTTCCATTGAAAATATCATTGAACACGTGGATGCCCAAAATGTTGGAGATTCTGATTTAATCTAGGAGGAAGAGGTAAAATAAGATTTCTTTGATGATTTTTTAAATGATGAGGAAGATTATATGGTTTCTTGTGTACAGGAGGTCCAAAATTTGGAAGTGGTAAACATCAATTTAGTTTCATCCCTTGATAATCCCCTTGATCTGAAACTAAAACTACTCCCCATAGATTTTAAATATGTGTACCATCAGGAGGAAGAGAAAATACTAGTGATAATTTCTAATAATCTCTCTAAAACCCAAGAGAAATAATTTATTGATATTTTGAGAGAGAATATCCAATAGATATGGTGTATTTTTGGTGATATTCCAGGACTCAACCCAAAAATATGCTCACATCGAATTTTTCTTGAGGGAGATTCCAAACCTGTCAGGAAACCCCAAAGGAGGTTGAATCCCACTTTAATGAAGGTTGTGAAGAAAGATATTGAGAAGCTATTGGAAGATAGTATCATCTGTACAATCTCATATTCACAATGGGTTAGCCTAATTCATGTAGTTCCAAAAAAAACTGGCCTAACCACTGTGAGGAATGAAAAGAATGAATTAATCCTTGTGAGAATTCAAAATAGCTGGAGAGTGTGTATTAATTTTAGGAAGTTGAATCATGTCACTTGAAAATATCATTTCCTCATTCCCTTCATTGATCAGATGTTAGATATATTTCCAGGCAGAGCTCATTATTTCTTTTTGGATGGATTTTCAGGTTATTTATAAGTACCCATTTCTCCTGAGGATCAAGATAATACAACCTTTACATGTCCCTTCAAAAATTTTTCATATAAAAGGATGCCATTTGGATTATCTAATGCTCCAGGTACATTTCAGAGGTGCATGGTAAGTATATTTTCTGATCACATTGAAGATTTCTTAGAGGTCCTAGATGATTTTACAATTTTTGGAAACTCTTTTAACCATTGTTTGACAAATCTGGAATTTTTTTTGAAACCCTGTATTGAAATAAATATTGTTTTAAATTTTGAAAAGTGTCATTTCATGGTTGAGAGAAGGATTTTCCTTGGTTATGTCATTTTAAAAAATGGCATTGAATTTTATAAGTCAAAAATTGAAGTGATAAATTTATTGCCTTACCCAACTTGTGTGAAGCATGTTATATCTTTTTTAGGATATGCAGGATTCTACAAGAGGTTTATTGAGGATTTCAGTAAGATTTATCTCCCTCTATCTAGATTAATTTTGAAATATGATGATTTTAATTTCAATGGTTCATGTAGGGAATCCTTTGATGCGTTGAATAGAATATTTATTGAACCAACTGTTATGAAGCCTCCAAATTGGGAATAACCATTTGAGCTACTTTGTGATGCTTCCAACCAAGCAGTTGGAGCAGTCCTTTCTCAGCGAATTTAGGGTAGGCCACAAGTCATTGCATATGCTTTAAGAACCTTGGAAGTGGATAAATTCAATTAAACAATCACAGAAAAAGAGTTTTTAGTAGTTGTTTTTGCTTTAGAATGATTTAGATCATATCTCCTTGGAACTAAAGTCACTATGTTTTCTGATCATGCAGCTCTCAGGTACTTGATGAAGAAGGATAAAGCTAAACTGAGGCTAGTAAGATGGATGTTATTGCTGTAGGAGTTCAACATAGAAATAAAGGACAAAAGGGATCTGAGAACCAAGTGGATGATCATTTAATCAGACTTCCTAACACTGCTGAAGCTAAAATTCTAGAAAAAGAACAACTGAATGATCACTTTATAGCGGAGAAGTTGTACTTGGTTAAAGGAGAAGTGAATTGGTATGCTGACATGGTCAATTATCTGGTAACATATTAGGTCCCATATGATTTCAATTATCATTAAATTAACAAACTGAAAGCTGAATCTAGATATTATATTTGGGATGATCCATTTATTTGGAAGATTTTTAATGACCAAGTGGTAAGAAGATGTTTTACTGAGAGTGAAATTGGTTCTATCTTTGAGTTTTTTCACACATTAGCTTATGGAGGCCACTTTGGACCTCAAAGGACATCAAGGAAGGTTTTATAATCTGAACTTTATTGGCCCACTCTTTTTAAATATTCTCATGAATTTTGAAAAAGGTGTCCAAAATGTTAGTTATATGGAAACATTTCAGAGAGACAAGAAATTCCCTAATAACCACTTAATTTTTGTGAGATTTTTGAAGTCTAGGGGATAAATTTATGGGCCCTTTCCAAATTTCATTTGGAAATTATTATATCTTTCTTGCGGTTGATTATGTTTCCAAATGGGTGGAAGAAAAAGCCATCAGGATAGATGATGATAAATTTGTTTGTGTTTTTTTTAGGGCTAACATATTTTGTAGGTTTGGAGTGCCTAAATCCATCATCAGTGATCAAGGGAATCACTTTTTCAATAAGATAATGGAGGATTTACTAAATAAGTATGAGGTGCATCATAAAACATCAACTCCCTATCACCCACAAACAAATGGTCAAGCTGAGGTGTCCAACAAGGAAATAAAATGAATTTTGGAGAAGATTGTTAAAAAAAATAGAAAGGATTAGAGCCAGAGGTTAGAAGAAACATTATGGGCTTATAGGATATCCTACAAGACCATGATTGGAATGAGTCCATATAGGCTGATTTATGGGAAAAGTTGTCACCTGCCTGTGTAACTGGAGTAGAAGGCGTATTGGGCTGTGAGGAAGATGAATTTGGATCTTGACAGTGCTAGGAAAGAGAGAAGGTTTTAGTTGCTGGAGTTGGAAGAAATTAGAAGAGAAGCGTTTGAAAATTTCAGGATTTATAAAGATAGAACAAGAGTGGATCTTGAAAAGTTGATCTAATCGAAAGACTTCCATCTTGTAGATAAAGTGATACTATTCAACTCAAGACTCAAGCTGATGCCAAGTAAACTTCGTTTCGGATGGGAGAGTCCATTTATAGTTATTCAGGTATATCCTTTCAGTGTTGTAAATATTTTGAAGGATGGATAGTAGGATCCATTCACTATTACTGGACACAAGCTGAAGAAATTCCATGGGACCATTCCATCAAATCCAGTGGAGGAGATCAGACTCCTCCAACCTATCTATCAATAAGCCATCAGGTTGTACCTCTCCTTCACACTTGATTTCTGTTGTGATTCATTTTAAAATCTTCTTACATTTTAATTAAATTTTAATTCATTGAGGACACTACATCATTTAATTGTGGTCGAGGGAACCTTTGTAGTTTAGGATTTTCATTTGTTTGTTTTTTATTTTCTAAAAAAATGCGTGTTTTTCAAATTTTTGTGTTTTTCTTTTTCATTTTTAGGGTGTTTTTTTGAAATTTATGAGCTAAAAAGATTATAATTGCTATTTTTGAAGCCCATGTCATTGATTTAACCAATTTATTCCATGAAACTGAGCTTAAATGAATGTTTAAAATGATTTTATATCAAGTTCAACTCTTTGGGAATTTCATGAAAAGTACTCTGATTTTTGAATCTCAAGCCACATTTCACTGTCTTTATATTTGAAATCACTTTCCCATGAGGATTCTGAACCATTTTTTTATATTCTTTTCACTTACCTCACTTATTGATAGAACCATACCATGCTTTTTTAACCAGAATTTGATTTATTCCTTTCAAAACTTGAGGGTTTGAGGTACATGTGTTTTAAATTATTGAGTGATTTCTTTGGTTTTAAACACCCTTTTCAAGAGAATCCCTTTCATTATGGTTACCTTGTACATTTAATCCTTGTATCCCTTAGAACCCATGAACAACCTATTAGGTTAGCCACATTACAAGCCAATTTTCCCTATCCAACCTACTCTTGAGGTGAAATTGTGTGATATAGTTGAACTTAAGTGTGGGGGAAGTTGTCTTGTGTTGTGCAACCTAATTTGGTGAAACTTTGGGTGGAAAATCAATTGTTTAAGATATTTATGTGCTGTTAAAAAATTATTCTGTTGAAATATGTTCCTTTTTTGGAGATTTCATGATAATAACAGTTGCGCCTTTTCTGGATCTTCTAATGGAGGAAGAAAGTTGTGCCTTTTCTAGAGCTTTCAAGAAAAACCATGTTTGAGAAGATTGAAATTTTTTCTGCTAAAATGATAATTTTTTTGAACATTTATTGATATTTTATGACGATGGAGATGAATTTATACTATGGTTAGTGATGAGGATACCATACTTGAGTGAAAATTATAATTGTGCGATTTTGCTTCAAAACGAGCCAAGACCTCCTCATTCGGCCTTAGAATTTTTCCCATAAAAATCCTACCAACCAAAATCCATAGAACAACCCTGCAAAGTCCTTATGATAAACACATGTCCTTAACTCATATCGGTTGGAGTAGTATGAGTTTTTCAAACCTATGGTGACCCTTGTATTGGTTTGGATGAGAAAAACTTTGTTGAAAATTGATATTTGTGAGATGAGAGAAAATTCATGTGAGGTAGGTGTCTTGTGTGCATGGGAGGAGAAATGAAGAGGAATAATATTGAATGATATGATTTGAAAAACTTGGAATAATGGTTATAGATGAGGCATAATATCTTTTATTCCTTGGTATGAAATTGGTGGATCTCATTGGCATGTGTTTTGAATTTGCTTAGATTTGATTCTGATGTTGACTTGTATGGGAGTCCAAGTGCTAAGTATGGGTAAGTTGATAGAGATAATGTTTTCATTATTTTTTATGTATGTTTAAATGATTTAACTCCTAGTAATTAATCAATTTAAAGCTGATTTGTATCATTTTAGTGTTTTGGTGAATTATGGGCTTAATTGTTGAAGTTGGTTAATTCTGGATATTTATCAATTTTCTACATCTTCTGTATTTTGGGAATATCATTTACATTTTTTTATCCAAATTGAGTGATTTATTTTTTTAGGATTCCTAGGCTCATGGGATTAAACTTTGTCTGCTGGATCAAGGTCCAATTCGACACACAATGGCCCATAAAAATTCATCAAGTGGAAAAAGTTTGTTGGACGATAGAATAGACCCCACCTTAATTAATGAGGCATATCTCAGCCTACATATGTTAAAATTAGGCTATTAAAGTTGGAATAGATAGAGGACTCAGAGAATAATTTTTACATTAAATTTCATGAAGAAATTCAGTCATTAAAGCATCTATTGCATGAGACCAAAAATAGGAAGTTGAAGAGTCACCTCGGGCAGAAACAGTTGTCATTATTAATTTGAGTATAACCTTTGTTACACTTTGCCAAATTCAATGCGATTTTGAGGAAGCATGAATAAGAAATATAGGAACAACATTTATGAAGAAACCTTCCTAATATTTGGCTATTTAATATGCTAACTAGACTCAAAATTTCAGTGGATTAATTTTGGAGGGAAATTTTTTACTCCACAAGATTATAAATAAGAGTGTTCACTTCCATTCAAAGGGGTTGAGGAAGGTGCAATAGGGGATGTGCTAGAGGACTGAGTTCTTTAAGTTCTTTGTATTTTCTATTTTCTCTTTGATTTTTTTATCATTCTATCTTCTTCCCCTTTCAACTCTATTACCCTTCACATGGAGGGGTAAAACCTTTGAGTGATCGGGGAAGGGAGAGTTTCACTTTTGTAATGTAGGAGTTTTGCGATTAAATGTAAAACCCTCTTTTTCTTTTGAATTATTTCTATTCTTAGTGTTTAAAAATTATCTTAATGTGATCGTGTTTTGGGTTTGGTGTATTCATCGTTAATAACTTTGGTTGAATACTTTAAATCTCCCCCCGCCTAGTGCAATTTGTCTTGATTGAGCAGATTGTGTTAGGTGGTGAGTGTCCAGTGATCGTTGGCACATGTATGGAACTAGTGAACTTTTTCTAGAGTTATAAGGAGAAAAAATTCTCTATCAGGACTTGACTTAGTTTTTTAGGAAGTGTTTATGAACTTCTATGCACATAGAAGTGAGTTCTATTTCTTTCTTTAACCAAGGGTGATTGATAACTCGATCGAGGAGTCTTTCATTTTTCATTCAATAGGAAGAGAGGAAATCTAATCCTTATTACTATGATGATATTGAAAAAGTTAATCTTACCCTTACCCCATCACTCTCTTCATCCATTAGTGTTAAATCTTTATTTTTAATTTCTTTCTTTATTTTTCAACTCGAACAATTTCAAAAAACAACATCTTCTTCTTTATTTAATTTAAGTGACAAACGTAATTGTTGTGCACTCCTCTCTAGAGACAAACTAGGTTAACCACTTTACTACATTTTAAATTAAGTAATATCTATTTTTGTTACACCCCACGACATGATCGTGTCAAATAAATAATATCTTTCCCAAATTATTTCCCAACCATCTATCCAAGAAAAGATTAAGGAGGCATAACGGGATGATCCAGAGTTACAAAAGAAGGTGAATGCATTAAAAGAAGGGAAGTTTCAAGATTTTTATATCGACTATGATGGTGTGATTCGGTTTGGAATGAGCCTTTGTGTGCATTCATTATAAGGCCCCAGCCTTAAACCTTACTTAATCTTGAGTTATTACAAGATTACACATTGAGGATCTTTTCAGGTTTAGAGTTTTAGAGAATTAGAACATAAAACTTGCATTACATTCCACATATAAACAAAGTGGTTACATAAAGATAGTATTCTTCTTTCCCATCAATAGAAACATATTTAAAATAAAACATGGATTCTTTCTTGACACTTCCTTGACACTATCATCATATCATGTACCTTTCCCTTGACCTGTGAAAAACATTTCAAAAAAACTTGGGATGAGCATAAAAAGCTCAGTAAGGGATATAAAAATATGTAAAGGAAACATGGGTACATATATACATAAGAATGAAATCATACTTTACCCATAAAACATAATCACTTTAACATACCTCATCAAATCATGAATAAATCATAGAAATCATAATACATAAAGGTAACTTGAGGCATTCATAACATTCTTACGTAGGGAGTAACCCTCTTGGTTACATTTGGAATACCCATCACAGTATATTCCCTAAATCTCTTTGGATAAACCTTAAAGTTTCACTCCTTCGCGTTACCCAATGCATTGGAGAGCTATATCGGGCTCACCCGCCCTTAGTTTATCACAGAACCACCCATCTTCATAATAATGCCCAAGAACCTCAACATAATCGTATCACATAAAATATGCATAAAGGAAACATAAAATTTCCACCTTTCAATCACAAGATATCAATACAACACATTGATATCAAAACATTATGAAAACCATTTTCAATACCAAAATAAAAGAAAAGTAAAACATGGTATTTATTTTTCTTTTAAAAAAAAGGTATGGCTTGTAGAGGAAGCCGAAACTCAACTAATAGTCACGGCGGTGGAGAAGTCGTTGTCGCCGCATACGTATGAAAAAAACATTCCCTTTTGTCGTTTAGTAAACGCTTCATATAAAAAATATTACTTTTGAATAAACTTAAAATTCAAAGGGGTTTATACACCATATAAAATAAGGTTGTGTATAAAACAAAATATGCCTCAATGAAAGGAGATTGAGACGAAGTCCCATACCTCGGGTCCGACTTGACTCGATCGTTCTTTAATGTCCTGAATAATAAACTTGAGTTAATTTATACTTTCTTAAGAACCTTTTTCAAGTTCATTATTCCTTTTATATCACTTATTTCCATGTCATGAACACTATGTAATTATTTAAGTTAATAACGATCGTTTTAACGATCATTGGTACTTGAGTAAAAAATAAACCCTTTATAATTACAAGTTGTTCATGTATCCATTATATCCATAATTATAATAATGATGTATATATCATATATATCCAGTATATACATACATTTATAACATTACATAATCATTTAGAGGTAAGAAATGAAATGCACCGTTCATGAAGACGGTAAGCCGTACGTACGCAGGAACCCTACTTTCATTTCTATTTTATATTTTATAGAATGGAATCATAATTATATAAAGGTATATTATAATTCCAGTATAATATCATATATAATATCATAGTTACATCCTTTATACGTCCCACATATGGTATTTAATGAATCAAATCACTTTGAGGGGGCGGTAGTCCGCACTTCCTTAAATGAAGATATCGCGTTTACCTATAATGGAAACCATATAGGTATGCCCAAAATGAAAAATACATAATCTTAAGGAAAACATGAACAAATTATATATCATATATAAATATAGTGACATCTTAATGACCACCTTTGAAGGTGTTAAAAGAATGTTGAACAATCATCGTTTCGGGAGGCATAAATTCACCATCCACGGAAACAGTATGTCCTTTAACCATTAGATGTAGGTGTGTGTAAGTGTAGCTAGAATCCTTCTTATAACAACATCATAGTATATTGAAGATACTGGATTTTTTACAAAAGAAATGAATAAAAAGAGTTTAGGGGGTTGGAGAAGCAAAATAAAACAAAAGGACTCAAGTGAAGACATTACCTTAAAATCGGGTAACTCCCTTTGGTTTGAGCTCAAAGGCTTCTTTGGGAAGAATTATGCCCAAAGTGAGGCTTCAAGGAGTAATATAGGGATGTGGAGAGACAAAATGGGCAGGGTTTGGACGAGCCAAAGGCTTTGGGAGTGTGGGTAAGGAGGTAGAGGTGGGGGCCTTTTATAAGAGGAGAGGAGGGGCACTCTTGGAAAGTAAAGAAATGTTACTTTATTTGAAAATAATTTTTGGATTAAAAAGGTCCCACATTGATATAATTCTAGGGTAAGGTGATAAGGATTCTAAATCCAACCATCCAATAGGTTTTTGAAATGTGTAGGTCATAGATTTTACATTATCATTTCATTTTATTTAAATCCTTTATTAATGAGGTAATCGCTGCATCATCATGATGTCATAAATAATTTAATTTATTTAAAGTCTAAAAATTATGAAAAAAACACTATGATGTAGGAAATCTTTTTATCTTTCCAATGAATATTTATAGTCTAAAATATCATCTATTTAGACAAAATTAAAAATGTTTTAATCAGGTGATACATTCTTGTTATATTTACTTTCTTTAAAAAAATAAAAAGATAACAAGTCACTTTCCACAAAAGTGATTCCATGGGGTCCCCAAGTTTGGAAAAAGACATCCCATGGTCGGACATGAGACAACAATTAGAATTAGGACACATTTTGGTGTCATTTTTTATTATTATGATATTATTTTATTATCCTTAACTACCCGATTACTCATTAATCAAGATAATTAAAGATAATTACCATCGTTACTATTCATAATGTCCAAAAACAAAAGAGTATTGATTACATAATTTGGACCTTCTGATTCCAAATATGTAATCCATTTTACCAAATTCCAAACACATAAATTGCAATAATTTATTTAAAAGTAATTCCCGTTGTCAAAACAAATAGCGGGTTTTTTTGAAACAATATCTATGAAAAGTTTGGCATTAGTTTATGCCCAATTCCAAAGTGAAATTAATCCTAATTACCACCATTGGATTAAATGGTAAAAATATATTCTAATTTAACTTTAAAACCAATTCAAAAGATAATCTAATCATATAAATAAATTAGATTAAAAAGCAGTTTTGATGTAAAATGCAGTATTTTTCACTATTCATTAAAAAATGAACATTGTCAGAAAAATACCAAAAAATCACACAAAGTAAATTTTGATGTCCCAATCATAAAGAATAAGTTTATTTTGACAAAAATAGCTTATAAAATTGTCAAAAGATAGATTTAAAAATTATTTTCCATCAAAAGGCAGTAAAACAATCTTTTAAAAAATATTAGTGTATTCCATGCTTAAGATTAGATTTATTTTCATTTTAAGCCTCTAAAACACTATCTAATTCATTAATAGACATAGATAAAAATATATATTATTAATTACTTACTTGGGATGTTACATCCTTCCCCCCTTTAGAAAATTGCATCCCCATAATTTATTTACTTATCGAATAAATGGGGGTACTTATCCCTCATTGCATTTCCAGATTCCCATGTTGCCTCTTCCATCATGTGGTTTTTCCACAAAACCTTTACCTGATTAATCACCTTATTCCGTAACACTTTATCCCTGTTGTCAAGAATCTGGACCGGTTGTTCCTCATAAGATAGGCTCTCTTCCAGCTGAACTACCTCTGGACTCAAAACATGAGATGGATCTGGCATATACTTTCTCAACATCGAAACGTGAAAAACATTATGTACCTGAGATAAACTCGGAGGTAAAGCCACTCGGTAAGAAACTGATCCAACTCTCTCCAGAATTTCATATGGTCCAATGAACCTTGGACTCAGATTTCCTTTCTTACCAAATCGCATCACACTTTTCCATGGTGAGACTTTGTGAAAAACATGATCACCTACCTCAAAAGTTAGATCCTTCCTCCTATTGTATGCATAACTCTTCTGCCTACTCTGAGATGTTCTCATGTGTTTTTGAATTATCTGGAATTTTTCTGCTATCTCTTCTACCAATTCTGGTCCCATCAACTTCCTTTCACCCACTTCATCCCAGAAAGCTGGAGTTCGACACTACTTCCCATATAACACCTCAAATGGTGCCATCTGTATACTGGAATGAAAAATGTTATTATATGAAAATTCAACCAAAGAAAGATGTTGGTCCCAAATTCCATGATAATCCATCGAACAATCTTGTATCATATCCTCCAAGGTCTGAATTGTTCATTCTGACTGCCCATTTGATTGAGGATGAAATGCTGTACTAAAATTTAATTCAGTACCCAACGACTTCTGAAGGCCTTCCCAAAAGTTAAAAGTGAACCTGGGATCACGATCAGATACAATGGAGAGGGGAACTCCATGTAACCTGACTATCTCTTTAATATACAAATGGGAAAGTTGATCTAGGGAAAAAGTATCTCGTATAACAAGGAAATGAGCAGATTTAGTCAAGCGATCAACAATAACCCAGATTGCATTATTACATCGAGATGTCTTCGGTAATCCCACAACAAAGTCCATGGATATATTCTCCCATTTCCACTCTGGCACTGGTAAAGGCTGAAGCATCCCTTTCGGTAACTGCCGCTCTGCTTCAACCTATTGACATGTCAAACACTTCACAGTAAAATCAGAAATATCTCTTTTCATTCCATCCCACCAATAATACTCCCGCAGATCTCTGTACATCTTAGTACTGTCAAGATGAACTGAAAATGGAGAACTATGAGCTTCACATAACAACTCTCTCTTCAACTGTGAATCACAAGGCACACACAATCTCTTCCCAAATCTCAAAACGCAATCATTATCAATGTTGAATTCATGCAACTTACCTTTTTGAACCAGCTCTACCTTTTTCTGCAACTCACTGTCTTGCTTCTATGCTTGCTTGATTCTATCTGATAGAGATGATATCACTGATACCTGAAACAAAACAGAAGAACTTCCTGCACCAAAAACTTCTATGCCAAATTTCATCAAATCCTTAACCAAAGTATCACGTTCCAAACGAAACATTGCTAATGAAGAATTACTTTTTCGACTTAAAGCATCATCCACTTTATTTTCTTTTCCCAGATGGTAATGAATTGTACAATCATAATCCTTGATTAATTCCAGCCATCTCTTCTGTCTCATGTTTAACTCTTTCTGAGTGAATATATACTTTAAACTTTTGTGATCAATATATATTTCACACTTTACTCCATACAAATGATGCCTCCAAATATTTAAAGCGAAAACAACAGCAGCTAATTCCAAATCATGTGTAGGGTAATTTACCTCATGAGTTTTCAACTGTCGTGAAGCATAAGAAATTACCTGATCATTCTACATTAGGACGCAACCAAGTCCTTTCAATGAAGCATTACTGTAGATAACAAACTCCCCATTCCTGGAAGGTAGTGCCAAAAATGGAGCATTCACCAATCTTCTTTTCAATTCCTGAAAACAATCATCACACTCTTTTGTCCAGATAAACTTAACACCCTTCTGAGTTAGCTTAGTCATTGGACTAGATGACCGTGAAAAATTTCTAACAAACCTTCGGTAATAGCCTGCCAAACCAAGGAAACTACGAATCTCTGTTACATTTGTGGGTCTTGGCCATTCTTCCACAACCATTGTTTTTGCAGGATCAACAGTTATCCCATCTTTTAAAACAATGCGACCAAGGAAAGAAATTTGTTGCAACCAAAACTCACACTTTCTGAATTTTCCATACAATTTCTTTTCTTTTAAGGTTTGCAAGATAACCCTTAAATGTCTTTTATGCTCCTCTTTACTTTTAGAAAACACCAAAATATCATCAATAAAAACAACCAACATTTTTCACCTGAGTCAACTGAGCCATCACTGCAACAAACTATTTAGTTCTGATTTTGACCATATCAGGATACAGATTTGAAAGGTCATTTCCCTCTGTATTCCTTCCCAGAAAAGTTGTTCTGTTTCCTCTATGAAAAACCATTCTTAACAAACATGTCTCAGATGAAGCAAAATGGTAATCTTCAAATGCTATATCATTTCAAAAAAATATTTTTGAATAATAATTTAATAGAATTCTAACTCTTAAAGTTATCTAAACCGACCTCTGATACCAACTATAAGGCCCCAGCCTTAAACCTTACATAATCTTGAGTTATTACAAGATTACACATTGAGGATCTTTTCAGGTTTAGAGTTTTATAGAATTAGATCATAAAACTTGCATTACATTCCACATATAAACAAAGTGGTTACATAAAGATAGTATTCTTCTTTCCCATCAATGGAAACATATTTAAAATAAAACATGGATTCTTTCTTGACACTTCCTTGACACTATCATCATATCATGTACCTTTACCTTGACCTGTTAAAAACATTTCAAAAAAACTTGGGATGAGCATAAAAAGCTCAGTAAGGGATATAAAAATATGGAAAGGAAACATGGGTACATATATACATAAGAATGAAATCATACTTTACCCATAAAACATAAGCACTTTAACATACCTCATCAAATCATGAATAAATCATATAAATCATAAGACATAAAGGTAACTTGAGGCATTCATAACATTCTTACGTAGGGAGTAACCCTCTTGGTTACGTTTGGAATACCCATCACAGTATATTCTCTAAATATCTTCGGAGAAACCTTAATGTTTCACTCCTTCGCATTACCCAATGCATTGGAGAGCTATATCGGTCTCAACCGCCCTTAGTTTATCATGGAACCACCCGTCTTCATAATAATGCCCAAGAACCTCAACATAATCGTATCACATAAAACATGCATAAAGGAAACATAACATTTCCACCTTTCAATCACAAGATATCAATACAACACATTGATATAAAAATATTATGAAAACCATTTTCAATACCAAAATAAAAGAAAAGTAAAACATGGTATTTATTTTTCTTTTAAAAAAAAGGTATGGCTTGTAGAGGAAGCCGAAACTCAAATAATGGTCACGGCGGCGGAGAAGTCGTTGTCGCCGCATACGTACGACAAAAACATTCCCTTTTGTCGTTTAGTAAACGCTTCGTATAAAAAATATTCCTTTTGAATAAACTTAAAAGTCAAATGGGTTTATAAACCATATAAAAGAAGGTTGTGTATAAAACAAAATATGCCTCAATGAAAGGAGATTGAGACGAAGTCCCATACCTCGGGTCTGACTTGACTCGATCGTTCTTTAATGTCCTGAATAATAAAATTGAGTTAATTTATACTTGCTTAAGAACCTTTTTCAAGTTCATTATTCCTTTTATATCACTTATTTCCATGTCATGAACACTATGTAATTATTTAAGTTAATAACAGTCGTTTTAACGATCTTTGGTACTTGAGTCAAAAATAAACCCTTTATAATTACAATTTGTTCATGTATCCATTATATCCAGAATTATAATCATGATGTATATATCATATATATCCAGTATATACATGAATTTATAATATTACATAATCATTTAGAGGTAAGAAATGAAATACACCGTTCATGGAGACGGTAAGCCGTACGTACGCATGAACACTACTTTCATTTCTATTTCTTATTTTATAGAATGGAATCATAATGATATAAAGGTATATTATAATTCCAGTATAATATCATATATAATATCATAGTTCCATCCTTTATACGCCCCACATATGGTATTTAACGAATCAAATCACTTTGAGGGGGCAGTAGTCTGCACTTCCTTAAATGAAGATATCACGTTTACCCATAATGGAAACCATAAAGGTATTCCCAAAATTAAAAATACAGAAGCTTAAGGAAAAAATAAACATATTATATATCATATATAAATATAGTGACATCTTAATGTCCACCTTTGAAGGTGTTAAAAGAATGTTGAACCATCATCGTTTCGGGAGGCATAAATTCACCATCCACGGAAACAGTATGTCCTTTAACTATTGGATGTAGGTGTGTGTAAGTGTAGCTAGAATCCTTCTTATAACAACATCCTAGTATATTTAAGATACTGGAGTTGTTACAAAAGAAATGAATAAAAAGAGTTTAGGGGGTTGGAGAAGCAAAATAAAACAAAATGACTCAAGTGAAGACATTACCTTAAAATCGGGTAACTCCCTTTGGTTTGAGCTCAAAGAATTATTTGGGAAGACTTCTGCCCAAAGTGAGGCTTCAAGGAGTAATATAGGGATGTGGAGAGATAAAATGGGCAGGGTTTGGCTGATACAAAGGCTTTGGGAGTGTGGGTAAGGAGGTAGAGGTGGGGGCCTTTTATAAGAGGAGAGGAGGGGCACTCTTGGAAGGTAAAGAAACGTTACTTTATTTGAAAATGATTTTCGGATTCAAAAGGTCCCACATTGATATAATTCTAGGGTAAGGTGATAAGGGTTCTAAATCCACCCATCCAATAGGTTTTTGACATGTGTAGGTCATAGATTTTACATTATCATTTCATTTTATTTAAATCCTTTATTAATGAGGTAATCACTGCATCATCATGATGTCATAAATAATTTAATTTATTTAAAGTCTAAAAATTATGAAAAAAATACTATGATGTAGGAAATATTTTTAGCTTTCCAATGAATTTTTATTGTCTAAAATATCATCTATTTAGACAAAATTAAAAATGTTTTAATCAGGTGATACATTCTTGTTATATTTACTTTCTTTAAAAACAATAAAAAGATAACAAGTCACTTTCCACAAAAGTGATTCCATGGGGTCCCCAAGTTTGGCACAAGACATCCCATGGTCGGAGATGAGACAACCAGTAGAATTAGGACACATGTTGGTGTCATTTTTTATTATTATGATATTATTTTATTATCCTTAACTACCCGATTACTCATTAATCAAGATAATTAAAGATAATTACCGTTGTTACTATTCATAATGTCCAAAAACAAAAGAGTCTTGATTACATAATTTGGACCTTATGATTCCAAATATGTAATCCATTTTACCAAATTATAAACACAGAAATTGCAATAATTGATTTAAAAATAATTCCCGTTGTCAAAACAAATAGCGGGTTTTTTTGAAACAATATCTATGAAAAGTTTAGCATTAGTTTATGCCCAATTCCAAAGTGAAATTAATCCTAATGACCACCATTGGATTAAATGGTAAAAATATATTCTAATTTAACTTTAAAACCAATTTGAAAGATAATCTAATCATATAAATAAATTAGATTAAAAAGCAGTTTTGATGTAAAATGCTGTATTTTTCACTATTCATTAAAAAATGAACATTGTCAGAAAAATACCAAAAATTCACACAAAGTAAATTTTGATGTCCAAATCATAAAGAATAAGTTTATTTTGACAAAAATAGCTTATAAAATTGTCAAAAGATAGATTTAAAAATGGTTTTCCATCAAAAGGCAGTAAAACAATCTTTTAAAAAATATTAGTGTATTCCAAGCTTAAGATTGGATTTATTTTCATTTTAAGCCTCTAAAACACTATATAATTCATTAATAGACATAGATAAAAATATCTATTATTCATTACTTACTTGGGATGTTACATTCATAGCCTGAGATAAAGAATGATCTATTTGATAATGCACATAACACAACTTTCTTTATCCATCCTAGGAGTACCAAGATGTATCGTGATCTCCGATAACACTTTTGGTGGGACAATATGAAGAATGATATTGTTGAGTATATCTCAATGTGATTGATTTTTAAGAAAATTAAAGAATAACGACAAAAGTATATAGGGATTATGCAACCATTACCTATACCCATATAGAAATGAGAGAATGTCTCTATTGACTTTGTCATGGGTCTCCTGAAGACAACCAAGGGGAATAATGTGGTATGGGTTGTGGTGGACCGACTTTCCAAGACTGACCACTTTATCTATATTTGGGAAGATATATTGCTTGAAAAACTTCTAAAGATATATGTGAAGGAAGTGGTGAGACTATATGGGGTTCCACTCTCAATTGTATCTGATCATGATCCCAGGTTCACATCTAAATTCTAGAGGAGTCTTTAACATGCCTTGAGTACTGAATTGAATTTCAACATGAACTATCACCCCAAAAATGATGTCCAATTTGAAAAGACTATTCAAACACTTGAAGATATGATCAGAGACTACTCTTTGGAATTAAAAGGTGGATAGGATCATAATCTCTCATTGGTTGAGTTCTCATACAACAATATATTCTACTCGAGTATTAAGATGGCTCCATATGATGATCTGTATGAAAAGTGATATAGAACTCTAACCTGTTGGCATGAAGTTGCAGAAAGAAAGATACTTAGACCTGATATTGTTCAAGATATGATATAGAAAGTTAAAGTCATCCAACAACATTTCAAAGCTGCTTAGATTCAGAAAAAGATCTGTGCTAACTACCGTTGAAGGGACTTGTAGTTCGACGTTGGAGATAAAGTCTTCCTTTGAATATCACCATAGAATAGATTCATGCAGTTCATAAATTAATTGAAAATAATCCCAAGGAACGTTGAGGAAGTACATACTAGATCCCTCACATGTACTTCCACTGAATATGACTAAAGTTTATGAGGTCTTCCATGTATCACTCCTGAGGAAGTACATACCAGATCCCTCGCATGTACTGAACTCAGAGGTAGTAAAATTGAAAGATGATCTCTCTTATTAGGAGAAACCATAAAGATTCTGGTCTGGAGAGATAAGGTTCTATGAAATAAGACACCCACCTTGTCAAATTGTTTTGGAGGAACCATAAGTGTGAAGAAGCAACTTGGGAACCATAGGACGTGATGAAGGATAAGTAACCTCACCTATTTATGTAAAATGAAATGTTGAGGGTGAAATTTCAAAAGGGGGAAGAATGTAATGACCCAAAGTTTTATCAATGGAATTCCCTTCTTATAATTATCTCATATAGTATAATCACATAAAATCACATTATAAAACACAATGTCACATCATGCTTAAATGAACTATTATTCTATGTGACCTTTTAAACATAATTTTTCCACTTCATTGATTTGAATTTTGAAAATATGACACACACTATTATGATCAGTAAGATGTTTTGAGTTTGATAGGACAAACTTAATTTTTGGTGAATAGTAATATAACCTTGTGAATAGTAATGTTACCCTTATGAATAGTAATATGACTCGTATGAATAGTAAATAGGCCAAGTGAATAGTAACCTTACCAATGATAGTATAAAAAAAATTATCCATCCTATAAGTGACAATATGAAATAATTATATTACAGTGTTGGTATTTTTATAAGTCATGAATATTTAATGATTAATTTAATATTTTAAAAGAAAATTTATTTTCATAAAATTTATTCATAAACTATTATTTTTATGTCTTATGATTATATTATAATTTTATGAGACATTAATTAATTTTTCAAAGTGTTAGAAAAGGAGTTTTAATTTTAAAATTTGTTTTTTCAAATAAATTATGATTTTAATTAAAAATTAAATTAATCCAATTTAGAAAATTATTTTCATAAAATGGAGTTAATTTTTTTATTCTAAATGTCAAAAAATGGTTATGGTGATTTTTTGGTATTTTTTTGAAATACTTTAATTTTTGGTGAATAAAAAAATACGATAATTTACGATAAATGTTAAATACATGAATTATAGAGCCATGGATGATGTTATGATAACGTAAGAACCATTGGTTTGAACTCACATTCTCAAGTTACTATATTTAGTCATACAATCATCACTATTTCTTGTATTGTGAAATAATAAATTAATGATTATAATATTAAGAAAACACCTCTCGCCTCCACTATAAATACCACCCCTCACAACCTCATTTCCTCACACCTCTCAAACTTCAATACTTGTCCAAATTCTTCCCAAATATCTTACCTATCTCCTCCCTCACACCTAGGAGATCTTGGTATCATCAAAATACCAAGACTAGGTGCATTGAGGAGGATCTCAAGAAGAGAATTCAAGAGGTAAATCCTCTCTCTTTTCTTTTAATTCCCTTTCAATTTCAATTTCTTATTTTTTCTCTCCTGACCTCCCCTCATACAAATGTAATAATAAAATCTAGTACGTTATATATACTTGAATTATATCATGTTAATTTATTATCCATCATTAAACTCTTCCCTCTCTCTCTTATTTTTAAAAATGAAATCATTGCCTATGATGTGTCAATTTACCATCATCGTAATCAATGCACCTTCATTTTCCTTCAACGCCTTCAAGGATGTCAATAGAACCATTAATTTTGTGAAAAACAATTTTGATATGTATGTTTTAACCCCTATTATTTTTTGGAAACAACTTTTATACATAATAATAAATGATAAAACAAAACATGTTTGTTGTGATTCAAAAACCGCCCAAATTAACCTAAAATGATCATTATTAAATTTAATCTAATGATTCATCCTCATGTTATATAACCAAATTCATTATAATATCATTTAAACTCCTTAAATATAATTAATAATATATAATAGAAATTATGGATGTTTATACATGTTCTATATGAACTTCCATTCATGTGTACAAGTGAACCGTTCATGAAAACTAAGAAAAGGAAAACTCCCGAACAATGAAATTAAACTCTATAACTCATCCAAAGGACCATAAAAGAACATAGTGAAACCATTAATATAAAAAATATTTTGGAATTGTTAATTAATTAATATAATGTCATTATATAGGACATTAAAGTGAAGAAAGCATTCGGATACAAGGTGAGGGGAATTCTCAAACCCAACTTTATTCCTTCAGGTTTTCCCTCTTTCACTCCATTTTTTGTACGGTTATTCATTAAAAATAATTTATTAATCATTATATTACCTTTTATGGGATATACATTTTTTCCAATATATTTTACGTCAAACACAATGTTTTCCAAAAGATTTATTCTTTAAAAAACACACCTTTTACTTCCCACTGAAGGTTGATGGTGCTTGTATCAAATATGTTATTCCATCTTTCAGTTGAGAACCCAAAGTTTATGAATGTATTATTTATTAATTGAAACCAATTAGTTTCCATGTTTTTTTATGTTCAATATTTATGTATTTTCCAATATACCTATTTAGATGAATAGGGTAGATTCTTGAATATTCTTTTGTGGACCTTATCACGATAGCAGTGAATATTATTCACAGACCAAGAGCGGAGTCTAGCAACCATTCTAGACCCTTAAAGAGATAAGGAGTAGTCATAGCAATGAAAAACAACCTAAGAACATGAACTGTGTAATATAATCTATTTGTCTTTAGATATCTCATAAAGCAAGATGCACTCCCATGTCATCGTCCTTTCTTTATTATTTATTGATCTAACTCAATTGATTTACATTGGACTACCATGACTATGTATTTATCAAGGTACTATCATCCTGATCAATAGGGCTCGAGATATATGACTTGCTCAACTTGGAAGCAACAAATTTTATCGTGACCATTAAACCAATTTCATACCACTAATGATGCACCCAACACATGCTACCTAACTATGATTTTCATTATCATGGTTTTTGCCTTGCATCAAAGTACAAAATCAAATGGAACATACTGATAATGATCAAAAGTTAGGAGACCAATACATATGTTTGTAGATATGAACAACCAATGACACCTAAAACATGTGGTGTTCCTATTAGTAGGTCTATCCTCATGATCTCAACTACTATAGATAACCAAGTGTGAACTTCATTAGAAGAATCTCAATGCGTATGAACCCCCAGCATCTGATAGTCAAACATCATCTATATGCCTAGTTGGAATGATTTATCTAGAACATAGTACATATTTTTAAGATTAACGTCATTGTATATCGAGGTTCTCATTATAACCTGGGATCTGCTATAAAATTTTGATATGATAATTAATATATGGAAATTACCATTTAATAATGGATTCAAAAATGTCTACACTATAATGGTAAGTGTACATCATGCATAGATTACTGTATACATGATATGGTAATCAAAAGCACTATTCAAGTTGGGTCTAGAGAACCCAATATTACAACACTCCCACTTTCACTAGAATCAACTTGCTAACCAACCTTGTTAGCTCTCACATGATTAAGATCATGTTTCTGCTGAGTCATGAATTTAGTTGCTGGGTCTGCCACATTTCTGCCACATCGCAATTATGCTACATGCGACCTCATCTTCTTGAGTATCACTTCTCAAGAGATGGAATCCCTAAGTACATACCTTTTATCCACTGTCATAACATGACATCTTGGCTAGTAAGAATATCATAATTTACATTATGATAATACTTCAATTATTATATGCAATTCCAAGAACTGGAACAAATCGTTGCGCTTAATAACTATTTTGTAGCCACCTCAAAAGCTGCAACATACTTGGTATTTGTAAGTATGACTACCACTATCTCGAATGAGTTTGTTTTTCTCATTATTGTTGGATTGGTGTAGCCTGATCTATTCCAGATGATGTTTGGACCAAATGCTTCTGACCCATACCGTGCACCTGGCCACAACTTTCGCTGGTCAAGCTCTGCAGCGAGCTCGTTGGGGGTTGTAGGGGAAACGCGCCCCTGTTTTGGGGGGTCCGAGAGCCAAAGGCCCCCGACCCAAATTTTCAGGTACTGTAGTAGCTCTGACCACTGTAACAAAGCTAACCGACCAACACCAAAAAAACACTGTAGCAGTGCGGACATTGGAGTCAACAATACTGTACCTCCTTGGACTTCCAATTACTGAACACTGTAGCACTTTTGACTTGGGTGACCACCTTTCACTGTAGCGATACAGACTTCCTGTGTGGTTGGTGGAATAGTGGACCATCTTCCTCCTTTTTAACCTATTTTGGGCTAGAGTTTAGTTAGTGATTTGAGAAACCTGAAACTCCCTGTAGAATTGTGATCCCGAATCAGTAGTGAAATTTTGTCTCTTCGTGAACCATGTAAATCTTTGTATTCTCATTATTTTTTTTCTTTTTACTCTTCTATGATCCATTTTCACTTTTTTTCTCCTGATGTTTTTCTGCAACAATTACCTTAGACTAACTGTGATATTAGATCACATTGATCTAAGGAAGACTAATTTTTGTATCCTATAAACTAGTATCATTTCTTATCCACTTACCAGGTACATATTTCTTGTACTTTTTCAAGTACACTCAGATAGTTCTTACTGCTTCACTTGCAGTTCTCCTGGATATAATTGATATTTTCCCACTATATAGTATATCTTAGAAATATCAATTCTTGTACATATCATTGAATATGTGATTGACCTATTGCTAAAGAATATGAAATCCAACTCACCACTTTAATCTCCTCCTATGCCCATGCATGTTTTCTTAGAGTGATTTATTCCATGTGACATTGGTAAAAATTATTCTCTTAAATTGTTCCAACTTGTATTTTTTTAAAATACAATGTCATTATATGTACGATTGACTAAGTCTATGCAACTATTAGATCCACCTCGGTAGATCCTATCCCCTAGAACTTAGGTTGCTAATTTAAGTCGATCACCAGAGAATTACTTACATCCTACTTTTAGCTAACTGTAAGACCAATAAGTGTTTTCCATATGTTATCAAACATATTTCACTTAAAAAACAATGGCTCTCCCACTAACCTCTAGTAGACACATGGAAAAAATTTATTCCAAATGAATGTTCTAAGATCTTGTTGCTTTAATACTAAACTGGATTTCAGTAATTTATGACTATATTGGCATTCTATTATGTCACTATCCCTTTTTGTTTATGTTGAATAGACACCTTATACAATTGGTGGTTGTGAAATGAAATGCACAGTAAAATGATCATAAAAATTAGCCATGATAAGTAAAATTCTAATGGATTTAGGCATAATGACTTGGTATAACCAATAAAGCCTTATTGGTTCCATGCTTGTACCATCCATGTATTGACACACTTGAATACCTACTACAATATTCAAAATAATAATCCCATTTTCACTTTGATGCATGGAATCCATTATTAAATTTAAAATTGATCTTTTCAATATCAGCTAATTGTCATATACTTTTTACTTATAGGAATAATTATTCATAATGAATAATGGATGACCAGTCATGGTGAATAGAAAACCATCTTCATGTTTTTATCCTTCCCACATAGTATGTGTCTCTATAACATTCCTATTTCACATGAACTTGTTGAACTAGTTCTTATGCCAACTATATGTACATCTCTAGCATTTAATAAACCCAAGTCAATGTAGCTCCCACTATATCTAATAGAGATGTGCACCCTTTAACAGAAATTTAGTCTATCACTTGGCTACAAATTTTCTATAATAGGTATTTCTGTAATATCTTAAGAAACTTTTAGGATTATTACTTTAGATGCACATTGCGTTTTTCTATATGAAAGTTTGTTTATATCCTAACTCTTTACATCTAAACACATGTCCTTATGACATAATGGATTTCCATCATACTATGAATTGTATGATATCCATTTGTCATTATAGTTGGCATATGGTTTTGGGATATCTATATTATTTGTTAATCATGTCTTGAAATGTAATTTAAGTATTTTCAATGGCTATATGTCCCAACATTGATACTCCTTTAACTTACATCATGACTCTGATGTGAATAAGGAAATGTGCATTTTAGAATTACTTCATGCCTCGTTCTATTGATTAATGTTAACATGTAAGAATTCATCATCGATTATCCTTATTAACATCATAACCCTGATGTGGATAAGGTAATATGCGTTTAGGAATTACTCCATGCTACATTATATTGATCGATGAATGTTTGGTCTAGATATTCTTCCGCAGACTAGTCCAAAGCATATTATATCTAATGACCATGCATATATCATACTTTACTTTCATATTCCTTAATAAATTAAAGTAATATTATGAATTATCTTTACCATTATCTTACAATTGGAATAGTTCAAACTCTCTTATTGAACTAATTCTAAAAGCCTTATGGTGTCCCTTTATTTCTAAAGGTTTCTTTGTCCAAAACTAAGTAAGTATATACATCAATAATACATAATATTTTTTTCTCCATTGATTCTAAATACAAACTAGGTATATCCTTGACGTCCACATTTAGTTTTTCCTGAAAAATATTTATCTTGCCCCAACTGGGTATATAAGTCTTACATTTATATTCATCATATATTACCTATTATTCATGTATTACTAAAATATTGGTTGAGTATAAAACACCACAAGAAACATTCATTCCTAAAATTGGAATAATGTATCCTAGTTTCCAATGGACACATGAGATAAATGTTTTGGTTATACTCAACAACTTGCTCAAGTAGAATCAATTACATGAAAATTAGAAGTTTTGTACTTCTCACCGCTGACTTAGGAACCATCCTTTCTCTACTTGGAGAATACACCTTATTGTAATGTTTCTATACTCACTAGGTTACCGTATATAAATACACATGTGATTGAAATATTTTAATTAATACCCAATAAGTATGATCGAAACATTACATTAATGAATATGCTTGAAGAATAAGAGAGTACTTGCTTCGCTGATTTAGTTCATTGCATTTAAACTTCCATAGTTTTATTTCATGATATGCAATTCAAATAACCTAATATTTAATATCTAACCTCATTGAATTAAAGGATTTTGTGAATGTGCCTTTGGTGATACTCTTTCCATTGGCCTTATCACCTTGCCTCTCAATTTTTTCATCATAAGAATTAAATATTAATATGTATTTAATATTCTTATTGCTTAGGTAATGAGGCGTTTACTCTACCCTATTTTTTTTTAATATTAAACAAAACTAGAATAAATAGGTGAAAAGATTTAAGAATGGGATGTCTTGAAAGATCATGGTCCACTTTTCACACTTACATATAACCAGTGCAATATCATCCATTCATACCTCGCTTTTCTTTCTCCTCGCAAAATTCTTAGAGATGACTACTTGTGAAATCATCTATGTCCCGATGTTGTAACTGAAACTAACATAGAATTTGATGATAACATTATGAAATAACCATCATATCCTACATACATGTGTCTCCTGTAATATTTTTTACACCCTCACTTCGTGAGGTGTTTTAACAGGTGTTGGGAACGCTAGCACCTTAAATTTTCAATACCGTATTATTGTGCGCAAGCACCTGTTATACTCTTGGAAATTTCTGCTAGTGTATGTTTAATTTGTCCATAAGACATCGTATTAATTATTTGTGGTATAACTTTTCATTTTTCTATAAAAATAAAATTCTATCAGATTCATACTTTTTATCTTGATTACTAATTTAGACATTATTGATTAATTAATTATATCATTAAATTTCTCCCACTATTTTATCAAATTCTAGGAACCCTCTATGTTAGAATCTGAATACTCCGTTTCTTGAGTATTCTAGTGGGAAAGATCCCCGAATCTCTATTTATACTCTATAATCTTTGGGTATGCCACTACTCGGAGGGTTCAAGGTATACGTTTGAATGACCAACCATATTAAGTCATGAATCCTTGATCTGTTGTGTGAAGTCCTAGTTTATAAAATCATAAACTTGATTTACTCAACACTTACATCTAAAATTACAACAAGCTAGCTTTGAATACTTGTTTTCTGAAACCACAGTTTAGTCAACTCATCACTCTCATAAGAACCCCCTGGTAGTAAGAGACACCCTCAACTTTGGGTGATGAGCATCTCAAACACCTAGTTTTTTTCAAATTTGAATAATGAAAGATGATTCAACTTAATATTTCTTTGAGGGTTTTATATTTTTACATGAAAAAATGAAATCATTTTTTTATTTCATAATCACGTACTATGTGATCTCACCCACAACTGACCAGGTAGTAAATAGAAAATATCAATCACGTCACATGTTCATTTTATCTATGCACGTTTCTTTATTACTTTATGTGATCACGCGTAAACTACACAAACATAAAATAATAAACCATGCATAAATAAAATGATGATGTGATCATGAGATGATACTAATAGTTAATCCATTGGGTGAATAATGGACCAACCTATACCCTAGGGGTGACTCCTTGAGTCGTGTTACTTGTGACTCGAGTTGTAGTGCCCACTCATCCAATGCGTCAAACTTCTATCTGGTGTGCCGCCATAACTCATCGTAAAGTATGTCACTGGTCATCTTCATCATTATAAAACAATAATCACACACAGACAAGGGGGGCTCAGAAGTACAAAATACAATTGAGAAATTGGACATGCAGAACATTATACATTTAATGACAAAGACGACCCGTGTAGAGTCATTTATTAAACTAACTATTACAAATCACTATTTTAATAAATTAATAAATAAACACGCACCAGACATATATTGGACAGTCTATGAATCATGATCAATCAATACACATTAAAGTCACGTATTTAAATTAAATGTACAAATAAAATTAAACTTTCATTAAATTATTTTTCTAAGGTCATTTTATTGAATTAAAAGTTAACTCTTATTTTTAATTCAATTTTACATCATTCAGTCCCATTAGTTAATTTAATTTAACACCAAAATTAAATTAATTTAACCCATGATATTAAAATTAAGTTTGTAAACCGAAAATTAATATTTAATTAATTTAATTTAAAACCAAATTTAAATTAATTAATTTTTTATTATAAAAAAATAAATGGGCCCCGAAAACCCTGAGCATGGTATGTGTGGGTCGGGATGAACCCGAACAAGACCATTTGAGATCATGCAGACCTTGTGTGGGGTATTATGGGCCAGGAAGGTCAACCCAGATCCGTACCGGGTCGGGCAGACTCACCCGTGTCTGTTTTGATACCAATCTAGCCTATGAGAATGGGTTACCTCTTGAGATGCAGTGGGGAATCAACACCTGTAGTAGGCAGATCTTGGCCAGTGGACTATGGAAGAAGCCTTTCCTAAGTGGAATGGAGGCAGTCATGGGGTAATCAGTGATGGGTGGTGGCGGCCAGATCCACCTTGTCTAGCAGTGGATTTTTCTACTTTAGGAAACCACATATCTGACGACTATCAGGGTGGACAGCCTAAGTAACGACCATGGTAAAGGGTAGTGGTGGAATAGGTGAGGTTTCGACCAATAGTGGTGATTTCATTTACAAGGAGGAAGCTGGAGCGGTTGATCCGCTAGGTCTGGCAAGGAACTAGGATACGGCGGGTGTAAGAACCCGGTTTTTGTTACAAAAGACTTTGGAATATTCATGAAGATATTCTAGAGCAGCACCTTCAGACGACGTGCGATTCCGAGCCCCGGAGTGGCCGGAATTAAATTTTTAGTGCGTTCACACTGGAAATGCTAAATAAATGGGATAAATCCTAAACAGAGTTCCGGATCAGAGATCCGAGTATACAGATGGGTCCAGAATGAGGTGTTTACCCTAGGAACGACATAAAACTTGTCGGCGCAGGATGTTTGGACCCCTCGATCGCTTCCGAAAGTTTAAACGGATAAATTAATAAATTAATTTATTCGTTTTATGGAGAAACTCTAGTATCTCTTAAACGGTGTCTCGGATTGGAAAACCGAGGGCACCGTTGAGTTCGGAGCATGCTGTTTACCCTAGGATGGGTATAAGTTTCACGGGCGTGGGCCGTCTGAGAAAAATAGCCCCAGGGGATTTTTCGTAATTTGGCGGCTTTGGGCGTCCAACTTTATAACTTTAAAAAGGAAGCTCAGAATCAAATTCCGAGACCTCCGTTGTGCTTGGGAGGTGGTGTTTACTCTAGGGGAGGCTTAACCTTGACCCCATCAGGAGTTTCAGATGCGGGTCTTTTCGGGGGTTTTAAATTAATTAAATTATTAATTAATTTATTTAAACCCTCCCCCTCCCCCTTCTCCCTTGAACCCCCTGGAAAAACCCCTCCCCTCTCCTCCTCCATCTCCAGCGAGACAGTTCAACGAGGCGACTCCGGTGAGGTGCGGTGGTGCCGGCGGATCGACGCGAAGCTCCGGGCGAAGCCCAGCGAGGTAGGAGGTTTCGTTGCGTTTTCATTTCTGAAAAGCCCTTTGAATTCAATTCTATGCGTCGATTTGATGTTTAATCTTCAAAAAAAGCCCGTATATGCGTAGTACGTTTTCTGTTCTTCCCATCGCCTCTTTCGGATCGAAAATCCGAGTTCGGACATGGTCGCAAACACCCGCCGAACTTTGCGGGTTTTGGGATTTTGCGGTGGCAGCATGGTGGTCCGGGGAGCTCCGGTGCGGCGCGACTTCTGTCCGAGGGGGCGACGAGTGGCAGAGGGCGCAGGGGCTTCGGCCGGGTGAGCCAGGTGGCGGCGCGGTGAGCCGGATGGTGGCGGAGCGGCTCCAGGCTGAGGCGGCTCCTCGGCAGCGGGACAACGCGGCCAGTCGGCTGGCGTTCAGGCGGAGTGGCCGCGGAGGAGGCCGGCGCGCCGGTCGCGTTCGACGGAGGAGGGAGGACCTGCACCGCGAGGGTCTTCCTGGTCAATGAGGACCGGCTTCGGCCGGTCTGTTTCGGAGAAGGCAAGGACCCACATGAGGTGGGTCCTGCATTGCAACAGGAGACCGGCCATGTGGCCGGTCGGTTGAGGAGGGCCGGACCCGCTCGGGTCCGGCGGTTTGTGGCGGGCCGCGGCCAGCAGGCTGGCGGGTCGGACCGGGCCGGCCGGGGTGGACCGGCCCGGATAGGCCCCCTGCATTCGGGGGGCCGTAACTCTTAAACGGCGCGTCCGTTTGACGTGCCGTCTGTGACGATGCGACCTTGTTGACGAGACAGTCATTCTAATGTGGTTCGAAACCTTTGTGGGTTGGTTTCATTGCTCTGCGACACCAAACACAATGTGAACAATTAATTAATTAATTAATTAATTAATTATTCTTACGTCGGACCGAACTCCCGCTTGGGATGTCCGATTGATGTGCCGTTTGCGACAGCATGATCCCAGTCCTCGTGCGGACTTTTTGAGAAGCTTCCCAAAGCGTTTGGGTTGGAGACGAGGTGCAGGCCCCACGGGGCCTAATTCGCACGTATTACGGTGAAACGCTTCCACCCGACATCCGTTTGGGGTGTTTGAGTAGTCGATTCTGAATGTTTTTCCGAGGGGATTGCAATGGTGCAGTCCGCCCGCCCTAATTTCGCACGATGGTGTGGGGCCCACGAGGGCCGTTTGGGCGTCGACAGTGATTTTACATCTTTATCACCGGGTGACCGTTTTGGACAAGCGAGTAGTCCATCTTGTGTTCTTTTTCGAGAGGATCACAAAGGTGCAATCCGTTCGTTGAGTTTTGGGACCGGGTTGCGGGTCCCATGTGGCACCGCTCGTGTGCGGTGCACCGGAATGCATCTTTTTCTCTGGATATCCGTTGCAATCATGTGATTAGTGCTTTTGATGTGTTTTCCCGAGGGGATCGCAATGGTGCGATGCGCACGACTGTTTTTGGGGCCGAGGCTCGGAATCACGGGACGCCGTTTGGGCGTGAGGCAGTGTTGGTGACTTTTTCGTCAGATATCCATTGGAAGTGAGTAAGTAGTCGATCTCACGTGTTTTTCCACGAGGATTACAACGGTGTGATCCGTTTGGTTGTGCGGAGCCTTATACGTGATCTTATTAAATGTGGTAGCATGAAAGGTGCTCTGGTGGCGGTTAGTCCTACCATGTTTGTAGCGGACCCTTGGCATGTGATCGCGCACTCTTGGGACAGTGATATGAATGGTTCACAAGATGTGGTTGGTTGTGCCTGGCCCTTTGAGTTGGAGATGTTACGTCACGCCTTCGCATTGACGTTGGCTGCTGTGTGCACGATGGCCATTGGGCCGAGACTGTGTATACTCTAGGAGTATACAGAAATGCTTGGAGGTATATGTGGTTGTTCGTACCTGAGAATGTTAGTGCGTTCAGTTGGGGTTGAGATGGGGCCACACGTTGTGTGGGCCCCACGTGCGTGCCGGGTTCTGCTTTACGTACTTGGACCTCTCACGGCATAGAGGTTCCCTCTGTGCTCGTTTGTTTGACTATCAGGGTGGAGTTTATTTCCCCTGGCTTTGTGCTCGTTTGTTTGACCAGTAGGGTTGAGTGGTCTCCCCCTAGTTTCGTTCTTGATGGATCGGTCGGTAGCGGTGTTAGTGACACCTAGTGATGGAACAGGCGCTGAACCTCTTTTGGGAGAGTTTTTCTGGAGTTGGGTGGTTGCGCGATACCCACTCCGTGTTCGGTTGGCCAGTGTTGTACCCTCCAGTGGATGTGGCCAGAGCAGTTCTGAGTTTTACCCTCCAATGGGGCTGGGCAGTGGGTTACTCATCGACACTCTTAGGGTCTACCCTCCAGCAGAGACTGGGCAGTGGGTCACCCGGCGCACTTAGGGTCTACCCTCCAGTAGAGACTGGGCAGTGGGTCACCCGACGACCTCTTAGGGTCTACCCTCCAGCAGGGCTGGGCAGTGGGTCGCCCGTCGTCTAGTTCCAGGTCTACCCTCCAGCATAGCTGGGCAGTGGGTCTCCTGTCAACTTATTCTAGGTCTACCCTCCAGTGGGGCTGGGTAGTGGGTCGCCTGATGATGTAATAAGGTCTACCCTCCAGCGGGGCTGGGCAGTGGGTCGCCTGATGATGTAATAAGGTCTACCCTCCAGCGGGGCTGGGTAGTGGGTCGCCGGATGATGTGTTATGGTTTACCCTCCAACGGGGCTGGGCAGTGGGTCGCCTGATGATGTATTAGGGTTTACCCTCCAACAGGGCTGGGAAGTGGGTCACCCGATATCTGGTTATGAATTACCCTCCAGCAGGGCTGGGTAGTGGGACACTCGTTGACATTCCAGGCTCAGTCCTTTCTACTAGGCTAGCCTATGGCGGGGTTCGACTTAACCCGGAACTCTCAAGTACGAGGGGCACTTTCCACCACCGAGACACGTCCTTGTGACGCGACCTAAAACCGTGCGGGCGAGTCAGTGCCGCCCAAAGCGGATAGTGTCAAGGTGCGCCGATTTGAGCCCCTTGACTTGCGATTCGGGACAGACGTGCGAGATGTTGGGCATCGATGGTGTTTTCTTCTGGGACTGTTGGCTACTCTTTTTTTGGGCTGAGCTACGAGACGAAGATCCCCTTACGACGTTGTTCAGGTTTCTTGTTGAGCATACAAATATGTATATACCTTGCTTCCGGTACCCACTTCTTGGGTTTGGTTACTCTCTTTCCAGGAGAGGCGAAGACGCACGGGGTATGCCACGTGCTTTCCGCGTCTAGCTTCTCATGGTTGGACGAGTCTACTCTCCTACTATAGGTAGCGAAGACTCGATGGGAAGTTCATCTTCTCACTGTTTCCAGCTCCTTGTACCTGGATGAGACTACCTCCTTTCTCTTGTTGGGTTGAGCTGGACTCTTTACTTCACTTTCAGTTTTACTCCTCTACTTTTCCTGTTCGTTCTACTGCTCACCCTTCGGTACCTCCTTTGTTGCTCCCTCGAGCCTTCGGGGTATCCTACTGAGTATTTTCATACTCACCCCTGCTTGGGCTTTTCCCGCACTTGGTGTGCCCTTGCAGACGACGGATAGGTGGAGTGTGACTTCAGTGGAGCATAGGAGCTTGGGAGCTTGGACCGCGTGCGGTGGTCGTGGCTGGGTTCCAGGTGGGAGACCCGTCAGCTGTTTCTTTTTGTTTACCTGTTGCCGGGTCGTGGCACTTGTTGGTTGGGCGCGTGTTTTGCCCCTTTTCTTTTCAGTGTACTTTCAGATTTCTTTGTACTTGTAGAGGTCTATGCACTTTGTGGTATATATATAGCAGTTGACCTTTCCTTTTCTTTGCTTGTCTTTACTTTTACTCTGCACTGTTGCATTGAGTTTGCTGCGTGTGTGTGTACAGGTGCTTAGGCAAAGGCCTCCCCGAGTTATTGTGCCTTCGGCACTGGTCACCAGCCCCTGGCCTGTGGAGGCGGGCTTGGGGTAGTTGCGGCTCGAGCCCGGGTTGGGTTGGGTCGTGACAAAGTGGTATCAGAGTCAGTTCGTTCCTTGGGACGTTGTGCGGACGTCCCTAAAAGAGAAATTGGTTGGGATATAGGGCAACAATGTTAACGTGTCTTGAGAATGGCTCTCAGGCCAGGGAGTCCAGTGATGGTGCGGCGGCCGACGTATCCATTCACCAGGACCTTGATAACCCGCTTGTCGACTCGGCATGTTGAGACACTTGTTGCAGGGAAGAACTGGTTTGTGCATCACATAGGACTGAGTCTTTGACTGTCCTTCTTGAGTCAGCTCCCCATCATTGCTATTTGTATATACATATATGCTCATCTGACCGCGGCACTCCTTGATAATATTCAGGATGTCTCCGTGTGGACAGCCAGCCAGGATATCAGCTTTGGTTCGTGACGATGACCCTGTGAGCTACGATTCCTCAGTTCAGGACCCATCATGCGAGCCCTTTTCTCCAGGTGGGCTGGTAACAGTACCCCCACCTGTTGAGCAGCAGACAGTTTCGGCAGAGCAGGCTGAGCTTAAGCGCAGGTTGAGCATGCTCCGTGAGTTCTAGCGGCAGAGACCGCTGAGGTTCAGTGGTGAGCCAGACCCTCAGGCAACAGAGGTTTGGCTCGAGGCAGTGGTTTGCCTTTTCAGGCTTGTGCAGACACTGACAGATCAGAGAGTGGCTTTGGCAGCCACCTTTTTTTTTCATGGAACAACTTGGCGTTGGTGGAGTCTGGTGACTCAGTTTCTTGATGAGTCATCACTTTCATGGGGAGACTTTCAGTTGTTGTTCCGTGAGGAGTTTTTCCCCTCCTGCTTGCGCTCCTTTCAGATTCAGGAGCTCCTACAGTATCAGCAGGGAGGGATGACGATGTCCGAGTACGCGGCTAGTTTTACAGACCTTGCACGTTTTTACCCGGACTTGGTCCATGACGGCAACTTCCGAGCGCGGAAGTTTGAGAAGGGTCTCCGTCGAGAGATCCGTGCTGTCATAGTACCCTTGGGTATTTCCACATATGTCGGGGTTCTAGAGCAGGCATTGGTGATAGAGAGCTTCCTGTCACGTTTTGCGGTTGGTAGTGGCTGTGAGCATGATGAAACCGAGACGTTTGCCGTAGCGAGCAGGCGCCGGATGACAGAACCTCGATGCAGGTGGCCTTCCCACTGCTGGTTTTGGAGACGTGGTCATATACCACTGTAACGAAAAGGCACAGGGCCTCAGACGAGGATGACCTTCCGTGAGTGGATCCCGGGACATGGTCATACATCACAGTGGCGCTGGAGGGAACCAGGGCAACCTGGAGAGCTCCGGTGCTATGCTTGTGACGGGCGAGGTCACTTGGCACGAGACTGCCCGACCCGAGTTGCTGAGAGCTTCGGGCAGGCAGCAGGCGCACCACCACGGCAGAGGCAGCGTCGTGATCAGAGCAGTGTCCAGAGAGGTGGTGATAGCAGAGGAGAGGGAGGAGTTGGAAGTGGGGGACGACATTACGAGATATCCCCATCACCACTAGGCGGTCCACGTCAGGCTCCTTGAGCTGACGGTTGGGACCGCGGGTAGCCGCGATCTTTGGATATCTATGATCCTGCAGAGCATGGGATGGTGAGAGGTACCCCTTACGACTCTACTACTTCTTGCAGTAGAATTGTTAGGATCTGTGTGTGAAAGGATTTTCTCCCTTCTCCTTGTTTGAGGTGTTACCAGGGTGACGTAGGGAGTCGGGTGTAACCCTGTGTTGGTAAGGAAAAAGGCGTGAGACCTTTTCCTTTAGTCGATGGTGTTGGATCCTTCGCTTCCGAGCATGTAAGAGAGTCTTGGTTGAGAGACATCGACTGTGGAACCTAGCGTGACCAGATATCCTTGGTTGTTTCACCATATGGATGTTCTGAAGGAGGAAATAACCAGGCCTTGTTCCAGGTGCAGGCGGTGATTCCAGTCACGACGTGCGACGTAGAGGTTTGACCGGGGAGGTGAGCTACCCCCGAGGGCCTTCGGGCCGTTCGAGACCGTGCAAAGGGATGGTGAGGTACCCTATCACCTTGCCCTACCCCCAAAGTCTGGAGTGGGTGAACGACGTTGGCAAGGGCCGACCTAGCGTGAACAGATCAATCCTTTGGTCTGTGTGCGGTGACGCAGAGCTATGCATGGGTTCTTCTGGGTATGGGAAAGCCAGGTGTGGGCTTAGTACCCTGTGTTGCTCCCTAGTTTTTCTTTTCGGGGACGAAAAGCTTGAAGGAGGGAATGATGTAAGAACTCGGTTTTTTCTAAAAAAGACTTTGGAATATTCATGAAGATATTCCAGAGCAGCACCTTCAGACGACGTGCGATTCCAAGCCCCGGAGTGGCCGGAATTAAATTTTCAGTGCGTTCACACTGGAAATGCTAAATAAATGGGTTAACTCCTAAAAGGAGTTCCGGATCAGAGATCTGAGTGTATGTATGGGTCCGAAATGAGGTTTTTACCCTAGTAACGACATAAAACTTGTCATCACGGGATGTTTGGACCCCTCGCTCGCTTCCTAAAGGTTAAACGGATAAACTAATAAATTAATTTATTCGTTTAATGGAGAAACGCTATTATCTCTTAAACGGTGGATCGGATTGGAAAACCGAGGGTACCGTTGAGTTCGGAGCGTGCTTTTTACCCTAGGAGGGGTATAAGTTTCGCGGGCGCGGGCCGTCTGAGAAAAATGACCCCAGGGGCGTTTTCGTAATTTGGAGGCTTTGGGCGTCCAACTTTATAACTTTAAAACGGAAGCTCAAAATAAAATTCCGAGACCTCCATTGTTCTCGGAAGGTGGTGTTTACCCTAGGAGAGGCTTAACCTTGACCCCGTCAGGAGTTTCGAATGCGGGTCTTTTCGGGGGTTTTAAATTAATTAAATTATTAATTAATTTATTTAAACCCCCCCTCCCCCTTCTCCCTTGAACCCCCCCTGGCGAAACCCCTCCCCTCTCCTCCTCCATCTCCGGCGAGACAGTCTGGCGAGGCGACTCCGGCGAGGCGCGGTGGTGCCGGCGGATCGACGCGAAGCTCCGGGCGAAGCCCAGCGGGGTAGGAGGTTTCGTTGCGTTTTCATTTCTGAACCGCCCTTTGAATTCAATTCTATGCGTCGATTTGATGTTTAATCTTCGAACAAAGCCCGTATTTGTGTAGTACGTTTTCTGTTCTTCCCATCACCTCTTTCAGATCGAAAATCCGAGTTCGGACATGGTCGCAAACACCCGCCGAACTTTGCGAGTTTTGGGATTTTGCGGCGGCAGAGTGGTGGTCCGGGGAGCTCCAGGGCGGCGCGGCTTCTGTCCGAGGGGGCGGCGAGCGGCAGAGGGCGTAGTGGCTTCAGCAGGGTGAGCCAAGCGGCGGCGCGGTGAGCCGGACGGCGGCGGAGCGGCTCCAGGCTGAGGCGGCACCTCGGCAGAGGGGCAGCGCGGGCGATCGGCTGGCGTTCGGGCGGAGCGGCCGCGGAGGAGGCCGGCGTGCCGGTCGCGTTCGGCGGAGGAGGGAGGACCCGCGCCGCGCGGGTCTTCCTGGTCAACGAGGATCGGCTTCGGACGGTTTCTTTCGGAGAAGGCAAGGACCCGCATGAGGCGGGTCCTGCGTTGCAACAGGAGACCGGCCATGTGGCCGGTCGGTTGAGGAGGGCCCGACCCGCTCAGGTCCGGCGGTTTGTGGCGGGCCGCGGCCAGCAGGCCGGCAGCTCGGACCGGGTCGGCCGTGGTGGACCGGCCCGAATAGGCCCCCTGCATTCGGGGGGCCGTAACTCTTAAACGGCGCGTCCTTTTGACGCGCCGTCTACGACAGTGCAATCGTGTTGACGAGACGGTCCTTCTAATGTGGTTCAGAACCTTTGCGGGTTGGTTTCGTTGCTCTGCGGCACGAAACACAATGTGAACAATTAATTAATTATTTAATTAATTATTTATTCTTACGTCGGACCGAACTACCGCTTGGGATGTCCGATTGACACGCCGTCAGTGACAGCATGATCCCAGTCCTCGTGCGGACTTTTTGAGAAGCTTCCCAAAGCGTTCGGGTTAGAGATGAGGTGCGGGCCCGACGGGGCCTAGTTCGCACGTATTACGGTGAAACACTACTCTTGCACCCGACATCCGTTTGGGGTGTTTGAGCAGTCAATTCTGAATGTTTTTCCGAGGGGATGACAATGGTGCAGTCCGGCCGCCCTAATTCCTCACGATGGTGCATGGCCCATGAGGGCCGTTTGGGCGTCGACGGTGATTTTCCATCTTTATCACCGGGCGACCATTTTGGACAAGCGAGTAGTCCATCTTGTGTGATTTTTTGAGAGGATCACAATGGTGCGATCTGTTCATTGAGTTTCGAGACCGGGTTGCGGGTCCCACGTGGCACCGCTCGTGTGCGGTGCGCCGGAATGCATCTTTTTCTCCGGATATCCGTTGCACTCATGTGAGTAGTGCTTTTGACGTGTTTTACCGAGGGGATCGCAATGGTGCGATGCGCCCGACTATTTTTGGGGCCAAGGCTCGGGATCACGGGACGCCGTTCGGGCGTGAGGCGGTGTTGGTGAATTTTTCGTCGGATATCCGTTGGAGGCGAGTAAGTAGTTGATCTCGCGTGTTTTTCCGCGAGGATTACAACGGTGCGATCTGTTTGGTTGTGCGGAGCCTTATACTCGATCTTATTAAATGTGGAAGCATGAAAGGTGCTCCGGTGGCGGTTCGTCCTACCATGTTTGTAGCGGACCCTTGGCGTTTGATCATGCACTCTTTGGAGAGTGATATGAATGGTTCACAAGATGTTGTTGGCCGTGCCTGGGCCTTTGAGTTGGAGATGTTACGTCACGCCTTCGCGTTGATGTTGGGTGCTGTGTGCACGATGGCCCTTGGGCTGAGACTATGTATACTCTGGGAGTATATGGAAATTCTTGGAGGTACATGTGGTTGTTCGTACTTGAGAACGTTGGTGCGTTCAGTTGGGGTTGAGATGGGGCCACACGTTGTGTGGGCCCCACGTGCGTGCCGGGTTCCGCTTTGCGTACTTGGAACTCTCGTGGCGTAGAGGGTCCCTCTATGCTCGTTTGTTTAACTAGCAGGGTGGAGTTTATTTCCCCTAGATTTGTGCTCGTTTGTTTGACCAGTAGGGTTGAGTGGTCTCCCCCTAGTTTCGTTCTCGATGGATCTGCCGGTAGCGGTGTTAGTGACACCTAGTGATGGAACAGGCGCTGAACCTCTTTTGGGAGAGTTTTTCTGGAGTTATGTGGTTGCGCGATACCCACTCCGTGTTCGGTTGGCCAGTGTTGTACCCTCCAGTGGATGTGGCTAGAGCAGTTCTGAGTTTTACCCTCCAACGGGGCTGGGCAGTGGGTTACTCATCGACACTCTTAGGGTCTACCCTCCAGCAGAGACTGGGCAGTGGGTCACCCGACGCACTTAGGGTCTACCCTCCAGCAGAGACTGGGCAGTGGGTCACCCGACGACCTCTTAGGGTCTACCCTCCAGCAGGGATGGGCAGTGGGTCGCCCGTCGTCTAGTTCTAGGTCTACCCTCTAGCACAACTGGGCAGTGGGTCGCCTGTCGACTTATTCTAGGTCTACCCTCCAGCGGGGCTGGGCAGTGGGTCGCCTGATGATGTAATAAGGTCTACCCTCTAGCGGGGCTGGGTAGTGGGTCGTCGGATGATGTGTTATGATTTACCCTCCAGTGAGGCTGGGCAGTGGGTCGCCTGATGATGTATTATGGTTTACCCTCCAGCAGGGCTGGGAAGTGGGTCACCTGATATCTGGTTATGAATTACCCTCCAGCAGGGCTGGGAAGTGGGACAATCGTTGACATTCCAGGCTCAGTCCTTTCTACTAGGCTAGCCTGTGGCTTTCCTCCGTGATTACCGGAGCGGGACCCTTGGTTGTACGGGTCTGTGATGAAACGACTTTGGCTTTGAGGAGACCTCTCGACTGCGGGGTAGTGACGAGGAGGGGTTTGACTTAACCCGGAACTATGAAGTACGAGGGGCACTTTCCCCCACCAAGACGCGTCCTTGTGATGCGACCTAAAACCGTGCGGGCGAGTCAGTGCCGCCCAAAGCGGATAGTGTCGAGGTGCGGCGGTTTGAGCCCCTTGACTTACGATTCGGGGCAGACGTGCGGGATGCTGGGCATCGATGGTGTTTTCTTCTGGGACTGTTGGCTACTCTTTTCTTGGGCTAAGCTACGGGATGAAGATCCCCTTACGACGTTGTTCGAGTTTCTTGTTGAGCATACAGATATGTATATACCTTGTTTCTGGTACCCACTTCTTGGGTTTGGTTACTCTCTTTCCAGGAGAGGCGAAGACGCGCGAGGTATGCCATGTGCTTTCTGCGTGTAGCTTCTCATGGTTGGAAGAGTATACTCTCCTACTATAGGTAGCGAAGACTCGATGGGAAGTTCATCTTCTCACCGTTTCCAGCTCCTTGTACCTGGACGAGACTACCTCCTTTCTCTTGTTGGGTTGAGCTGGACTCTTTACTTCACTTTCAGTTGTACACCTCTACTTTTCCTGTTCGTTCTACTGCTCACCCTTCGCTACCTCCTTTTTTGCTCCCTCGAGCCTTCGGGGTATCCTACTGAGTATTTTCATACTCACCCCTACTTGGGCTTTTCCTGCACTTGGTGTGCCCTTGCAGACGACGGACAGGTGGAGTGTGACTTCAGTGGAGCGTAAGAGCTTGGGAGCTTGGACCGCGTGTGGTGGTCGTGGCCGGGTTTCAGGTGGGAGACCCGTCAGCTGTTTCTTTTTGTTTACCTGTTGCCGGGTTGTGGCACTTGTTGGTTGGGCTCATGTTTTTCCCCTTTTCTTTTTAGTGTACTTTCAGCTTTCTTTGTACTTGTAGAGGCCGATGCACTTTGTGGTATATATATAGCAGTTACCCTTTCCTTTTCTTTGCTTGTCTTTACTTTTACTTTGCACTGTTGCATTGAGTTTGCTGAGTGTGTGTGTACAGGTGCTTAGGCAAAGGCCTCCCCGAGTTATTGTGCCTTCGGCGCTGGTTGCCAGCCCCTGGCCTATAGAGGCGGTCTTGGGGTAGTTGCGGCTCGAGCCCGGGTAGGGTCGGGTCGTGACAGCGGGCGACGGTGGCTTGCGAGCGGCAGAGGGGAGGTCATCGGGAGGTTGCTGCAGTGGAGACTATGAGATGGTGCAAGCCAGAGGTGGTGTGAGCTAGTGGATTCCCGACGGAGGCGGTGTAGAGGAGGGGTGAATCCAGGATAGAGCAGGCGAGGGTAGCGACGCCACTACTGCCCGGTGTAGCAACTAATGAAGTGACATGCCAGAAAGGGAAGGAGGGGTGGATGTTGGGACTATAAATTATTGGTCCACCAGTGCAGTGATAATTACGAGATAAAAATAAAGTGCAAAATGTGGAAATAAAGGGACACTAGATGTAACGTGGAAAAAACCCCAAATGGAAGGGGTAAAAAACCACAGGCAAATAGAAGGATCAATATGGGGTAAAAGTGGGTACACAATCCCTAAATTATTACAAGGAGAAAACCCTCATAAAACTCTCTTGAATAAGGAGGGAAATAAATCTCACAAAACCACTCAAATATGAGATTTGCTGGTGGTGATGAGAAATGATGAAGGATGATCTTTGGAATAGAGTAGAGCCTCCTTTTATAGGCCTCCTCAACCCTTCCCCTTGCCTTCTCCCACTATAAGATTGGGTGGGGTTGGCCACCCACCATCTACCACCACTAGCCCCCCTTTGACAAAATATGGGGGATGACCACCGTCCTCCAAATAAGATGCTTCCAAAACATCTCCCACTTGGAGATTTGATTGAGAATCAATCACATCTCCACACATCCTTTTTATCTTCCAAACATGCTTCTCAAGTATCTATGGGGACACTCAAAGATCTGCACCATATGAACTTATTAGAGTTAATCTCCTTCATCAGTAAATATTCCATATTTTCTTTAGTATGAATTTTCTGCATATCCACACTTCCTTCCTCCACCACATCCCAGACAAAGTGATATTTAACCCCAATGTGATTCGTCCTGGAATGAAAAATGTATTCCTTTCAATGTGAAAGGCACTTTGACTATCAAAAAACAATGGAATATGATCCTGTCTATGCTCGATATCCTCCAGAAACCTTCTCATCCAAATTGACTCTTTGCAATCCTGTGTAGCTGCCATGTACTCTGCCTCAGTCTTGGATAAAGCCACAACTGACTGTAAATTTTAAATCCATCTCACAGTTCCTCCTTAAAGAGTAAACACATAACCAATATTGGATTTCATCCAGTAATAATCACATATAAAATCTGAATCAACATATCCTCTAACAGTAAAATCTGACCCTCCATAACATAATGCAACATTTGAGGTCTCCTTGATGTATCTCAAGATCCTCTTCACTGTGCTCTAATTCTCCCATCCTGGATTCTCCATGTACTGACTAACTACTCCCACTTCATGTACAGTGTTTGGTCTAGTACAAACCATAGAGAACATTAGACTACCCACTACTGATGCATACGGTACTCAAGTCATTTCCATCCTCTCTACTTCACTGCTTGGACTCATCGTGGAGGATAACTTAAAATTAATGAGAAGAGGGGTAGATATTGGATTACAGTCTTGCATGTTGAAGTGTTTAAAGACTCTATGTAAGTAACTCTTATGTGATATCCAAATATTCCCATTATTTCTGTCTCAGTAAATCCGCTTCCCAAGAATCTTGTTTACTGGTCCCAAGTCCTTCATATCAAACTCCCTAGACAACTAGGCCTTTATCTCCTAGATCTGATCATTATTGGGGCTTGCAACCAACATGTCAACCACATAAAATAGAAGAATGATGAAATAATTACCATATGAACCCTTGAAATATGCATAAGGATCTGATTTAAGTCTGTTGTATCAAAGGCTCATGATATAGGAATAAAATCTCTTGTACCAACACCTCGGCGTCTGTTTGAGACCGTATAGAGATTTGTTCAACCTTCAAACCAAGTTCTCTTTTCATTATTTTACAAAACCTTCTGATTGGAGAATATAGATCTCTTCATCAATATCACCATGTAGAAAATTAGTCTTCACATCTAGCTACTCTAGATACAAGCTATATATAGCACACATCGCCAGAACTATTCAAACAATTGTCAATCAAACATCAGGAGAAAATATTTCATTGAAATAAATACCTTCATTATTAGAAATCCTTTGACCACCAATCTTGCATGATATCTTTCCACCTGGTCTTTTCCACCCCGCTTGATCTTAAAGACACATTTTTTCCCTATAGGATTCCTTCCACGAGGTAATGGAACAAGATCCCAAGTCTTGTTCCTATGAAGGGATTCAAGTTACTCCTGCATTGCCGCCATCCACAATAATACATCTGGACTCTGGGTTACCTCCACAAAATAATATGGCTCTCCATCCTCCGTTAATAAGCAGTATGAAATATTGCTCTTAGTGACATAGTCTGAGTGCCATACTGGTGCTCTTTTCTCCCGAGTTGACCATCGTGGTCTAGACTCAACCGGTACTTGATCATCGTGCTCTGGTAATGCTTCAGAGGAAACCGATTATTCCTTGGATTTTCCCTCTACTTTGACAATTTTAGTCTCTGTATTCTACTTATCTATGTCTTGATCAATTTTCATTTTCACCTTATCTTCTACAAAAATGAAATCTCTGCTGATGATAAATTTGTGAGGAGTGGGGTCCCACAAATGATAGCCCTTCACACCATCAGTGTACCCTAAGAAGATACATTTCATGGATCTTGAATCCAACTTTGATCTTTCCTTGTCATTAAATAATGAATATAAAGGACTTCTAAAAGTATGTAATTGAGAATAGTCAGTGGGTTTACCATTCTACATCTCAATCGGTGTATTCTGCTCAATCGCCATTGAAGGAGATCAGTTGATCACATAACAGGTAGTATTCACTGCTTCTGACCAAAAAGTTTTGGCAATTCCTACAGTCTTCAACATCTCCCTCATTCTATCCAACAAAGTTCTATTCATCTGCTCTGCCACTCTATTCTATTGAGGAGTTTATGCCACCGTGAACTGTCTCTTGATTCCTTCCTGTTGACAAAAAGTATCAAACTCCTTGCTTGTATATTCTCCCCCATTATCAGTCCTCAGAAACTTGATCTTCTTTCCAGAGTCAATCTCCTTCCTCACTTTGAATGTTTTGAAGACTTCAAAAACATCTTCCTTCCTCCATATTGTGTGCACCCAAAATATCCTAGAATAATCATCAATAAAAGATACAAATTCCCTTTCCCATCCTAGAGATATAACCAGTGCTTTCCAAACATCAGAATGGATCAACTATAATATCTCCTTCCTTCTCGCTATTGACGTCCCGAACTTTAACCTATGTTTCTTGATCAAAACGAAATGATCATAAAATGGTAAAGATACCTTTGTCATCCCAGGAAGAAAATTCAGATCCTAAAGAATCTTCAGGCCTCATTCTGACATATGGACAAGCTTCTAATGCCATAACATCATCAACGCTTCTGCTAAAGTAGTTGATGCAACAACTATCTCTGCCTCAATGTATGTTTCACCCATAAGCACACACAAGTTATTCAAGATCTTATCCACCTTCATTACCACAAGTGTGCCATTCACAATTCTCATCACTCCATTCTCAGTTAAAGTCTTGAATATGATATCATCAAATTTTTGCAAAGACAATATGTTCTTATTTAGTCCCTTCACATGACGTACTCCTTGGACAGTCCGTACTATACAATCATGCATCTTCATTTTGATGGTACTGACTCCAATGATCTTCAGAGTGTGATCATTCCCCATGTACACAAGTCTTTATGGGATGGTATCATATTGGTCAAACCATTCCTGTCAAGACATCATGTGCCATGTTGCTCCTGAGTTGATAATCCATGCGTCATCGAGATGCTTCCGGCTTCAAGTAGTCATTGCCGCTTCACTGACCAGTATATCTCCTTTTCCAAAAGTACTCACCACATTCCCCTGAGAGTTCTTTTCACCACTCTTATTATTCTAACAATTCTTCTTAACGTGACCATTATTTCCACAATTTAGAAATGTGACATTCTTATTATTACACCTTGATTTAGACCTGTCATGATTTTGGCTCCCAATATAACCACACTCCATCATCCTTCCTCTCTCCATTGATAGAACCTCTGCTTGGTGCGAAGTTGTCTGTTTGTCCTCCTTGTTCTTGCGCCGACTTTCTTCTTCAAGGAACGTAGCTGAAACATCATTAAATAGAAGCATATCCATCAGGATATTGTTGGTGAGGTTGATGATGAGTTGGTCATACTAATCTGGAAAACTCTGGAGTAGAATCTCCGCACGTTCAGTATCCACAATTTTATAACCCAATGTTGTGAGCTGAGAAAATAGGGTATTGAGGTTGTTGATGTGGTCGGTCACCGATGATGACTCTATCATCTGAAGAGTGTACAATTTTCTCTTTAAGAAAAATTTGGTTGTGCAGTGACTTGGCCTCGTATAGATTCTTCAGGGTATCCCATATTTCCTTCGTTGTCTTTTTCTCCGCAATACTCAATAGGACCCCATCTGCCAAAGCCAAATGGATATTGGTAATAAAATTTCTGTCCATATAATTTCATTTATCCTCCGTCACACCCGTCAGTTTTTTTCCAATTTCTAGTAGGCAATAATCCTTTCATAACACTTCCTGTATCTTCATTTTCCACAATGAAAAATTATTCTTGTTGAATTTTTCGATCTAAAATTTTACCTCCATATGGACACACCGCCAGTCCAGAACCTCTTCTTCTGCACAATAGTGTATTTAATAATCTCAATGATTTTTTTCTGATGTAACAGATCAACCAGAGTTTCAATCATAGAGAATAATCAAATTTACAAGAATTATTAATACCCTAAAATGTGAACAGCACCAGGACATAACCTTTCTTCTGATACCACTTATTGGGACCGTAAATGATTGGCCCACCAGTGTAGTGATAATTATGAGATAAAAATAAAGTGAAAAATGAGTAAATAAAGGGACACCGGATATAACGTGGAAAAACCCCCAAATGGAAGGGGTAAAAAACCACAGGCAAATAGAAGGATCACTATAGGGTAAAAGTGGGTACACACTCCCTCACTTATTAAAAGGGAAAAACCCTCATAAAACTCTCTTGAATAAGTGAAAAAAACCGTACAAAAACCACTCAAATATGGGATATAATGGTAGTGATGAGAAACGATGAAGAATGATATTTGGAAGAGGGGAGAGCCTCCTTTTATAGGCCTCATAACCCATTCCCCTTGCCTTCTCCCACTGGAAGATTGGGTGGGGTCAGCCACCCACCATCTACTACCACCAACCCCCTTTGAAAAAAGAGGGGGGGGGGTGGGACCATCCTCCAAATACGCTACTGCTAATAGTGGATCCATTTTTGGTGGGCCCTGAGGGTGAGGAGGCCGAGCAGCGGTCGACCAACATGCATAGGGGACACAGATGGCACGAGGGTGGCTTCCTTTGAAGGCCCCCGCTAGTCCCAACCTCTTTTTTTTGCTTTCCCGACAACTCCTGAACCATCATTAAAGACCCCGTTTTTTGTTGTGTTTTAACTTTTTATTTTCAAAAGTCCACCCCACCCCCTTATTTTTTTATTACCAAATTTCTAATCCTATTAATTAGGATTTTATTAAAATAAATTAATTATTTCAATCAGTGGGACTATGTCTTATTTTTCAGAAAACACTATTCTGGATTCTGGTCCGGTTGGAATAGTAAGGATTTATCAAAAATGTCACCGCCAACCAGTCATGAGTTTAATTATCATAAAGATTTATTCAAATTTTAATACTCGTAAAAAGAAATTTCTATTTGAATTAAAAAGTTTGGATGACTGCAACTTGGTCATCCGATCTCGGATTGAACTGCCATCTCTGGCATTGGGACCAGAACAACGCCCTCTTCTACATTTAATGAAATTTTAATTTTTTTGTTTGCTTAAAATCTCCATGCGTACCTCTGATACCAATTGAAGGGACCATAGAATGTAGCGGAAGCTGGTGGGATGAAGATTTAAAATTTTTCATCGATGATCGACGTAACAACGTCATCACTGGAAATGACTACCCCAGTATAGTTCTAAGGATCACACATAAAGAAGATTAAGCATAAAATTAAACTAAAAATACCTAGTTATATCTAAATCCATGCATACGTTATCCACTCATGATCAGTAATCATTGCTTGAACAATCCGAAGTTGAAATTTCTAGATCATCCAAACATGATTCAAGAATCTTCTGGAGCACTGATTGTCGAATTGTTGGTGCTAGGATGAAGATCCAATGATGCCTTTAACACCCTGACAATCACCGCATCGAAATACCTTTGATGAAAGCGAGAGAACTTGATCTGATCTCTGAGATCCTGAGATTCTATCTCTATAAAGTTGGAGGGTAAAGAGAAGATATCAAGAGCTCACCATGAATAGTCATTTCAAGTGCCTCTTTTCTCTCTATTTACACTGTGTTATGAAATTGCACATAAAAGGATCCCCAACCCCTAAATATTTAACACACTATGTAAAAGATACACGATGACTATTTTATTGAGTCATAAATATAATTTATATTTTTATCAATTTATTATAATATAATAAATGTATTACGTGATAAATCCCAATCCACTAACTCAAATTTTCATTCATGAAAAAATATTAAATGAACTTTGAATATTTTAAACTAATATTCATTTGTATAATATATTACATGTATTTACTTTAATACTTGTAAATATATTTAATAAATAAATTCAATGCCAATTATTCTTAAATTAAATAATATGATTTTTTTATTCCTTTGCAATCATGTACCCTAAAAACTAACCCAAACCCTAGTTGTGGGTCCCACCATGTCCTATATACCTATTTAATTGAATAGTGTAGATTATAGAATATGCTATTGTGTGAGATCATCTAGGCCCTTATCTCGATAGCAGTGAATACCATTCACAGACTAGGAGCGGAGTCTAGTAACTCATTAAGGCCCCTAAAGAGATAAGGAGTAGTCACAACAACAACAACCAACCTACGAACACACACTGTGTAATATAATCTATTTTTCTTTTGATATATCACAAAGAAGGATGTACACCCATGTCATCGTCCTTTCTTGCTTTATTATTTTCTAATCTAACTAGATAAATTTACCTTGGACTACCATGATCATGAATTTATCAAGGTATTACCATCTTGATCAACCAGAGCTGAGATATATGACTTTCTCAACTTGTAAGTGAAAAATTATATCTTGATAATTCAACCAATGTTGTACCACCAATGACACACCCAATATAAGCTACCTTGCTATGATTTTATTATCACACTTTTTTCTTTGCATCAAATTATGCGATCAAATGACACACTGATAATGATATCAAGTGAGGAGACCAATACACATGTTCTTAGAAATTAATAACCAATGAAACTCGAAACATGTGTTGTTACTATTCATGGGTATGTCCTCATGATCTCAACTACTAGAGATAACCATGTGTGAACTTCAGGATAAGAAGTATCAATTCATATGAGCTCCCAACACCTGATAGTCAGACATCATCTGTTCCCAGTCAGAATGATGTATCTAGAGAATATGAAATATGTTTAATATTAATTTCATAGTATTTCTATATTCTCATTACTGCTCGGGATATGCTATAATCTTTTGATACAACAAATAATCTATAGACATTACCATTTAATAGTGGATGCAGAAATGTCTACACTATAATTGTAAGCGTATATCATTCATACCTTACTATATACATGATATAGTAATCAAAAGTATTGTTTATGTTGGGTCTAGGGAATCCACTATTACAATAGGAATGACAATCTACCTTCTCATCATCACCTAAGAGTCTTGGGATGCATGGAATATGCCTATGTCAAGAATGATAAGCTTGAACCTCAATCTCTTACGTGTGTTTTTGTTAGGTAGTCTGAGGATGTTAATGGTTATAAACTATGGGTTGATAAACCTGGTTACAAAAAATGTATAATTAGTAGAGATGTGGTGTTTCATGATTTGTGTTCTCCTAAATCTAAACCTATCACACTAGAAAATGATAATTCGGCCCTTGATGGGGCTGTTGATATTCACACATCAACCCAATTTGAGGATATTGTTCAACCTTCTCCACCTATCCCTTAGCCCGTGACCCGAACTGATTATAGCTCTATTTCCAATTCGGATTCTAAAAATGAACCTCCTAATAACAATTATAATTACTAGTTGACCCATGATAGATGTAGAAGGGTCCCTAGAACTCCTATTCAATTAAATCAATATGATATAACTTCATTTTCCTTTCAGGTTTCTAAATATCTTATAGATTATGACCCTCAAAATTATAAGAATTACATTAATTGAAGAGATTAAAAGTAGTGGATCTCTTCCATGGATAAAGAAATTCACTCCTTAAATAAAAATCACACTTGGTATGTCATTGATAAACCTACCAATGCAGAAGTGATTGGATGTAAGTGGATTTATAAATGAAAGGATGATAACACTACTGAAAATAAAATCAAATTTTAATTTAGTTTATTCACCAAGGGGTTCCACTAAAGAGAAGGAATATACTATTCTGAAAAATTTCCGCAGTTGTAAATCATTCCTCTATAAGTTTGTTCGTTTCTTTTGTTGCCTATAATGACTTTCACATTGAACAACTAGATGTGAAAAATTCATTCCTTCATGGTGACCTTAAAAAAATGTATATGAAACCTTCTAATTCTAATTTTTTTTGACCTAACCATGTTTTTATTTTTAATAAATCATTATATGGTTTAAAAGAAGACTATATGGTTTAAAAAAAGACTATAGGAAATGATATACGAAGTTTGATTCTTTTGTGATTAATAAAAATTTCACTAGGAGTCAATATATTTCAAGTCCATAAAAAACAACACGCTTTACCTTATGTTATATGTTGATGACATGATTATTATATGAAATAACTTGAATCTTATTATTGCTATTAAATCTCAATTAAAAGGGTTTTTTTTTGAAATTAAGGACTTAGGTGCAGAAAAACAAATCCTTGGTGTATAAATTGTTAGGGATAAAACCAATAAACTATTGTATATTTCCTAGAATTATTATGTTATGAAATTTCTTAAAAGGTACCTGTTTGAATCTCTCAAACCTGTTAGTGTACCATTTTCCCACTATTTTAAGATTTATTTAACATAAGAACTAATTTATGCTGTTGATATTGTGTATATGTCTAAAATACGCTATGCCAAAATTATTGGTAGTGTCATGTACTCTATGATATGGAGTAGACTTGATATATCATTTTCAATATGCACCCTTATCAAATTTATGGCTAGTCTAGGGATACCACCTTGGCATGCCTTAAAGTGGTTTCTTTGGCACTTATCATATACTTTATATATTTCTTTGCGTTGTGGTAAAAATGTTGATATTGTTGAAATGATTATCAGATATGTATATTTTTCTATATAGGTAACATTGACACCATAAATTCATCTACTGGGTATGTATTCAATGATTTTGGAGGTCCCATATCCTGGGAATGTAATATATAATATGTGGTTTCTCTTTCAACCAAAAAATCCGAATATATTCCACTTAAACGAGGATATCAAGGAATCCTTATGGATCAGGGGTTTTTATTTTGAACTTAAGCTTTATGATTATGTTATTATAGTTTATAATGATAGCCAATCTACTTTACATTTATCCAAAACTCTAGTATGCCATGGTAAATCAAAAAATATAGATATTAGATTACATATTATTAGATATGTTATTGAATCTCGATATTTATTTTTCAATAAGATACATACGGATAATAACCTGCCTGATAGCTTGACTAAAGCCACGATCTTATTAAAATTCAAATACTATTTAGAGAGATTTAATTTGGTTACTATTCAAACCTTAGGTGTAATAAAATTGAAAATTTCAATTGAAAATAGTAGAGGTTTTTAAATTTAGTTGTTTTCATATTGAATTTCCATGTTTTATAATTTTATATTTACTTGCATATGATATACATGCATAAAAAAATATAAATGATTTTATTTTTTATACTTAATTGTATTTTATAGATATTTATTTCATTGGGATTTTTCATGGGCCTGAATATTGGACCATTGTGTTGGGTTTGCTTGTGCCTTCCATCTGCTCACATCTACTGAGTCATCAATCTACCATGTCAATATCTCTGGCCGTTGATTAAGATTTCTTCCCATTTTATCTACAACCTCCACCTATCAAGCGTTACCTAAGTGCACTAATTTATTTATGTTTGGTTTTTCTACGTGGAATTTGTTGGTTGGTTGGGACATTTAGAGGCTATGTACTCTATCAGGGGAATTCATCACCCCTTTAGGGTCATACTCCCTCACTGAATTGACATTATATTTGGTTCTTGTCTCTTGGTTTTTCTCTCATTTTCACTAAACTCTGATTTTGATCATGCCATCTCCCCATTGGTGCTTCTGGTGTACCATTTTTGGTGGTGTTTTCCTCATGTGAATATGTGTGGATCTGTTTGATTAACCATGAAGAACTAGTGATTTACTTTTATGAGACATAGAATAATGGGAATCTACACAACCCTTGGATCCAAGACCTTTAGATTCAAGAAACAAGAACATATCAGGACCCCAGATAGAAATAAATCTATTCGGGTTTGTTAGTTATACCTCCCTATTTTATTCATTAGTAAATAGGTTTCTTGAAGTTCATTTCTTATATCCTGTTAATCAACTATGGTCTGATTTATCTTCTACCCATTGTTTCTTTTGAGCTGAATAAAATGCATGTGTGTGTGGGTGGTATTCGTGTCATGCATTTAGACTACAAAGGGACTGAATCATGTTAAATCCTATGACAATTCGCTATTACTTTCTTGATTGTTTTATCAAATGATTCTATAAACAAATACCCAAATTATTCCTTTAGGGTTCGTGCAGACTGTCGCAAGGTATCACACCTTCCCCTACACCTAGTTTTATATAATGTGAAAGAAGAGTCATTTGGATCCATAATTGGTCTTACCTTCAAACTCTCAGAAGAAAAAAGTATAACCTATTCAAAAATAGCAGTCTCTGTTCCTATGCACTACTCTTTTCCAAAGACAGAATCCAGTGCTTTTTGTGAGACCATATCTTGTATTGAGACATCAACTCCAACATTAACTGATTCCTTGAGAGGCTCCCACACTTGAGCTTCCTTCATAATAGTAGCCACCATCACCTTCCTCCCAGATAGAAGGTGACTAGTCTATCCATCATTTGAAACAACAACCATTTGTTCTGAGGGTGCAAGGATTTTAATCCCAGCCAGCTCAATCTATCCCTTGGGATTAATTTAATCCATTGCATGGCCTACATTCATGATAACATCCCCCAACACATGGGAATAGCTTTTCCATACTTTATACTACCATCATCCTTATCAAAGAAATATGTGACCTGAGCCACATCATTCCCAAAAATCATTCTTAAATTAGAAACATTTGGATAATACTTCCCTTTTCTATAGTTAGAATTTAGCGCATCTAGTCAAATCATATTTTGTAAATAATATAAGATACCATTAATGGATTTATTAATTATTATGCAAAGGCTACCCACAGTTTTTATCATCTCCAATTCCATTAAATAATGGATCATCTGGTCACATTCTAGGATGTTGACACCTATTTTTTTTCCACGCATTGCAATCAGGTAACCAATGAAGTGAAAGGTATATTGGTCTTACACAAAAAATAGGCAGCAGATTCTCCCTCTCTCCAATCAACTAAATCTCACATCTCCAATTTATAATATTATATTATATATTAAACAAATAATAAAAATTGTGATATGTTTAACAAACGAATATATTTTTAAAATGAAATTTTATTTGTCTTATATAAAGAAAATTATTATGCTTTTAAAAAAAATGATCAAATAATATATGTTTTCAATTTTTTGATTATTTGAGTAAAATGGATATATTTTTATTGATATTTTTAAGTGCACACATTTTTTAAAACATGTTAAATTTTAATGAGTTAATTTTATTTTGAAACCAATTATATTTTTAATTGAAATATATTTTATTTTATTAAAAAAAATTGTGTTAAGTATTTTAAAAAGAATTAAAAATAAATGTGTGATAAAAATAGATTTTTAATTATTTAGGGGAAAATTAATATATTTCCCTTGATATCGTTAAAGTTGTACAAAAATTTTAATGCATAAAAAAATATTGAGTCTATTGTATTATAAATACAATTATTATTGTATATATTTTTAAATGATAAACTATATTATTTTTGTAAAATTTATATAAAAAATGTAATAAATATTTTATATAATTGCATTTAATATAAATATATTTTTTAAAATTTAAATTTTATTAATATATTCTATAGTTTTATAAATATATACTTTTGTAGTATTGTGAAACATCCATTGAAACTTCAACTGAAAATTCCACTGGAACCTCCACTGGAACCTTCATTGGAACTTCCATTGGAACCTCCACTGGAACATCCACTAGAAGTTCCACTAGAACCTGGAACCTCCATTGGAACCTCTATTGGAACCTCCACTAGAACCTCCTCTTAATATATTTATAATTGTTATTAGTATAGATGTTAAATAAAATATATTACATATATTATATATAATTACATTTAATATAAATATGTTTATTAAAAGTTAATTTTTATTAATATATTCTATAGTTTTATAAATATATACTTTTGTTGTATTGTGGAACATCCATTGAAACTTCAATTAAAAATTCCACTAGAACCTCCACTGGAACTTCCACTGGAACCTCTACTGGAACCTCCACTAGAACGTCAACTGTGAAGTCCATTGGAACTTCTACTTGAACCTCCACTGGAACATCCACTAGAGGTTCCACTAGAACCTGGAACCTCCAGTGGAAGCTCTAGTGGAACCTCCATTGGAACCTCCATAGGAACTTAGACCTCCACTAGAACCTCCATCGGAACCTCCACTGGAACCTTCAATAGAACTTCCTCTTAATAGATTTATAATTTTTATTAGTATAGATGTTGAATAAAATATATTACATATATTATATATAATTTAATTTAATATAAATATATTTATTAAAATTTAATTTTTATTAATATATTCTATAGTTTTATAAATATATACTTTTATTGTATTGTGGAACATCCATTGGAACTTCAATTAGAAATTCCACTAGAACCTCCACTAGAATGTCCACTAGAACCTCCACTGGAACGTCTACTGGAACGTCCACTGAAACATCTACTGGAACATCCACTAGAGTTCAATTGGAACCTAGAACCTCCACTGGAACCTCTACTAAGAACCTCTACTGGAACCTCCACTGGAACCTCTACTAGAACCTCCAATAGAACTGGAAAATCCACTGGAACATTCACTGGAACTTCCAATGGAACTTCCTAAATATGTACATTTTTATTCATGTATTATATATATTTTTAAATGGTAAATTATACTATTTTTATAAAATTTATGTAAAAAATTTAACACATATTGTATATAATTTTATTTAATATAAATACATTCATTAAAATTTAATTTACATTTTTTCCTTTTATTTTTTACTATTTTTTTGTTTTTTATAATGGAAATTCTTCATTGTCATTTTTCCCTTTAAATAAAAATGTTTTTTTTCTTGAAATTGGTATTTTTTATTCTTAATTTCATTATAAAATATATTCTTTTTATGACTTTACAAAATTACATCATAAAAATGGTTATACAATTATAAAATAATGATTTTCTCTTTATTTGATAAAATTTTATTATTTCCAAACAATATTTTTATTTAAATTTTAAATGTAATAATGTTTAGTACATTTTTCTAAGTAAATATTTTTAATTTCTTTCATAAAAATTATTTTTTAAACTTTCAAATATTAATAGTTGTTTACAATATTATTTAAGAAATACAAAATTGATATATTTTTAAAAATAACAATTTATAAGAAATTTATATTTTTCAATGTTATAAATTTTATATAAATTTATATGTTTTAAATAGTAATTTATATCAATGTTTTTTATATCTAATTTTTAGTTTTGATATGTTTATATTTTGTATCAACACTTTTTATGTTTTTTTATCAACGATTTTTATATGTTATTTTTTTTTAATTTATAGAGTTTTTATAGGATTTTAAATAGAATTTTATTATTTAGTGTTTTTATTTTTTAATATGTTTTTTTGTTTTTGATATGTTTTTTTAATGTTTTAATTTGTTTTTATCATGTATTACAACTTTATGGCGGTAATAACATCAAAGGGTAAAAATGGAATTTTGTAAAAATTCTGACAGTTGGATTTTTTAATGCATTTCAACACAATAACAACTTTTTTTGATAAACGTTTCATCATATCAGGTAAACTGGATATTCTAGTTATTCAAGGTATTGGAGACGATGCTGGTCCAGCTACCCAAGGTAGTCTACAAACAAATGTTAGGATATTTTTGGGAATTTTGAGGATATTTTTGGGAGTTTTGATTCAAAAAATTTAGAATCAATCAAAAAGGAAGTTTTTTATCTTATTACTTATAGAATGATAAATATAATATTAAAGTTCAAGTTGAAACATTCCAAAAAATAGGAATAAATCAAAATAATGATAACATGGTAGTGGCTAATTATTACAATTCAATCTTGAAAGAATAAATCATGCATCATCAATAAATACAATATGGGGAATATAATAGCCCAAAATAGATTTTATTTAAACATTTGAATTCAAAATAAAAATTTAATTCAAAATAAAAATTTAATTCAAATTCAAGAAGAGAAAATCGTTAAGTGATTATAGGTTGAACAAAAGAGGAAAGAGAGCAGTAAAAGAGGACACAAAAAATTTATGTACTTTAGTTATTGGCCTACATCTATGTCAAAGAGTCATCATCAATTTTCCACTATGAAAAATAATAAAAAGAGTACAAGAAGTAGGAGAAGAAAAAACAAGAACATTGTGGGATACATATATGAAAAAAATAAGTAGAATTCACAATGGTTACAAAAAATCGATAAAGAAAACTGAATATAGTATCAAAATCCCATTATTAGTGCTTGGTTTCACCTTTATTAATGAATAGGTTGGCTATGAACCATTGAAAATGATGGTTGAGTGCTCATACAAGTCTAAGTTCAACACCATCAAGATAGGCACAGTTTAGGTTCAAGAAGAGGAATCGAATATCAGTACATAGATTCTAGAGAATCACCATCAAAATATAATATTTAATCAAGAATCAAGAACTAATGTTGAGGATGAGAATTTTACCTATCCTTAATTATAATTCTCCATCAAACCAGGGAGCAACATCATTTTTCTTTTATTCACTGTCGCTTCTCTGTCAAAGTAGATAAGGAATGATGGAAGAAAACCCTAAAATCCATGGGTGTTCTACTCTCAATTTTATCTATTAATGAGAGATCTTGAGAAGTAATTTGGATATCCCCTATCTTTTAGAGAAGTAGGAAAGCCGAACAAGTGAGATCTCAACACTACTCTCTCCCACTCGGTCGAATTGGATCACCGAACTGGGGAATTCGTTGGGAGAGACGAATATCCTCTATTTTCAATTGGATGAATCAGGGAGCCCCATAATTTTTCTACCTTATAATATCTCTTCAGTGAAATAAGACTTTGAATATAGGGGGAAAATGTAATAATGTTTTCTACAAGATCATTGAGCCCTGAAATAATAATGGAGCAGGCATGGGTAGAAAACCAGGGATAATTGGAATGAGGAGATTACGTGGGTGATTCCCCAAAAAATAGAACCATAAAACAACATTTATAAAATCCACAATTTATATTAAAATGGTGGATTAAATGAAAATAATAAAAATTCAAACAAAAATTCATATTAAATACTATATTTAATTAACAACAAAACATACTCACAAATCTCCACCTTGGAAATTAAATACATAATATATTTAATATGAAACAATATGAAGCATCTCCACCTTGAAAATTAAAACCTTAAACCACATGTTGATTTTTCACCACCTCCTTCTCATAACATGCATCAATAGTGACACATTCTACCCAAAGTTGAATGATATTATAAAGTCGTTAAACATGATCAGAATTAAAAAATTCTAAAAAAATACATGATAAAGGTTGTACCAACACTTACTTGAGTTTCCCTCTAAGATGATTCAATGCTGGAAGTTGGGCTAGTAAATCACATGCCAACAGTTCCTCTCAATAACTTATTTGTTCCTATGGGGCATATCGAAACATAATAGTATCCATCCACATAAAAACATTGGAAAAAAATCATAGAACTCATAAATAATGAAAATCAGTACAAAATAATTCAATCATACAAAATAGCAGCAAATGATAGGAACAAAGAGATAATGCATAGTAAAAGTAAAACAAAAAAAGTGTCTCCACTTAAGCCCATAAAAACAAAAGAAGATTGGAGAACCTAGAACCTTCAGATTTAAGCTGATACACACCACCTAAAAACTCAATAGGAAGACTCTTAATGCAATGTGATAATAAATTCTAAAAGTTCAATTCAGAATCTCCACCTAAGGATATGATCGCCTAAATCAAAATCTAAAATGAGAGATCCTCCTACAAAGGGAAACTGCAAGGACACTTTCAAATAGTCCCAACATCCTAGTATAACTCTTAGATGCAAGAAAAAAGGTGGGAACCCAGATAAAGACCTAAGGGAAAACAAGCCACATAAGGGCCACACATCTTAGTCTAGTCATACTAACAACAGAGGGTTCATAACACTAGGAAACCAAAATAAAATCCACTAAAAGGGTAAAATAGTAAATCCAAGAATCTTGGTGGCCAACCAAGCAATAAACAAGAGCACTGCACCCACAAACTACACTATCTCAAACATTAAATTCTGTATAGGTCCATACCTAGAGAAAATAGTCCTATAGGATGTGAAGGAACACACCATAGCTAACACAAGTTCATCTCCAAGGCAAAAGGCAGACATTGGATTCACAAGATTCTTCCAACACCTTACTGCTAACTAGCTATCAAACATTGGCCAACCTCACATAGAACCCTTTCTACCCGAAACTAGATAAATACATGGTAAGTACCTACCAAAATAATCTTTAACGACCATAAATTCAAAGAAAATAGGAAAACAACAAGGAAATAACTACTAGCAATAGATTGTGATTACACCCAAAGAGAGCACACAAAAAATCTGAATGAAAAACAAATCTTAATTTAATTGGTAAAGTCCACTATAAAATCATTTAAAATTAATGAAAAATATATTTCAAAATTTTAATGAAGCAAAATTTAAATATAATTAGGCTCTGATACCACTTTTTTGTGTGGAGGTATGTTGAATGAGGAAATCAGTTACCAAACACAAGTATATTTTTGGGTGTTTTGATTTGAAAAGTTCATAATGAAAAAAATGATTTTTGGTTTATTACATATAAAATAATAAATATTAAAAATGTTTTAGTTTCTACATTCCAAAAAATAGAAATAAATCAAAAGAATTATAACATGCCAGTAGTTAATCACAACACATCAATATTGCAAGAATAATAGTGGAAACATCAATGAATATAATTTGGGGAATACAACAACCCAAAATGAATTCAATTAAAACATTTGAATTCGAAATCAAAGTTGAATTAAAATTCAAGAAGCAAGATTCGTTCAATGATTATATGTTGAACAAAAGTAGAAAGAAATAAGTAAAAGAGGACACAAATTATTTTTTCACTTTGAACATTATACTACATTAATAGGGAAGGATCATCACTAGTTTTAAACTATGTAAATTAATAAAGTGAGTATAAGAATCACATGACAAAAAAAAAGAATAGGACGAGAGACATATATGACAAAAAACAAGCAGCATGAACAACACTTAAAAAAATCAACAAAGAAAAATTAAAACAATACCAAGATGTAACACCTATAGAATTTGTGAAATATTTTTTTCAAATTAATTTAATCTTTTTGATATTTTACTTTACACGCAACACTAATTTTAGCTTGAGTTATACGTAACACTGAGTTTAAATGAAACATGACATATTCTTAAAATATTATTATGATAGTTTTTAACTAGATGTTGGAATGAAAGTTATGAATAAGATTAACTAAATTAGGAAAGTATGGATTACACATGTATATAAAATGAGTTATTTGGTGATGAATTAAGTATAAATGAAAATAAACCCTTTTGAAAATAAAGGAAATCTTTCTCCGGAAAACTATTTTTATGCGGAAAAGTGTGGTTTATATCAATAAATTAACCGAATCAGTTATGGTTAATTATTTTAATTAAATTTAAATATTATATATTAATTTTATTTAACATTTATATTATGAGTTTTCTAGACAATAAGTAATAATAAATCAAATTTTATGCTTAAAAACTGTATTTTTCTAGAAAGTAGTTTTGTTTCCTTTTAACACACTTATACTAAAATTAATTTTTGATACTTTTAGAAAATTAATTTGATAAAAAAGGTTTAATTTTTTAAATAATAACATCAAAATTATCTTAGGGTTATTTTTTTTTATTTTTCATAAAAGTTTCATTTTTTGATGAATAGTGAAAAATATTAAATTTTAATTGAAAACTGTATTTTCATTTAAATTATTTATAATATAAAATTATATATGGAATTGGTATTAAAGTAAAATTATTCTAATTTTATATCAATTAATCCAATTTATGTCATTGTAATCAATTTCATATTGAATTTTGATATAAAAATATTTCAAACTTTTGATCTTTTTTTCCTAAAAAACTCGTTTTCTCATCGCGTCTGCATGATTAATTTTAAATTAAATTTCTATAATTTTTTGAATTATATTTGGAAAAATGTATTCCATATTATTAATGATAATAATTTATAATTTCTAATATGGTCAACATAATTTTTGAACAAAATGAATAGTGAATGTAATAAAAATTAATTACTAAGGTTAATGTAAAAATGAGTTTACCGGAGGTTAAACTAAAAAGATAAGGGTAAAAAAGACTTATAAAATTGTCTAAAAACTATTTTATGGACATATTTAGACCATTAAACTTATAAGTTTATATAATGGCTTAAGTTTTACCCTTGTGACATATGAAAAACTTGGGATCACATATGTCTCTTCCAAAATACCAACTGTGTCCTCTCCCCCACTTATAAAAGGTAACCCCTATCCTCTTTTCTTCACTACTTAAAACATATTTGGTTTGTTCAAGACCTTACCAAATCACTTTAAAACTTCCCTAATATCATCCTAGAATACTTATTTTGGACATAAATCCAAATAAGGAATGATTTATTGCAAACCTAAGGAGGATACTCGAAGAAGATGTAATATTCTTCAACGAGCATCTTTATTTTATTTCATTTTCCACATCAATTATTTTTATAACATTATAATAGAATAAAATAAGCATATTACATATAATGTGATGTTTTTATAATAATTTAATGACCTAAAACCTTCCACACTTCCATAAAATGGGTTACAAAATCATCGTTTGTGTGTATGACAGACTACCGCCTCCTGAACCGATGTCATTATTTTCTCCATTATCACCTCTAGATATTAGAAATAATGATGAATTTATTTTTTATATATGATATATATGATATATATGATGTTATTATGATATTTTAATTATTATACCACACATACCTTCATATTTTTCATTTTTTGGGAATTCGATAACATCGTTTGTGTGAACGACAGACACAAAGTGATGTGATTCATTCGCGATATACATGGAATGTATTAAGGATAAAATTAATTTAAATTTGTGATATATTGGACATAAAAATTATTCTTTAATTATAATATATTCTTTAATTTTCTTTATTTCAATAAAATAATAAAATGGATACAGTATTCATGCGTACATACAACTTACCATCTCCACGAAGGATGTATTTCATTTCCCATCAATAAATTTTATGGATTAATATAATTAAATATATAAAAAATATATTAATATTTATATCATGGTTTAAATTATGGATATTATGAGATCATGATCAAAGAAAAAGGACCATATATAACAAGTCAAAACATACTCAAAAAGAAAAGAATTTATTTCGTGAAATGTGACTTTAACATGAAATTGTTAGCAAAGAGGTAATAAAATGTCATAAGAAAATAATATGTGGGATGATATATATAAATTTTTTTCTTTAATAGATTTAAAATAAACTTATATTTATTATACAAGAATTTTTAATGAGTATGATGGAAGTTAAGATTTAAGGTAAGGGTATTTTTTAGTCCGACTTTTATTTTTGAGGGACTTATGCTATATTCACCACTCATTTATTTTGTGTGGTATATATACTAACCTATGACACGATATAACATGAATATAACACATTTCATTATAATTAATTTTTCTATTGATTTTATTATTTCACGGGACTTACAATTCAAAGTTACCAAAGTGGTAAATATTTTATGTTACAATCTAATTGTTTATCAGGATTGTTTATGATTATATTTCTGATGATTAATCCTTATGACCCATATCCCAATAAACCCATGAATTTTCTTATCATTTGGTCATTAATTACATTTTCAAGTAATAGTATCATTTTTTTACTCTTTGGTACTAATGATGTAACACCCCGAGATTTTATGAAAAATATTCTTTTTAATTCATTAATGTCTTGTGTTGTATGCTACAACAAAAGGAGATTGCACAACACACATCCTTTACTTGCCTTGAATTATACACAATCACAACCTTCCTCGATAGCGCGTGTAGTACGCAATACTGAGTTTCACTAAACAACGATATGCTATTAAAATATTATTAAAACTAGCCGTTATGAATAGTAATAACCAATTTTTGAAATTTTGTAAATTTTATTTTTCAAAATGGACTTCATTTTTGGATTTGGAATATCAAAATTAGCTTAGGGAGAAATTTTGGTACTTTTCGGATAACTTTCATATTTTGATGAAAAGTGAAATTTACTAAATTGTAATTAAAAACAACTTTTTCAATCGAAATAATTAATAGTGATAAATTATTAATTTGAGTGGTTTTAAAATATATTTAGAATATATTTTTACAATTTAATACAATGTTGGTCATTGAATGTAATTTCACATTTAAACCAGACATAAACAAGTGTCAATCTTTTGATAGTTATTATCTCTTAACAACACACTATTTGTTTTGACGACGGGATTTAATTTTTAAATTAATTAATGCAACTGATATGTTTTGAATTTGGTAAAATATACATTATTTTTGAATTTATAATATCAAATATAGCTTAGGCCTAATTTTTGGTATTTTTCTGGAAACTTTTATTTTTTGATGAATAGTGAAACCACTAAGTGGTAATTAAAAAACTGATTTTTTCATAAAACTTAATTTTACCGCTTCTATGAGTGGAATTTCGAAAATCCGAGAGACACGGTTGATGTCATTAAGTAAAATGTGGTTCAATGAGATGAAAATAATTTTTTTGTGAATAGTAACTTTTTACTTTTTTTTACCACGGTTAAAAGTAAATAGGGTAATTAAGGGTAAAAATGATATTATTATTACCCTAACACATGTCCTAATTATATTGGACAAATGTAATTCGACCAAAAACAACCTTAGGAATAAAATATGACCATTTAGGCCCACTTGGATTAGATTAGGACATTTATTATTAATTTATTTAAAGAAGGGTTAAAATAATTAAAATCAAAGTTTAATAAGTAAATCATTTTTAATATGGGGTTATATATAAGATAAATTCGACTATAAATATTCATTAGAAATATAAAAATATTTCCTACATAATGGTATTTTATTTGTAATTTTTAGACATTAAATAATTTAATTTATTTATGACACAACGATGATGCAGTAATTATCTTATTAATGAAATATTGACATAATTGATGTTATAAATACCCAAATAAATATAATTTGAGACTTTTTATGAACTAAACTAATTTTCTAGGTTAATATGACATGTTATTGTTGATATAAGTAACTTGGTTCGAACTTATAATTCTGTTATGAATTTTATAAAAATCATGTACCAAATAGTGTCAAAATTGACATAAATTAGTTTTTAAAACAAATATTATATTATTAGTTGTTATTTAATTCTTAAAAATCTAAGGTTTGGCCAAATGACTTAGATAAGGATAGATATATTAATAATAAACAACTTGGGGTTCTTTTGTCTTGATATAGTAAGTTTATTAACCTTATAGTGTAAGAAAACAAGAAGACACGGTAAAAGTTAAATTATCTAACTTAAAGTTAAATCTAAATGATAAGGTTAAAATTGATATCTAAACTTTTATAAATTCTATTGGATGAGAGTATTTCGACCCATACCCACCTTAGATTATAAATATATCAATTTGGAGCTATTTAAAACAGAACTTGACTTTATAATAAAATAATATTTTTAGTTTTCCCAAAGGTGCCCCTCTCCTCCCTTATAAAAGGGCACCTCCTCCCTCTCCTCCTCACACCAATTTGAGCATTCAAGCTCGGCAAACCCCTGCCAAAATCTCTTCTCCACTTCCCTAGTATCATCCTAGAGGTCCTGGTCTTCTTCAAAGACCATCCTTAGTTCTTTAAGTGGAGGTTAAGAAAAGGCGCGTCAAAAAGAGGTAATATCCATTACCGATCTTTTTCAATTTCTTTCTTCTTCAACTTCTTATTCTTTAGTTGTTTCATGATAAAGTAATAAAATCAGTATTTATTATATACTTATATGTTATTATAAATATGAAACAACTCTAATTAACCTTCTATCCATCCTACGGAAAAAGGAAATCACCGCGCGTGCGTACGTACGAAATACCGTCTCCATGCCGTGGTGTAATCTATTTTCCGCCACCACCTTAATTGGATGTGTATAATGGTGTAATGAGTAAATATATATAATTATTATAAAGTGATATTGATACTGAAATAGTATACATACACTTCATCACAAGTTCACGATCATGGGAACGATATTATCGCTCGTGCGTACGTACGGACTACCGTCTCCACGACGCGATGAGATTCATTCTCCATGTTAACCATTTAAGAATGATTATAAAGTATATATAATGAATAATAATGAAATATATGACATGTTAAATCTATTTTATTTATGTATATATATATATGTATGTCATCCACTTACTTCCATTCAAGACAATAAGGAAAGGAAAACAGCGTTCATGCGTACGTACGGACTACCGTCTCCATGAACGGTGTGTTTCATTTCATTTATAAATATATTATATATATATATATATATATATACTGAATATATATGATATATAAGTCATGTTTTATATTCTGGAAGTAAGTAAACCATGATATAAGTAATAATAATTTCAAGAACAACAAGTCCAAACACCTACGATAAATGAAACGATTTTACCCAAAACGCTTCTTTAACATGGAATTTACAAAAGAACGGGTAATATAAAGTCATAAGTGAACCATATATGATATCATAACAATGAATATGATTCTGTAATAAGTTAATGACATTATTTAAATCATTATACAGGAGGTTCAGATACGTACAAAGCATATCGGACATAAGGTAAGGGAAATATCACAATCTCATTTTTATCCAAGATTGTTTATACTTTGGTATTTACTGGGGTGTATTTTATCATCCACATCCATGTTTCCCCAATATGTAATATTTATATCCTTCTACAACATTTTATATCCAATTTTACCCTTCGGTGAGTTTTTAGTAAAGGATATGAAAGGAATCTTTTGTCGTTTTTCGTACGAGGTACTTTTTGACTTTTCCGACAAAAGTACGAAGAATGTTTTTTTTAACTTATACGGCATGAATGGATTTTTAAAACATTATTTCCAAAAATATTCCTTTACAAGTTTTAAAGTTTATTTTTAATCAACTTCTTTTAGTTTAAAATTGTATGACATGTTAAGAAAGGAAAAGTGTTTTTGAAGTAGAAAGGATATTTTCCTCAAGAATGGAGTTCAAGTGTTTTATCAAAATTATTTTCCATATAAGATAATATAGGGTTATGTTTCTATCCCTATTATTACATTTATTTGATTATGTTGTGATGGAATTATTTTTATGAATTCCTTTATCTTATATGAATTGTTTTATGATGTCATGATGTTTAAGATTCCCATTTTTATTACATGGGTTATGCTATGATGTATGGTTTATGATTTTGTGGAACACATAAGAATGGTATCATTATGAGATGGGTGGTACCTATATCTCCCTCCAATTCATTGGGTAAAGATTTTATATCTCATGAGATAGACATGGCTAGAACGACAGGTTATACCGGTTCAGTGAAGCAGGACTGAAACGAGGGTAACTCGGTTCAGAAATGGACTTTGTCCACTAAGATAGTCTTGTCAATGAGTCTTGACTAATAAGAAATGATTCTCTATGATTATGTGTGTATGAAACAAAGTTTCATGTTTTACGTTATGATTATTGGGATTTCATTTCACTAATATGATTTATCCCATGTTATGAAATTATGCTCTCTTTTACAGGTTAAGATTTCCAAAATGTTATGTTCTTATGAAAATGATGTGATTGATATTTCTTTTGTCTACCCTTAATGAGCATTTGAGCTCACCCTTTTATGTTTTCTTTTCCCCAGGATATAAAGAATGGTTTTAGGTAAAAAAAGAAAGAAGATATTTATGGGAGATGTTGAAGATCTTTCACCACGATTAGAAGATTATATTCCGAGTTTCCAAAGACACTAAACTATTACGATCCTTGTGTGTGTGTTTTTGTTATGTACTAAGTATTATGAAAAAGTAATGTAATGTCCATGTATGTCAGGCTTCGGGTCTCTACAGTTGGTATCAGAGGAAAGGTTTAGTCAACCTTTGGAAACTAGGATGCGAAAACGTTAGTGAGATCCCTAGAGATATTTCTAAGGTATGTCTAGGGATGTCCCTAAGGTTAAGTATACGTATAGTTTATATTCCTAGAATTACGCTAATGACCATATAATTAAACCTAAGATGTTAGATATTGAAGTTTCTCCCCCTTTATTATGATTTTTGCCTCTCACACTATTCTTTTTGGGTTTTAGAAAATGGATGGAAACAAGATGATTCACGATAATGGAGGATATGATGGACAATGGAATGATATTCTTCATGAGAAACCAAATGAAATGGGATTTGGAAGTCCAAACATCATTATTATGCTGAATTAGCAATCTCATAATATGATCAATAAACTCAAATTTTGTAAGTTTCCTAACTCGGCTAATAAGAGAAAGATGGAGTTTCATGATGATCATAGAGGAAAGAAAGTTCAATTTCCCCTATGTAAGTCATGTGGGAAGAGGCATCAAGGAGAATGTTTCAAAGGAACTGGAAGATTCTTTGGGTGTGGAAAATAAGGACACAAAGCCAGTAAGTGCAAAGGAAAAGGTTCAGTTAACACCAGGGATGAGGATAATGGTATTGCTACGACATCAACAATGGTTAAATGTTTTAAATGTGGAATGTACGGGCATTATGCAAACCAATTCCCTAAGGTAATGTCTCATGAAGAGAATTAGTATGGTCGTATGGGTAGTATTTATGTTGATGATGATGAAGAGACTAAAAATGATATGTGAGATGAAAGAATTGTTGAAGCTCGGTCAATGGTTTAAGAATGTAGTGGAATGATTACATGTTTATCATGTGTAATGTTGTATAAGTAATCTCATGGTACTATGGAATAAAGAGACATCTAAGGATTGTTACACTGTTTTCTTTCCTTGAGTTTTGAAAGTGTATGATTAATGGTACCATTATCCATGAAAGGTTATTCAGATATTTTTGGAATGTAGATGATATCCGCATAATGAAGGGATAATAAGAAAATTAAATGTTTGATAGTATTCATGAGCTCATGACTGATATAATGAGAAGGTTATATCATGGTTTGAGTATATATATTTTTTGGATTTTGGTATGTGGAAAGAGTTAACTTTTGACTGCATTCATGTTTTCACTAAGGTTCAATGGGTATTCATTCTTCAAGAGAATACATGATTAAGGCATTCACGTGATTATTTTCTTTATACTATGAGCGTGGACCGAAGTATTTTAGATAAGCCTAAATATTAGAATGTATTATATTGGACATAAGATAGTATTGTTTAAGGATAAAACTTTTTTTGATATTATTGATGGGATGTTATAGTAATATAACTTTAGAAAAAGGACAACCTGCAGGACAGGCGACAACCCATCGCGTCAGACAAGGCTGTGGGAATCAAACCCACAACCGAAGTGCGACTGGCCTTTATCGCCTACCACTGGCCTACAGGAAGTCCCTGTTTAGTAGAAACTAGTTTTATTATATTAAGCAGTATGATATATGAAGTATAAGTCCATTTTAGAAACCATATATGATTAATCTCACTATAGATGGACTTATGTATAACTTTTCTAACCTTTTGTTTGAGATAGATGGAATGACCCATCATTCTATCACATGATCTGCTAACACATCACGAATGACAAATTCTACTTCATTTCTTTAAGAGATAAAGTGGAAATTGTCCAAAGAACGACCAACGATGAGACTATACCAAAATAACGAAAGTATTTCTTCTAATTCCAATTTCATCAACTTTAGGGAAATGATCTTGAAAACCAAAAATGTTGTCCTAGTGCTCTTATATCTGATGAATCAGATGGTACCTTAGATCGTCACAAATTTATGGATATGTGATTGCTGGATTTTCCATAGCCATGTTCTCTACCACTCTCCATCAGAACATGATGATTAGATTTCTCTTCCATATCCATATTTTCACCTATGTGGAAACCCAGTGATTAGTTTATTTGGGTAACCGTTACGTTTTATACTTTTGTTTTTAAAGATTGGTTTTGGTATTCCTTTTTACGATGTGGGTTTCTATCAAAGAAACTTTCGAATAGTAAACCATTTATAACCCCGATGAATTTCGAGGGTGAAATTCATTTTAAGGGGGGTAGAATGTAACACCCCGAGATTTTATGAAAAATATTCTTTTTAATTCATTAATGTCTTGTGTTGTACGCTACAACAAAAGGAGCTTGGACAACACACATCCTTGAATTGCCTTTCATTATACGCAATCACAACCTTCCTCGATAGCGCGTGTAGTACGCAATACTGAGTTTCACTAAACAACGATATGCTATTAAAATATAATTAAAACTAGCCATTATGAATAGTAATAACCAATTTTTGAAATTTTTTAAATTTTATTTTTCAAAATGGACTTCATTTTTGGATTCGGAATATTAAAATTAGCTTAGGGAGAAATTTTGGTACTTTTTGGATAACTTTCATATTTTGATGAATAGTGAAATTTACTAAATTGTAATTAAAAACAAATTTTTCAATCAAAATAATTAATAGTGATAAATTATTAATTTGAGTGGTTTTAAAATATATTTAGAATATATTTTTAAAATTTAATACAATGTTGGTCATTGAATGTAATTTCACATTTAAACCAGACATAAACAAGTGTCAATCTTTTCATAGTTATTATCTCTTAAAAACACACTATTTGTTTTGACGACGAGATTTAATTTTTAAATTAATTAATGCAACTGATATGTTTTGAATTTGGTAAAATAGACATTATTTTTGAATTCATAATATCAAATATAGCTTAGGCCTAATTTTTGGTATTTTTCTGGAAACTTTCATTTTTTGATGAATAGTGAAACCACTAAGTGGTAGTTAAAAAACTGAATTTTTCATAAAACTTAATTTTACCGCTTCTGTGAGTGGAATTTTGAAAATCCGAGAGACAAATTTGATGTCAGTAAGTAAAATGTGGTTCAATGAGATGAAAATAATTTTTTTGGTGAATAGTAACTTTTTACTTTTTTTACCACGGTTAAAAGTAAATAGGGTAATTAAGGGTAAAAATGATATTATTATTACCCTAACACATGTCCTAATTCTATTGGATAAGTTTAATTCGACCAAAAACAAACTTAGGAAGAAAATATGACCATTTAGGTCCACTTGGATTAGATTAGAACATTTATTATTAATTTATTTAAAGAAGGGTTAAAATAGTTAAAATCAAAGTTGAATAAGTAAATCATTTTTAATATGGGGTTATACATAAGATAAATTCGACTATAAATATTCATTATAAATCTAAAAAGATTTCTCACATAATGTTATTTTATTTGTAATTTTTAGACATTAAATAATTTAATTTATTTATGACACAACGATGATGCAGTAATTATCTTATTAATGAAATATTGACATAATTGATGTTATAAATACCCAAATAAATATAATTTGATACTTTTTATGAACTAAACTAATCTTATAGGTTAATATGAAATGTTATTGTTGATATAAGTAACTTGGTTCGAACTTATCATTCTGTTATGAATTTTATAAAAATCATGTACCAAATAGTGTCAAAATTGACATAAATTAGTTTTTAAAACAAATATTATATTATTAGTTGTTATTTAATTCTTAAAAATCTAAGGTTCGGCCAAATGACTTAGATACGGATAGGTATATTAATAATAAACAAATTGGGGTTCTTTTGGCTTGATATAGTAAGTTTATTAACCTTATAGTGTAAGAAAACAAGAAGACATGGTAAAAGTTAAATTATCTAACTTAAAGTTAAATCTAAATGATAAGGTTAAAATTGATACCTAAACTTGTCTAAATTCTATTGTATGAGAGGATTTAGACCCATCCCCACCTTAGCTTCAAAATATATCAATTTGGATCTATTTAAAACCGAACTTGACTTTATAATAAAATAATATTTTTAGTTTTCCCAAAGGTGCCCCTCTCCTCCCTTATAAAAGGGCACCTCCTCCCTCTCCTCCTCACACCAATTTGAGCATTCAATCTTGGCCAAACCCTGCCAAAATCTCTTCTCCACTTCAATAGTATCATCCTAGAGGTCCTGGTCTTATTCAAAGACCATCCTTATTTCTTTAAGTGGAGGTTAAGAAAAGGCGCGTCAAAAAGAGGTAATATCCATTACCGATCTTTTTCAATTTCTTTCTTCTTCAACATCTTCTTCTTTAGTTGTTTCATGATAAAGTAATAACATCAGTATTCATTATATACTTATATGTTATTATAAATATTAAACAACTATAATTAACCATCTATACATCCTACGGAAAAAGGAAATCACGGCGCGTGCGTACGTACGGAATACCGTCTCCACGCCGTGGTGTAATCTATTTTCCACCACCACCTTAATTGGATGGGTATAATGGTGTAATGAGTAACTATATATAATTATTATAAAGTGATATTGATACTGAAATAGTATACATACACTTCAACACAAGTTCACGATCATGAGAACGATATCATCACTCGTGCGTACGTACGGACTACCGTCTCCACGACGCGATGAGATTCATTCTCCATGTTAACCATTTAAGAATGATTATAAAGTATATATAATGAATAATAATGAAATATATGACATGTTAAATCTACTGGATTTATGTATATATATATGTATGTCATCTAATTACTTCTATTCAAGACAATAAGGAAAGGAAAATAGCGTTCATGCGTACGTACGGACTACCGTCTCCATGAACGGTGTGTTTCATTTCATTTATCAATCTATTATATATATATATATACTGAATATATATGATATATAAATCATGTTTTATATTCTGGAAGTAAGTAAATCATGATATAAGTGATAATAATGTCAATAACAACAAGTCCAAACACCTACGATAAATGAAACTATTTTACCCAAAACGCTTCTTTAACATGAAATTTACAAAAGAACGGGTAATATAAAGTCATAAGTGAACCATATATGATATCATAACAATGAATATGATTCTGTAATAAGTTAATGACATTATTTAAATCATTATACAGGATGTTTGGATATGTACAAAGCATATCAGACATAAGGTAAGGGAAATATCACAATCTCATTTTTATCCGAGATTGTTTATACTTTTGTATTTACTGGGGTGTATTTTATCATCCACATCCATGTTTCCCCAATATGTAATATTTATATCCTTATAAAATAGTTTATATCCAATTTTACCCTTCAGTGAGTTTTTAGTAAAAGATATGAAAGGAATCTTTTGTCGTTTTTCATACGAGGTACTTTTTGACTTTTCCGACAAAAGTACGAAGAATGTTTTTTTAACTTATACAGAATGAATGGATTTTTAAAACATTATTTCCAAAAATATTCCTTTACAAGTTTTCAAGTTTATTTTTAATCAACTTCTTTTAGTTTAAAATTGTATGACATGTTAAGAAAGGAAAAGTGTTTTTGAAGTAGAAAGGACATTTTCCTCAAGAATGGAGTTCAAGTGTTTTATCAAAATTATTTTCCATATAAGATAATATAGGGTTCTGTTTCTATCCCTATTATTACATTGATTTGATTATGTTGTGATGGAATTATTTTTATGAATTCCTTTATCTTATATGAATTGTTTTATGATGTAATGATGTTTAAGATTCCCATTTTTATTACACGGGTTATGCTATGATGTAGGGTTTATGATTTTGTGGCACACATAAGAATGGTATCATTATGAGATGGGTGAGACCTATATCTCCCTCTAATGCATTGGGTAAAGATTTTATATCTCATGAGATAGACATGGCTAGAACGGTAGGTTATACCGGTTTAGTGAAACAGGACTGAAATGAGGGTAACTCGGTTCAGAAATGGACTTTGTCCACTAAGATAGTCTTGGAAATGAGTATTGACTAATAAGAAATGATTCTCTATGATTATGTGTGTATGCCAAAAAGTTTCATGTTTTAAGTTATGATTATTGGGTTTTAATTTCACTACTATGATTTATCCCATGTTATAAAATTATGCTCTCTTTTGCAGGTTAAGATTTCCAAAATGTTATGTTCTTATGAAAATGATGTGATTGATATTTCTTTTGTCTACCCTTACTGAGTATTTGAGCTCACCCTTTTATGTTTTCTTTTCCCCAGGATATAAAGAAAGGTTTTAGGTAAAAAAAGAAGATCTTTATGGGAGATGTTGAAGATCTTTCACCACGATTAGAAGATTATATTCCGAGTTTCCAAAGACACTAAACTATTACGATCCTTGTGTGTGTGTTTTTGTTATGTACTAAGTATTCCGCAAAAGTAATGTAATGTCCATGTACGTCAGGCTTCGGGTCTCTAAAAATGATAATTGAGAAAATGGTTTTATGAAAACCATATTTATTTATCTCTTTGGTCAGAAATCCATTTTCTTCAAAAACAATGTTTTCTAAAAATGTTTTTTTATTATCCTATGTGTAGGATCGAAATATTAATGTAGATGCTCAAATACAGAGGGGGGGGGGGTGAATTGTGTGTTTAAAAACCTTTAGTTTTTAACCATAAGGAAAACAATGTTTAACAAGGTTAAACAAGATAAATTCACAAGATCTCTTTTAGTTGTACAAACTTTATAGGTTCTGGAAATATGGAACTGGAAATGAAACTTAAGGAAATTTTACAAGGAAAACATTTTACCTTAAAGCGTATAGAATCTTACTTATCAGAGTACAAAATTACAAGAATGTATATGAAGGTTATAATTTATTCCTTTATCAAAATACAGTGGAAATAAACTTGAAACAAAACAAGTAACAAGTATAATGTTTTTTAACCCAAAGAGTAGGGTATCCAACAACCTTGGATAAAGGTCCCTTGATTTATAATTTTAAGAAAGTATGTCTTACCCACACTAGGGTAATCCCTCAATAGGAATTTCAGAATCTGCCATTCTATCCCCGCAAGCCCTTGAACTATATGGTAGTTGGAAAATTTTTCTTCCTATACATGAAAGTCCTCGATCTTTAAGGTAGTCGGCACCTCTGTCTTTTTATTCCTGAAAGCCCTCAATTGTACTCAACAACAATAGGAGTCACACAAAGCAATATGGAAAGTATATTCAGTACGCACAAGGCATGTGAGTCTCTATCTCTAAAAATCACTTCCATAGCATGCAATCTCTAAAGTGATCAAAAGGTATGGAGCTCGTTCAAAAGGGATTCTATTTATAGGAATTTCTCTAATGGTCAACTCCCTCCTCCAATGGTCACATTTTTCCTGGTATCTCAGAGGGACCTGTATACTTTTCACTCAACCAAAGGTTAGTTAGAAACTAATTGTATGACATCATTTCATAACTATAACAAGTGTAAGAAAAATAAGTTCTCTTAATCAAAACCAATTTTTCGAAGTCTAAGGAAAAATTAATTTTGGAGTCAAAAAAACATTTGGAGACTATAAATCATGGAAATTCAGATTCTGTTTTCCATGGAATTCAGAACTTGAATTCTGAAGAATTCGGAGTCTGAATTCGGAGTAATTCAGATTCAGAATTGAAAAGAATTCAGAACCTAAAATCCATAGAATTTGGAGTATGATTTTTAGATAATTTGGAGTCTGAATTTCGGATTATTTGGAACCTGAATTTTAGAGAATTCAGAACCTCAATTTCAGAGAATTTAGATTCTGAATTCCAGAGAATTCGGAACCTGAATTTCAGAGAATTTAGAGTCTGAATTTTAGAGAATTATGGGTCTGAATTTCAGAGAATTTAGAACTTGAATTTCAGAGAATTAGGAACCTGAATTTTAGAGAATTCGGAGTCTGAATTCAGAACCCGAAAACATAATACTTTATATCTAAGAATTTATAGGATTCTGAGGTTTTATATGTGAAATTTATTTTTATACTTAAGTGTAAATTGATTTAGATATAGAGAAACTATAAAATGAACAATGAAAACATTGGTAAGGATAAATTTCCTTGGGGAAGGAAAATTTTCCTTGTTAAGATAATTCTTATGGAAAAAATATTATTTTCATTAAGATAGAGTGTTTGTTATTTTCAAAATGTAGAGGAATGGAAATGTCATAAAGAAACCTTATTGACTCAACACTATGATTTTTAAAATAATTTTTCACCCATGTTTGAATTTTTACATTTTTTTAAAGAATTATTCATGTAAATTTCCAAAATAATGCCTATTTGGATTTTATCAAAAATATGAAAAGAATTTTTGTTTTTAACATGCACAATAAGAACAATATTCCCTGTTTCCATAACCACTCATTAATTTCAATATTACTTTAAAAGTTTTCAAATTTATTTTCAAAGAAAATTATTTCCCTAATATTTAGTAAATTTTTAGATTTTAAATAAATTATTTTAAAATGAAAAAGAATTTTGAAAGTGTTTTAATTTTTAAAAATAAATTTTAAAATAAGAAAGGATATTTTCTTCAAGAAATGTTTTAAATGATTTTTAAAAGATTAATTTATATTTTTTCAAGTTTATTTTCAGGTAAAAGGATTTTCATAATTTTTTATGTTTTAAAAATTTATTTTCAAAGAAAACCTTTTTTACTCAAGAAATATCCCAAGTAGTCTTTCAAAATTATTTTCCATTTAATATGACATTCTTTGAGGTTACTTATGATTTATTGGGGATATGATCCAAGGATATTATTATTATTATTTACTTTAATGGTTTATGTTTATAATGAAAATATGTTTATGAAACCTGTTTCTCTTCCATGGGTTATACCATGATAAAATGATTATGAAAATTGATTCATTTTTCATAGGTTATGTTATGATGAAGTGATGAAATTATTATGAAACCTCTTTATTTTCCATAGGTTATGATATAATGAAATGTTTATGAAACCCTTTTCAGTTCATGGGTTATGATATGATGAATGTTTTATGATCTTGGGGCAAACATATGTATGATTTTCATTATGTGATGGTGGTTCCGTTATAACCAAGGAATGTGGTTATGTTATAAACTAATACATGTATGACCTATATCTCTCTCAAATTCATTGGGTAAATATTTGTATCTCATGATATTGAAATTACTAGAACTAGGAGTGAACTTGGTTAAGTAAGACATAACTAGAATAGGAAGTGAACATGGTTCAGTAATACAAGACTGGAATGGGGAATGAACTCAGTTTAGTAAGATATGTCTAGAATAGGGACTGAACTTGGTTCATAAAGACAAGATTGGAATAAAGAGTGAACTTCTTTCAATAAGACATTACCAGATTGGGAAGCTAACTCGGTTCAGTAAGATATGACTTGAACTAGGACTGAACTAGATTTAGTAATACAAGAATGGAATGGGGAGTGAACTGGGTTCAATAAAGGACTTTGTCTGCAATGTTGTTCTTGGGAGTGAACCTTACCTACTATGATGGTTTAGGGAGTAAACCCATTCTACTATAGGGAAAGGTATTACATTGGGGATGGTGGTGTGTCTCACCTTAGAGGTGTATCCATCCATAAAGTTCCCTTATATGTTTTGGAAATGATCCTTGACTACCAATAAAATAATTTTCTATGATTTTGTGTATAGAAAAATTTTATATAATGTTATGATCTCATGGATAATGTTCTTTTATTTACTTATAATTTATGTCTTATGAACTAGAAATATTTATTCCATGACTCAAGATTATGATATTTGATATGCATGGTATGCTAATCAAATGTTATGCTCACGTTATCATACCCTTATGTTAATGTTATGATTACGTATCTCCCTTATTTATCCTTATTGAGCATCTAATCTCACCATTTCTTATGTTTCCTTCCCCCAGGTTATAAAGAAAGGTTTTATGTAGGGTATAACTATAAATAGTACTTAATGAGAATATCTTTATGGGATACATTTAAGATCTTTTATAATATAAGAAAATAGTGTTATAAGTTACCTAAAGAAATAAACTATTATGGTTTTTAGGTGCGTGTTTGTGTAATGTAATGAATATTCATAAAAATGATGTAATATCCATGTATGATAATCCTGGGTCACTATAGTTGGTATTAAAGGAAAGGTTTAGTTAACCTTTGGAAACTAGGATGAGAAAAATTTAGTGAGACCCCTAGGGATATTTCTAAGGATATGTCTAGGTATATTTCTAAGGATAAGTCTAAGAATGAGTCAATGTTTAGGAAAATGTCATGTAATTTTGGAAAAGGATTGAGTGAGTGGTTTCCAAGAAATTACATCCCTATCTAGATACTATAAGTGGATGTGGATCCAACATAGATGTACCTAGGGTTAACAACCCCAAAAGACCATATCGATCTAGACTCGATCGGGAACTGGTGCACGAAAATGGGTCTTGCTGCACACCTGGTTTGACACTCATGGGGGATATGATTTGGAAATTCACAAAATCATTAAGAATTATCATGACCGATTTAAATACAAGATGACTATGAATGAACTAGGATAAACCTAAAGTGTCATTGTTTAAAGAAGGTGTCATGATTTATACATTTTATAATTAATTTTTCATGATTATGTGTTTTTTCACTATGATTAGTTTTTCTCACACTATTATTTTTGTTTTTAGTCAATGGATAGAACCTAAATAAACTAGGTTAACATTGAATGTGATAGAAAATTTGCTGATGAGAAGCTGAATGAGATGATGATTGGAGTGAAGGATATTGTGTTTATGCCCAATCAGTCATCAAAAAACATGATCAACAACATGCACCTTAATAAACTCTCAGAATCTCAAAAATAAAAGGATAGAGATCAATGAGATTTTAGGTAATTTATACTATAGAGTAAATAAGATTTAGTTTTCTATATTCTAGAAATGTTCAAAGAAGCATAAAAGAAATTGATTTAATAGAACTAGGAGGTGCTTTAAATGTGGAAGGGAAGGTAATAAATCTCAAGAATGTAGAAACGTAATTAATGTAATGGTTAATCAAATAGAGGTATAGAGTAAACCAACTAATGCACGACCTATGCTTGAATTTTTCAAGTGCACGGAGTTTGGAAATTATGTGAATCAATGTCCTAAAGGGAATGCTCATGAAGAGAATTTGTGAGGTTGTATGAGTAAATGTTTTGTAGTTGATGATGAAGAGAATACAAATGAAATATGAAAGTAAATAGGTATTAAGGAATAAGATGTTGAATCATATTTAATAGTTTGAGAAGTAAGTGGTATGATTGAAGTATTTTTTATTGGAATTCAAGAATTACAAGATATAAAAGAATTGTTTAGTATAAGTTTTTCATTAGGGATTTGAAAGAGTAGGTTGAAGGATGTATATGAACAAGAAAATTGATTTAATGAAAATGTTATATTTTATGGAAAACACATCATTAATGTAAGGTAACCATTAATATATTATTTATATTGAGAAAATAGTGTTTAATTTTGATAAGGATATGTTGAATAAGAATAAAGTAAACTAGATAATACTGATTACCTTGGAATAGATTAATGATTTGTTGACAAAGTGGTTTATGCTATCAGGGATGGAGTTTACAGTATTTTTGGATTAAAGTAATATATACAATAATATGTTTTCTATGCAAGGAATGAATAATAATGTATGTTTTCAATATGTCTTTATTGCAATTTAGGTTATTACCATGTTTTAAGAGAATATACGATGAAGTTACTTAAATGTTTGGTATGTGACAATCAAGAGCTACTTTATAATATATGGGGGATCAATGTTATACTGATTTTGATAAATTTATTCACCTTATTTCTCAAGTTTCGGATTTTAATTGTTTAGAAGGGTTATAAGGTTAACCATTTATGAAATGGATTATGTTGATCTTTAAATAAACTTTTAGAGATTAATGTATTATTTCTCTATATAAAGATTCATTCATATAGGATAACCTATGATAACCATTTTGTTTTTGTTAATACTAGAGATAAAAAGTATAAATTATCATTATTTTTGGATCTTATGATCTATTGGTACTTCAAGCATTAAAAATTCACCTTCATTTCTCAGAGTAAGATATGAAGTTGGAATTGGTCAAGGTACAACCAAAGGATGAGATTGTGCTTATGAAATGGAATGAAATCAAGTAAGTATATCTTCTTGAGAAAATTAATCATTGTTACGAAAAAGATCTTGAAATAAAATTATATCCTGTTATCACCATTTTTGGTTATATCAATGAACCTTTTCATGCCTCTTTGGTTTATGGATTTATGGTTTTTAACCTTCTATGGATCACCCACTTTCTTATGATTAATGCTCTCTATCACTCTCCATCAGTATTTGACTTTTAGTTTTCTATTATATTTCCATATTTTCACTTCCCACCTATATTCTTCTATGCATAAAACTAGTTATGAGTTACTCTGGCTAACCATTATGTTTCTGACTTTAACTTTCTAAAGAAAGTATTATTATTCATTTGTAAGATGGGGGTTTCTTTGAAGGAATTTTTAATTTTTGAACCATTGATGAATGAGATGACTTTTGAGGGTGAAATTCATTTTAATGGGGGTATAATGTAACACCTCATGATTTTGTGAAATATTTTATTTCAAATTAATTTAATGTTTTTATAATTTTCTTTACACACAACACTAAGTTTAGATTGAGTTACACAAAATATTAAGTATGAATGAAATGTGACATATTAATAAATTATTATTATGATAGTTTTCACCTAGACATTAGAATAAAGAATATGACTAAGATTAACTAAATTATAAAAATATGGTTTACACATGTATATAAAATGAATTCTTTGGTGACTGATTAATTAGAAATGAAAATAAATCCCTTTTGAAAATAAAAGTAAATCTTCCTCTGATTTTTTTATCTGCACAAGTGTGTTTTATATCAATAAATTAACCACATCACTTTTAGTTAATTATTTTAATTAAATTTATATATTATATATGTAACACCCCGAGATTTTATGAAAAATATTCTTTTTAATTTTATTGATGTCTTGTATTGTACGCTACACCAAAAGGAGCTTGCACTACACACATCCCTGACTTGGCTTGCATTACACGCAATTGCGACCTTCCACGATAGCGTGTGTAGTACGCCATACCGAGTTTCACTAAATGAGATATTATTATAATATTATTATGAACTAGCCGTTATGAATAGTAATACACACTTTTTGAAATTTTATAAATTTTATATTTCAAAACGACCTTCATTTTTGGATTCAGAATATAAAAATTAGCTTAGGGTGAAATTTTGGTACTTTTCGGATAACTTTCATTTTCTGATGAATAGTGAAAATTACTAAATTTTAATTAAAAACAACCTTTTTAATCAAAATAATTAATAGTGATAAATTATTAATTTGAGTGGTTTTAAAGTATATTTAGAATATATTTTTACAATTTAATATAATGTTGGTCATTGGATGTAATTTCACATTTAAACCAGACATAAACAAGTGTCAATCTTTTGATAGTTATTATCTCTTAAGAACACGCTATTTGTTTTGACGACGGGAATTATTTTTTAAATTAATTAATGCAACTGATATGTTTTGAATTTGGTAAAATTTACATCATTTTTGAGTTCATAATATCAAATATAGCTTAGGCATAATTTTTGGTATTTTTCTGGAAACTTTCATTTTTTTGATGAATAGTGAAACCACTAAGTGGTAGTTAAAAAACTGAATTTTTCATAAAACTTAATATTACCGCTTCTGTGAGTGGAATTTCAAAAATCTGAGAGACACAGTTGATGTCAGTAAGTAAAATGTGGTTCAATGAGATGAAAATAATTTTTGGTGAATAATAACTTTTTACTTTTTTTTACGACGGTTAAAAGTAAATAGGGTAATTAAGGGTAAAAATGATATTATTATTACCCTAAAACATGTACTAATTCTATTGGATAAGTTTAATTCGACCAAAAACAACCTTAGGAATAAAATAGGACCATTTAGGCCCACTTGGATTAGATTAGGACATTTATTATTAATTTATTTAAAGAAGGGTTAAAATAGTTAAAATCAATGTTTAATAAGTAGATAATTTTTAATATAGGGTTATACATAAGATAAATTCGACTATAAATATTTATTAGAAAGATAAAAATATTTACTACATAATGGTATTTTATTTGTAATTTTTAGACATTAAATAATTTAATTTATTAATGACACAACGATGATGGAGTAATTATCTTATTAATGAAATATTGACATAATTGATGTTATAAATACCCAAATAAATGTAATTTGAGACTTTTTATGAATTCCACTAATTTTATAGGTTAATATGACATGTTATTATTGATTTAAGTAACTTTTTTTCGAACTAATAATTCTGTTATGATTTTCACAAAAATCAATTTCTAAATAGTGTCAAAATTGACATAAAATTGTTTTTAAAACAAGTATTATATTATTAATTGTTATTTTATTCCTAAAAATCTAAGGTTCATCCAAATGACTTATATAAGGTTATATATATTAATAAAAAACAACTTGGGGTTCGTTTGACTTGTTATAGTAAGTTTATTAACCTTATAGTGTAAGAACACAAAAAGACACGGTAAAAGTAAAATTATCTAACTTAAAGTTAAATATAAATGATAAGGTTAAAACAGGAACCTAAACTTTTCTAAATTCTATTGGATGAGATTATTTCGACCCATACACACCTTAGATTCTAAATAAATCAATTTTTAGCTATTTAAAACCAAATATGACTTTATAATAAAATAATATTTTTAGTTTTCCAAAGGTGTCCCTCTCCTCCCTTACAAAAGGGAACCTCCTACCTCTCTTACTCACACCACTTTGAGCCTTAAAGATCGTCCAAACCCTGCCAAATTCTCTTCTCCACTTCCCTAGAAGCGTCCTAGAGGTCCTGGTCTTCTTCAAAGACCAATTTTAGTGCCCTAAGAGGAGGACTCAAAGAGGCGCTTCAAAGAAGAGGTAATGTCCGTTACCGATTCTTTAAACTTTATTTCTTCTTCCAATTCTTCTTATTAGGTTGTTTCATTATAAAGTAATAACATCAGTATCACTCATATAATGATATGTTATTATAAGTATGAAACAACCCTATTTCACCATCTATCCATCCTACAGAAAACGAAATCACCGCACATGCGTACGTACGGAATACCGTCTCCACGCCGTGGTGTAATCTATTTTCCACCACCACCTTACTTGGATGGATATAATGGTGTACATAATAACTATATATTATTATTTTAAAGTGATATTGATTCTGAAATAGTATACATACACTCCAATACAATTCCACGATCATGATAATGATATCATCGCTCGTGCATACGTACGGACTACCGTCTCCACGACGCGATGAGATTCATTCTCCATGTTAACCATTCATGAATGATTATAAAGTATATATAATAAGTAATCATGAAATATATGACATAATAATGATACTGGATTTATGTGTATATATATGTATGTCATCTAATTAATTCCATTCAACTCAATAAGGAAACGAAAACAGCGTTCATGCGTACGTACGACCTACCGTCTCCATGAATGGTGTATTTCTTTCCATTTACTGATTTATTATATATATGTATATTCTGAATATATATTATATATAAATAATGTTTTATATTCTGTAATTAAGTAATCATGATCTAAGTAATCATATGAATAATTACAAGTCAAAGCACGAACGACAAATGAAACGATTTTACCCAAAACGCTCTTTAACATGGAATTTACAAAAGAACGGGTAATGTAAAGTCATAAGTGAACCATATATGATATCATAACAATGAGTATGATTATGGAATAAGTCAATGACATTATTTAAATCATTATACAGGAGGTTCGGACACTTACGAAGCAAATCAGACCTAAGGTAAGGGAAATATCACAATCTCATTTTTATCCGAGATTGTTTATACTTTTGAATTTACTGGGGTGTATTTTATCATCCATATCCATGTTTCCTCAATATGTAATATTATTTCCATACACCTACAATTTTTTAAATCCAATTTTACCCTTCGTTGAGTTTTTAGTAAAAGATATTAAAGTAATCTTTTTTCGTTTTTCGTACGACGTACTTTTTGACTTTTCTGACAAAAGTACGAGAAGAATGTTTTTTTAACTTATACGGCATGAATGGATTTTTAAAACATTATTTCCCAGAAGCTTAATTTAAAAGTTTTCAAGTTTATTTTTAATCAAATTATTTTAGTTTAAAATTGTATGACATGTTAAGAAATGAAAATGTTTTTGAAGTAGAAAGGATATTTTCCTCAAGAATGGAGTTCAAGTGTTTTTTTCAAAATTATTTTCCATATAAGATAATATAGGGTTATGTTTCTATCCTGATTATTTCATTGATTTGATTATGTTGTGATGGAATTATTTTTATGAATTCCTTTATCTTAAATGAATTGTTTTATGATGTCATGTTGTTTAAGATTCCCATTTTTATTACATGGGTTATGCTATGATGTACGGTTTATGATTTTGTGGCACACATAATAATGGTATCATTATGAGATGAGTGGGAACTATATCTCCCTCCAATTCATTGGGTAAAGATTTTATATCTCATGAGATAGACATGGATGAAACGGCAGGTTAAACCGGTTCAGTGAAACATGACTGAAATGAGGAGTGAACTTGGTTCAGAAATGGACTTTGTCCACTAAGATAGTCTTGACAATGAGTCTTGACTAATAAGAAATGATTCTCTATGATTATGTGTGTATGCCACAAAGTTTCATGTTTTAAGTTATGATTATTGGGATTACATTTAACTACTATGATTTATCCCATGTTATGATATTATGATCTCTTTTGCTGGTGAAGATTTCCAAAATGTTATGTTCTTATGAATATGATGTGATTGATATTTATTTTGTTTACCCTTACTAAGAATTTGAGCTCACCCTTTTATGTTTTCTTTTCCCCAGGATATAAATAAAGGTTTTAGGTAAAAAAAAGGAATATCTTTATGGGAGATGTTGAAGATCTTTCACCATGATTAGAAGATTATATTATGAGTTTCCAAAGACTCTAAACTATTACAATTCTTGTGTGTGTGTTTTTGTTATGTACTAAGTATTCAGAAAAAGTAATGTAATGTCCATGTACGTTAAGCTTTGGGTCTCTACAATATATTTAAAAAAAAATTCATCATTCATCTCATGTGTTTTCTAGACAATAAATAATAATAAATCTAGTTTTATGCTTAAAAATTATAATATTCTAAAAAGCAGTTTTGTCTTCTTTTTACACACTTGTAATAAAATTAATTTTTGAAAATTTTATAAAATTAATTTTTTTAATTAAAATTAAATTTTTAAATAATAATTTCAAAATTATCTTAGGGTAATTTTTTGGTATTTTTTTTGAAAAGTTTCATTTTTTGATGAATAGTAAAAAATACTGAATTTTAATTAAAAACTATCTTTCTATTTAAATTATTTTTATTGTTATATTATATTTTGAACAGGTTTTAATGTGAAAATTAATTTCATTTTATATAAATTAATCAAATTCATGCAACTTGAATCTATTTCATATTAAATTTTGATATAAAAACATTTCAAACATTTGAACATTTTCTCTTTAAAAAACCCGCTTTCTCGTCACATCTGCGAGATTAATTTTAAATTAAAATTTTCTACTTTTGTGAATTAAATATGGAAAAATGGATTTTATATTTGAAATCATCATAATTTATAATGTTTAATAAGTTTGACATAATTTTTTACCAAAATGAATAATGAATGCAGTAAAAATTAATTACCGCAGTTAAGGTAAAAATGGGTTTAGTGGAGGTTAAAATAAAACGATAACAGTCAAAAGGAACTATAAATGATGTGGCCTTAAAAACACATGTTTTTCCACGTCATTTTAATTAATTTTTAATAATTTAATTGATTATTTTTCTACTTTATACTAAATATTAACACTTTTGTATTTTTATAAATAAAATTATCAATTAGTCAATTTTTTATAATTAATTGTGTATTTTAAGCTATAAATTTGTTAATTTATGTTTTAATTTTTTGTCTAAAATCATTGTATTTAGTTTTTTGTTTTTTTCTACATAATTAATAATTTAACATTAATTAGTTAATTAGTTAATTCTTCATTTTCACTTAATTAATGAATTTTCAATTTAACAATCCATGTATTAAAAATTAATTAATATAACCTAATTAATAGATGTCTTTTGATAATTCATTATTTACAAATTTATGTTTTGAAACAAACTAATTTTATTCCAACTTTATAATTTTAAGTCTTAACTCAATCCAACTCTTCAAAAAGATGATAATTAATTTTATATTTTAACTAATATAGTTTGTTATAATAGAAATAATTATCTTTGTTATTTAAATGTTTAAATTTTATATTAACTATTAATAATTTAATTTCCTTTTAATTTAGTTTTAGTCTAGTAACAATTTATATTTTGTAAATTAAAGTTAATAATATTATAATTTAAGTTTTTAAGTGTTTTTTATAAGTTTATTAAAGTTTATGATGTACTTAAATTTTCATTTGTTTTAATTAATAATTGGTTTTAATTTATTATATTGTTCAGTTTTTATTTAAGTTTTTATTTGTTTTATTGTGTTTATTTTGTAGGTTCACGGTTCTCCCTGGTTACGGTGCCACAACAACCGTTTCATTTCACGGTGCCACAACAATTGTTTCATTTTACGGTGCCACAACAACTGTTTCATTTTACGGTGCCACCACCCACTGTTTCCAATTCACGGTGGCACCGTAACCTCACACACCATTTTTATCCTTCACTGTTTTTTTATTTATAGTGTTTCCTCACACCGGTTCTAACCCGTGTCACCATGAAACCCTTTATACTGTCTCACCGCTTTTGTACTCCCACCGTAATATTTCACTGTCTCACCGTTTTCTCATAGGACTCCTTAGTGCCATTTTTTTACGGTGTCAATTTCTCTCCTTCTTTTCCTTGCACCGTTTCATCCTCCAACACCACAACTCTTCCATTATGAATCGTTACTTTATGATCCAAAAAACATTGGAAACCATTTTCCTTTCTTTATCACCACATAAATGAACTCAATCGAGGGATTTCTGGTTCTTGGATCATCCATGCCCGAGCTGCTAGAATAGAGGAATCAGGCCGCCACTATGGAGAAACCCCAAATCAGGTATGAACCACTATCAATAAAACCCCAACACAATGATACAGACCAAATTTCACATAATAAAATTCAATCCACTTGAAATTAAATCTTTTGAACTCTTCACACTGTAGATTTGCAGGACGAGGCGGAATTGCAAAACATAGTCGCCGGTCCTGGAAATTCAGATCATGATGCTGGTGGTGTCCGCCTGTTTTTCCACAGAAGAATAATTATCTGATGTTCGCCACCATAGGGGGTTCTATGTGAGGAAGAGTCCGACCGGGTTCCATAGCACATGAAGAAGAACAAACCTTTGTTCCTTTAACAGATCTATTCTGAGAGCCGGACTACAAGGGCTACTTTCACTACTGAAGCCATCACTGTTTTCAGAGGAGGAGTCTGCACCGCACCACCTACTGATGTCAGTGCATCATTCCAATGATACTGTGGTAGAACTGGAGCCACCTCAAATTAGGGGGTCACCGCGTTCTGGATTGAAGACTTGCTGAAGAACTGTAGACGCTTCCTCTAGAAGAAACCCACAATCCCCTCCCTCTCTACACCGAGATTGCGGGGAATGAAAGTTAAAAAATAACAAAAGATAAAAAAATATAAATAAATTAATAATAATTGATGAAAATAAAAAACTAATAAATTAAATAAATTAATTTGTAAATAATTTTAATTAAATTAAAATAAAAATGAAATACTTTAATGAATTTAATATTTATAAATTAACTTATTTTTGAATAAAATAATTATAAAATATAATAACAATATACAATTTTATAAATTTTAATAATTAAAATAAAACTATTCATTATGATAAACTTAAAGTAATAATCTTAAGAAACTTAAAAAAAACTAAATACTAATTAATAATCTAATAATTACTAATATTTTAATTTAATCTAATTATTAATTAATCACCTTCTTAAATTAATTAAATAAATAATAACATAATTTAATTAACAAATAAAATAGTAACTAATAATTAATAATTTAAATTTAATAACATCTACACATTCTTTAATGAAACTATTATTTGTTTATAAAATTTAACAATTAAACGCCGATTCGTTCATCTATTTTTCTGTTATAACTATGCAGGTTCATTCGAGAAACGAGTATACGTCCATATTCACACAACTAACTCAACTGTAGTCAGTTACATGAGAAAAATTAGTGCAACATGCCAGTCGCAAAAAAATGATTGTGTGCGGTGCTTAATTGAAGAAATTTTTGGAGTCGGTGGAAGAGAGTGGTGACATGCAACAGATGACGGAGGATATAAAAATAGATTTGAAATAGAATTTGAGTGGAGAGAGGGGAAATTCATTCGATAATACACTCGGAAATAGAGCAAGAACTTGGAGGTGAACCATAGAGCATCTCTCGAAGAGCCATTTCTTAGAGATCCAAGATCCAAGAGAAGTCGCAATTCAAGCGAGGAGAGGGAGATCCTTCCTATGATTTTTTTGATTTTTCTTTCATAGTAATTGAATGATATTAGTTTAATTAATTAAGACAATTTTAGGCTAAATAATTTCAGTTTGGGGTTAAAATCGAGTCTACTGGTTATCATTCTTCTTCCTTGTCCCTATTATTTTTAATGTTATTGGCATTGATCAGCAAGATCAGTTCTGATTTCATTCAATTGCAACATACCACATGCATTTAATATCATAATTCCACTTTCATTCAGTTATTTTGATTTTGGATTAATTTTCTTATACATTTGAATTGAAATAAAATACTACAGAACATACGATGAGTTTGTTCTGTAATCTTTTTCAAACCAGAATTATCAAGTTGATTAATCTTGGAGTGGAGAACTCAAAGACTTGTCGGCTCGAGTGATTTATCTTTTAGAGAGGGAAATAAATCAATCATTTTCATTGTTATTAGTTGTAATCACTATCATAAGAAGGAATGTTTACAAAACTAGTATAATTGAAAATATTCCTGAAGTATTTTACTAGATTGTTTGTTTATCAGTGTTTTATATCTCTGTTACCCTTTGTTTTCAAATGTTTATCATTTCAAATTAGTCTAGATACAATATCTGTAGTGTTCTTTTACTTAAATTTTTAATAAATAATATTAAAAAAAGTAAAAAAAGAAAATAGAAAATTTATACCACTGATGACAATAGTGGGGTCTTTTTAATTTTTTTAGAATATTAGTGGTCAAAATTGACTTCTCTGTGGGTTCGACCCTGCTTTCCACATATACTGTAGTAAGTAGGATTATAAATTTTAAACTTTGAATGAATTCAACGATGGTTTAGGTCAAGTTTTTGGCACTGTTTCTGGGGAAAGTATGAGCCATTTCTTCTTAAAAAACTAAAAAAATCTTATATATAAAAATCTATTTTTTTTTGAAAATTTGTAAACTATAAAAAATCTATTACTTATCTTTCTGAATTGTCACTTTTGAGTACTTTGTACTATTGTTTTCATGAGCACAAGAACTTTTGGTGTTATATTAGATCCTCTTAACCCTAAATTAGATAAACATTTAACTTCTCTAAGATAGAAAAAAAAAATTGAAATGGAAAATTTAGATAATAGAGTTCCTGATAATAACTTCAAAAACCATCCAGAACTCTTAGATGAAAATGAAAGGCCTAAGATGAAGGAGTTTCAACTTCCTTAAGTTTCAATCAATCCATCATCCATTATATTATCTCATATATAAATTATGAATTTAAACAATCACACATCTCTCTGTTTCATGCTTTTAATGGATTCTCTAATGAGGACTCTCTGGCCTTCATTAGAGACTTCTATAATACAATGCAACAATTACCTCTTCTAGGACTCACATAAAATTCACATAGAATGAGAGTTTTTCCCTTTTTCCTTAAAGGTGATGCTAGGAATTGGTTTCTGAGTCTAGATGAGAATATTTCGGAAAATTGGGATCAAGTTTATAAATCATTCATTATGAAATTTTATCCCCAAAGACTTAATGGAGAACTTAGAACAAGGATAACTAGTTTTTATCAAGAGGATGGATAAGCTTTTCATGAATCTTGGGATAGATTTAAAGATCTGCTAAGGGAGTTTCCCCATCATCAACTCCCATCTCATCTTTTCAAGGATACATTCTATGAAGGGTTGTCATCATCTGGACAAAACCTAGTTGACCAAGCTGCTGGGGGTAATTACAATGATAAGACAGATGAAGAACTTATATTTTTTAATAATATTGATTTGAACTCTCAATATAAAAATTCAATAAGGAAAAGAGTTAATAGAAATGTTAACCCAAACACTGGTTCAATAAATGAAAATCAAGCTCCACTTGTTGAAATCACCAACCAGTTGTAATATTTAATGAACCATAATTATAACAAACTATTAACCAACTTGGATGCCAAACAACGACCAATATTTAAGAGAACAGTGTGTCTAGTGTGGTATGTATGGGCATACTGAATTTTTTCCCAATTTTGATATGCCGGACGAACAACAAGAGAATTAAAACTTTGTTAACTATGGTCCTAGAATGCCTCCTAAAGAAGATCCATTTTCAAACAATTATAATCAAGGCTATAGGAACAATCCCAATTTATCCTAGAAAGATCAAAGCTTAATTAAACAATCCACTGCCCCTAATTACTCTAATTAACCAAAACCAAACTTTCAAAATCAATAAAGGGGTGAGTCTTCAAATATAAAAGGAAAAAATGATAATCACATGTCTTATAAAATTGATCTAATATTGAATAAAATCAACTCTCAAGAGGAAATATATATGACTTAGCTTACCAAACATCAAAATCGATATGATTCATATAAAATGAAAACTGATGTGAGAATGTAGAACATGGAAACAGATTTAGGCCAACTTTCTAGAGATTTTTCATCTAGGGAAAACGTAGACTTCCTAGTACTACTAAACTTAACCTTAGAGAGAATGTCATGACTATTGTAACTAGGAGTGGGATTAATAATCAAACTGTTACTGGAAAACTCACTGAAAATGCCGAAAATGAAAATCTTCTTCAATCTAGAAATAAAAATTTTCTTTGCACACATGTTGGAAATTTATAAAAAAGCCACGAGAATGATGAAAATATGAATTTTTCATCTGAAACTCAAACTTAAAACTCATCTAAAAATAAAAATAATGAAGGAAAATAAAAATTTGAGGAAGAGGTGAGGGATGTGCCTACTGTTATTAAATTTTTTTCCCCACCCATCTTTTTCCCTAAGAAGATTAAACCACAAAGTAACACTAAGGATGAACTTATTTAGTTCCTTAGACTCTTTTTCAAACTTAAAGTAAACATTACATTCATTTAATCCTTAATTCAAATCCCATATTATTTGAAATCTCTTAAGAAAATTGTTTCTAACAAAACGACCCTGGAAGAATTTACTTCTTACAACCTCACTAAAGAGTGCAGTGTTATACTCCAAAATAAAATTCCACTTAAATTAAAAGGCCCAGGTAGCTTTGTCATACCTTGTACCCTAGGAAAATCTAATCAGCTTAACTTTTTGTGTGATTTAGGTGCTAGTATTAATCTGATCCCATACTCGCTGTTTCAATAGTTGAGGTTGGGAGACCTTCAACCTACCATATTCATATTTTAGTTGGATGATAGATTATTCATTCATCCTGTGGGAAGGGTAGATGATTTTCTAGTTGGTGTTGGGAAACTGTTCCTACCTGCAGACTTTTTAGTCTAAGATATAGAGTGTGATCAAGAGGTTCCCATTATCTTGGGTATGACCTTCTTGGCAATAGGTGGCACTGTTATTGATGTTTCTAAGGGTTAGCTTATCTTTAAAATTAGAGAACAACAAGAAGAGTTGAATGTGTTTAAAAATGTTAAAGGACTACATTTTTCTAAAAACTGTTCAATGCTATAGTACTTAGAAGAAGATAACTTAACTGAAAACTCTAAAAAATTTGAAAATCAATCCTCTGTTGAAGAAAATAAACTATATGCTGAAAATCCTGTTGAATCTATCTTATAAATTGAAAATTATTCTCAAACACCCAACCTAGAAAATTTTCTAGAACTGGACAACTGTTCAGTTTTTTCTATAGAAGATTCCCCAATTTCTAAACTTAGGAAATTTTTGAGTGAATATGAGGGTGTTTCTATTAACACCAACCTTGCTGAATATTTTGATGATATTAAGGGAAAACTTTATAAGAAAAATTAATGATTTGTTTTATAAACTTGTTAAATTCTGATCAAGACAATCTGGATAGTATACTTCCCACTTTAGACAGTAGCACTGTTAATTATGAAAAAAAATTTGAAATTGAAAATCTTTCATCTTTTAATACTTCTTACAAGAGATATGTTGAATATCTTGGACCTCCCAAGACTAAGAGTCTTCCTTCTAGTATAGAACCACCCACTCTTGAATTGAAACCAATCCATGATCATTTGAAATATTCATTTCTGGGTGAGAATTCTACTTTGCCTGTCATAATTTCTACTGATATTAATGAAAACCCAGAAGAAAGATTGTTGAATGTTTTGAAGAAATTTAGATCTGCCATAGGCTAGACTATAGTTGATATTAAGGGTATTATTCCTTCATTTTTATTCATAAAATACCTATGGAGCCTGACCATAATATTAGGGTAGAGTTTCAAAGAAGGTTGAATCCAAATATGAAAGAAGTTGTGAGAGAGGAAGTGATCAAATTACTAGACACTGGAATGATATATCCCATTTTTGATAGTGCTTAGGTCCACCCTGTTTAGGTTGTTCCCAATAAGGGAGGATTCATTTTAGTTAAAAATGAAAATAATGAATAAACCCAAGTTAGGAAAGCCACAAAATGGAGGGTTTGTATATATTATAGGAAGCTTAATTTATCCACTAGGAAGGACCATTTTCCAATGCCCTTTTTGGACCAAATTATTGATAGGATTGCTAGAAATGAGTTTTTCTGTTTCTTGGACAAGTATTCGGGTTACAACCAGATTCCCATTGATCCATAGGATTAGGAAAAACCATCTTCACATGCCCCTTTGGGACATTTTCTTACAAGCGGATACCTTTTGGGTTGTGTAGAGATCCATCCAACTTTCAAAGGATTATGATGACTATATTTTTGGATATGATTGAAATAATCATTGAGGTTTTCCTGGATGACTTTTACATTGTGGTTAGTACTTTCGACACATTTCCAGGAAACCATGAATTAGTCTTAGAAAGATGCATTGAAACCAACCTTGTTCTAAATTGGGAGAAGTGTCAATTCATGGTTACATAAGGTATAGTTCTTGGTCATAAGGTGTCCAAAATAGGTATAGAAGTTGATACTAATAAAATAGAAGTCATTCAAAAATTTCCACCTCCTATATGTCAAAGGTATTAGAAGTTTCCTAGGTAATGCTCGTTTATACCAGAGATTCATAATAGAAATTTCCAAAATAACTAAGACCTTGTGTTCTTTGTTGGTCAAGGATGCACCTTTCAATTTTGATGAAAACTGTTTGAGATCATTTAATCTGCTTAAATAGAAAACCACTACATCACCCATTATCACTGCACCTGATTGGAAGTTACCTTTTGAAATTATGTGTGATGCTAGTGACACGGATGTAGGTGCTGTACTTGGAAAGAGGAAGGATAAGAAGTTACATGTGGTGTATTATGCTAGTAGACTACTATATGAAGCCGAAAATAATTACACCACTACTGAAAAAGGATTTATAGCTGTTGTTTTTGCTCTTGATAAATTTAGATAGTATTTGTTAGGTTTGAAAGTTATTAATTTCACTGATAATTAAGCTTTAAAGTACTTTCTGTCTAAGAATGAAACTAAACCCAGGCTTATTAGATGTATTTTGTTGCTACAAGAGTTTGATTTAGAGATGAGGGATAAATAGGGAGTTGAAAACTTAGTTGCTGACCACCTATCTAGGATTCCTCTTACTCAATCTAAATATGAAGATCCTTGGGATATTAACTCTTACTTTTCTGATGAAAAGCTACTTACTTTGTCAACCAGGTAATCTACTTGGTTTACATATTTGTCCAAATTCTTGGGAATATGTGTCTTTCCTTGAAATCGGTCCAATAACCAAAGAAATAAATTCATTTTTGATCTTAAATACTAAATTTGGGATGATCCCATGATTTTTTTAGGAGATGTACTGATAGTATCCTTAGGAGGTGTGTTCCTGAGGTAGAGATGCTTCCTGTCTTAGAGATTTTTCATTCCTCTCCTTGGGGAGGTCACCATGGTGGTGAGAGAACTGCTCAAAAAGTCTTAAAATATGCTTTCTATTGGCCTACTCTTTTTAAGGATGCTAGGAGATTTATAGTTGGCTGTGATAGATGTCAGAGGCTAGGTAATGTTGGTAGCAAGCAGGAGTTACCCCAAAAAGGAATTCTGGAACTTGAAATTTTTGATGTCTGGTGTTTAGATTTTATGGGTCCATTTCCATTATCTCATGGGAATGAGTATATTCTTGTTGTTGTAGACTATGTTTCAAAATGGGTTGAGACAGTTGCACTTCCCAACAATCAAGCCAACTCTATAGTTAATTTTGTGAAAAAGAACATATTTACAGGATTTGGAGTTCCCAAATACTTTATCAATGATAATAGAACACATTTTAAGAACTATAAATTTAAATCTTTGATGGAGAAATATGGTTGTGTTCATAAAACTGGTATTCCTTATCATCCACAGTCTAGTGGATAGGTGGAGATCTCAAACAAGGAACTGAAACAAATACTTGATAAAACTGTGTCAACCTATAGGAAAGACTTGCCTCATAAATTTGATGAAGATTTATGGGCATATAGAACTTATTTCAAGACCCCAATAGGTATGTCTTCTTACAGGTTTCTATTTTTAAAATGTTGTCATTTACCTGTGGAGTTGCAACATAAGTCATATTGGGCAGTTAAAGCTTTGAACTTTGATTTTAAGAGTGATGGTGAGAGGATATTACTTGAATTGAGTTAGTTGGATGAGATTAGGAGAGAGTTATGATAATTCAAAAATTTATAAAGAGAGGAATGAATCTTTCATGATTATATTATTCAAACTAAATAATTTAAACCTAGAAAGAAGGTCCTTCTCTTTAATTCTAGACTCGAACTCTTCCCTGGAAAGCTGAAGTACAAGTGTTCTGGACATTTTATTATTTTGATAGTTTTTAAGAATGGATCTATTGAAATTATATGTGAAGAAAATAAACCCATGTTAGTTAATGGGAATAGAGTGAAACTTTATTTTGAGGGACTACAAAAGTGCTTGGCTTCCTTCACTATGCTTGAAAACTGATTTTTAATAAAGTCTAGATGAAGACTATAAAACTTAGCAATTCATGGGAGGAAACCCATGTTTCTTTTTGTATTTAAAATGTTTCATTTTTTTAACATTGAATAAAGTGATGCTTTTGTGTTATGATTTCATGAAATTCCTGTTACTGTTCATTCTTGGTTTTTTTGTTCTGTTTCAGAGTTATTAAGAAGCTGCTGTTGTGTCATATATGGATTGGAATTCCCTGTAGCTTTAATGATAAACTTTTGTTCAAGGATGTTTTATATTATTTAGTTTGTACTCATTTTTTTCTCATGTCCACTTTAATAAAAATTTTGAGTCATAGTAATTACTAATTTTTCTGCATGTCACTAAGTTTAATTAAAAAATTATGCATGTACCTCTTGCTGAAATTTGAATTCATTGATAAATATTGAAATAATCTCCCACTGTATGAAATTAAGTGTGTGTGTGTGGGGGGGGGGGGGGGTACATGCTTGCTGGTTGTTGTGTTTTTTGTTGAACGTGCTTTGCTAAGGGTGGTAAGAATGCTTAACTTATGTGTTATTGAACATTTAATTGAATCATATTTTTTGAATTTCCTTATACCCAAATCTCTATGCACCCACACGTTATATGATAATTTTTGAGCTGCATTGGAAATTATTCACTATACTGAATGTTAATGCATGTACTTGCTAATGAAACTGCTGTTAAGTTATTATTTGTGGCAAACAATAATTTTTGAATCTCAAAGAGACCCTTTATACATGTCATAAATATTCTCTATTGAAAATATGTGTTGAACTTTAATTGTTTAATTGTTCTTCTACACTTTAGAAGTTAACTTTGGGGAAAAATTTAGGTTTTAAGTGTGGGGGAGGGGGTTAATTCTTGACTATGCTAAACCGTGTTTAATTGATAGCTCATCAATTCCCACTGCAACTTTAAACTTTTTGTAAAAAAAGGGTAAATTGTTTCAAAATTGTTGCTTAATTTTATTTTTTTCACTGTTACTCAAATGGGTCTTGCCTTTGAACAGTGCTTTGATTCGTAGTTAATAATGACTTTGAATATAAAATTAGTGATAATGGATGATTGTTGTGTGATATTTTCTTATTGATTTAATGAAAATTTGACTTAGGAATTAATTTAGAGAGTGATATGGGTAGCCTATTAGTGGAGTTATGATCATAACCATTAGAACTGGAAATTTGATCTTGATTCTAGGGAAGTCATTTCCTTTTAATTATTAAAGTAATTTCCTTAATGAGACATTGTAATTGGTTTTCATAAAAATCTTTTGGAACTAGATTAGTTAGGGCATCTTGGATCCCACGGTGAATCTCTGAGACCCTAGATGCTGGGTGTGTTTCTGTTTACTATAAGCCTTCTATATACTTTGAATAAGTGCATTGAATAGTGCTTAACACATGATACATGGTTTGGGAAAAATTAAATAAAGTGTCTAGGGTAAAAAATGAGTTCATTAGGGTGAGAGGAATGATGTACGCCAGATGAAGAAGGTGTCAAATGGTTATATGGGAGTCATTTAGGTTGTATCATTTAGGTGATTTACAAAAAAATGTTTATTTTTTAAACCTAAGTGATGAGTCAAAATGTAAGGTTATTTTGGTTAAGTTTTTAATTCCACTGATAATTTAACCTCTTGTCACTCTTGAAATTAGAACCTGATCCTGGACTAAAATGAGTCACAAAGCAGTATCACATAAGAGGCATGACATCTTCATTACTAAATGAATCATAGTTTTCAAGATTACCCTTTGAGTATTTGTTCTGGGCAATACTAAATTTGAACAATTCATTTTCTAAGCCTAATGACATGTTTCTGTCCTCTATTTCAAATTACTGGGCATGTTACATTTTGATCAGTTTCATGAATATCTTATTTCTGTTTCCAAAGATAATAATTTATGGGATTGTTTGAGGACAAACAATGATTAAGTGTGGGGGAATTTGATGTGGCCTTAAAAACACATGTTTTTCCACATCATTTTAATTAATTTTAATGAATTAATTGGTTATTTTTGTACCTTATACTAAATATTAACACTTTTGTTTTTTATAAATGAAATTATCAACCAATCAATTTTTTATAATTAATCGTGTATTTTAAGCTTTAAATTTGTTAATTTATGTTTTAATTTTTATTCTAAAAGCTTTTTATTTAGTTTGTTGTTGTTGTTATGCATAATCAATAATTTAACATTAATTAGTTAATTAATTAATTATTCATTTTCACTTAATTAATGAATCTTTAATTTAACATTCCATGTATTAAAAATTAATTAATATAAGCTAATTAATAGATGTCTTTTAATAATTCATTATTTACAAATTTATTTTTTTAAAAAAACTAAATTTATTCAAACTTTATAATTTTAAGTCTTAACTCAATCCAACTATTAAATGAGATGATAATTAATTGTCTATTTTAACTAATTTAGTTTGTTATAGCAACAATAATTTAACTTTGTTATTTAAATGTTTAAATTTTATATTAACTATTAATAATTTAATTGCTTTTTAATTTAGTTTTAGTTTAGTAACAATTTATATTTTATAAATTAAAGTTAATAATATTATAATTTATGTTTTTAAATGTTTTTTATAAGTTTATTAAAGTTTATGATGTACTTAAAATTTCATTTGTTTTAATTAATATTTGGTTTTAATTTATTATTTTTTTCAATTTTTATTTAGTTTTAAATTTGTTTTATTCTGTTTATTTTGTAGGTTCACGGTTCGCCCTGGTCATGGTGCCACATCAACCATTTCATTTTACGGTGCCACATCAACCGTTTCATTTTACAATGCCACCATGCATCGTTTCCATTTCACGGTGGACCATAACCTCACACACCATTTTTATCCTTCACTGTTTCAGTATTTACGGTGTTCACACTCGTTCTAACCTGTGCCACCATGAAACCATTTATACTGTCTCACCGCTTCTGCACTCCCACCAGAATGTTTCACTGTCTCACCATTTTCCCATAGGACTCCTTGGTGCCATTTCCTTTACAGTGTCAATTTTTATCCTTCTTTTCCTTGCACCGTTTCATCCTCCTCCACCACAACTCTTCCATTGCGAATCGTCACTTTACGATCCAGGAAACATTGGAAACCATTTTCCTTTCTTTATCACCACATAAATAAACTCAATAGAGGGATTTATAGTTCTTGGATCAGCCATGCTTGAGCCGCTGGAATAGAGGAATCAGGCCGCCGCTATGGAGAAACCCCAAATCAGCTATGAACCACTATCAATTAACCCCCAACACAATGATACAGACCAAATTTCACATAATAAAATTCAATCCACATATAATTAAATCTTTTGAACTCTTCTCACTGTAGATATGTAGGCCGAGGCGTAATTGCGACACATAGTCACCGGTCGTGGAACTTCAGATCACGATGCTGGTGGTGTCCACTAATTTTTCCAATGAAGAATAATTATCTGATGTTTGCCTCCATAGGGGGTGCTATGTGAGGAGGAGTCTAACTGGGAGCCATGGAACATAAAGAAGAACATACCTCTGTTCATTTCACAAATCTGTTCTGAGAGCCGGACTGCAAGGGCTTCTTGCACTGCTGAAGCTGTCACGGTTTTCAGAGGAGGACTCTGCACTTCACCAACTGATGATGTCGCCACATCATTCCAACACTGTTGTGGTAGAACTGGAGCTGTCTCAAACCGGGGGGTCGTCGCATTCAGGATTGAAGACCTGTTGAATAACCGTAGTCACTTCCTCTAGAAGCGACCCACAATCCCCTCCCTCTTTGCACTGAGATTTGGGGAAATGAAAGTTAAAAAATAATAAAAGATAAAAAATAATAATAATATAAATAATTTAATAATAATTTAATAAAATAAACAACTAATAAATTAAATAAATTAATTTGTTAAACGTTTTAATTAAATTAAAATAAAAATTAAATACTTTAATGAATTTAATATTTATAAACTAAATTCTTTTTGAATAAAAAAATTATAAAATATAATAACAATATACACTTTTATAAATTGTAATAATTAAAATAAAACTATTTATTATGATAAAATTAATGTAATAATCTTAAGAAACTTAAAAAAAACTAAATTCTAATTAATTATCTTATAATTATTAAACTTTTAATTTAATTTAATTAATAATTAATCACCTTCTTAAATTAATTAAATAAATAATAACATAATCTAATTAACAAAAAAAAGTAACTAATAATTAATAATTTAAATTTAATAACATCTATGCATTCTTTAAAGAAACTCTTATTTGTTTATAAAAGTTAACAATTAAATGCTGATTCCTTCATCTATTTTTCTATTCTAACTATGCAGGTTCATTCAGGAGAGGGGTATATGTCTATATTCACACAACTAACTCACCTGGAGTAAGTTATGTGAGAAAAATTAGCACGACGTGCCAGTCGCAAAAAAATGCATGTGTGTGGTGCTTAAGTGAATGACTTTTTGGAGTAGGTGGAAGCAAGCGGTGGCATGAAATAGATGACGGAGGATATAAAAACAGATTTTCAAAAGAATTTGAGGGGAGAGAGGGGGAGTTCATTCGATGATACACTCAGAAACAGAGCAAGAACTTGGAGGCGAACCCTGGAGCATCTCTCAGAGAGCCATTTCTTAGAGATCCAAGAGCCAGGAGTAGTGGCAATTCAAGCCAGGAGATGGAGATCTCTTCTAATGATTTATTTCAATTTTATTTCATAGTAATTTAATGATATTATTTTAATTAATTTAGATAATGTTAGGCTAAATAATTTCAGTTTGGGGTTAAAATCGAGTCTACTGGTTATCTTTTTTATTCCTTCTCTCTATCATTTTTAATGTGATCGGCACTGATCAAAAAAATAAGTTCTGATTGCATTCAATTGCAACATACTACCAGAATTTAATCTCAAAATTCCATATTCATTCGGTGAGTTTGATTTTGGATTAATTTTCTTATACATTTAAATTTAAATAAAATACTATAAAAAATACAGCGAGTTTTTTTTGTAATCTTTTTCAAACCAGAATTCTCAAGTTGATTAATCTAGGAGTGGCGAACTCCAAGACTTGTCAGATTGAGTGATTTATCTCCTAGTGAGGGAAATAAATCACTCCTTTTCAGTGGTATTAGTTGTAATCACTATCATAAGAAAGAATGTTTTCCAAACCAGTAGAATTGAAATTTTCACCCGAGCGTTTTACTAGATTATTCATTTATCAGTGTTTTATCTCTGTTCCCCTTTGTTTCCAACTGGTTCTTATTTCAACTTTGTATAGATACAAGATCTGTAGTGTTTTGTCACTTCAATGCTTAATAAATAATATTAAAAATATTAAAAAAATAAAAAATAAATTTTATACCTCTGCTGACAACATTGGGTTTTTTTTTAAAAAATGAGAATATTAGTGGTCAAAATTGCCTTCTATGTGGGTTCGAACCTACTTTACACATATACTTTAGTTAGTAGGATTATAAATTTTAAACTTTTACCTGATTCAACGATGGTTTAGGTGAAGTTTTTGGCTCCATTTTCGGGGAATGCATGAGCCATTTCTTTGAAAAAAAAACTAAAAAAAATCACATATATAAAAATCTAAAAAAAATTGTAAAATTTGAAAACTGTAAAAAATATAGTTGTTATCTTTATGAATTGTTAATGCTGAGTACTTTCTACTGTTGTTTTCATGAGCACAAGAACTTATGGTGTTATATTAGAGCCTCTGAACCCTAAATTAGATAAAAATTAAACTGCTCTAAGAAAGAAAAACAAATTTGAAATGGAAAATTTAGATAATAGAGTTGTTGATAACAACTTTCAAAACCATCCAAAACTCTTAGATGAAAATGAAAGGCCTAGGATGAGGGAGTTTCAAATTCCTCAAGTTTTAAGTAATCCATCATCCATTATATTATCTCATAGATCTAGAAACTATGAATTGAAATAATCACACATCTCTCTATTTCCTGATTTTAATGGAATCACTAATAAGGACTCTCTGGCCTTCATTAGAGACTTCTAAAATATAGTGAAATAATTAAATCTTCTAGGACTCATAGAAAATGAACTTAGAATGAGAGTTTTTCCTTTTTTCTTTAAAGGGAATGCTAGGAATTGGTTTCTGAGTCTAGATGAGAATATTTTCAAAAATTGGGATCAAGTGTATAACTCTTTCATTATGAAATTTTATCCCCAAATACTTAAAGGAGAACTTAGAACAAAGATAACTAGTTTTTATCAAGAGGATGGAGAAGATTTTCATGAATCTTGGGATATATTTAGGGATCTTCTTAGGAAGTGTACCCATCATCAACTGCCATCTCATCTTCTCATGATACATTCTATGAAGGGTTGTCATCATCTGGAAAAAAACCATTTGACCAAGCTACTGGGGGTAATTACAATGATAAGAGCGATGGAGAACTTAATTTTTTTTAATAATCTTGATCTGAACTCTCAACATAAAAATTCAAGAAGTAAAAGAGTTAATAGAAATTTTAACCCAAACACTGGTTCAATATATGAAACTCAATCTCAACTTGCTGAAATCACCAACAAATTGCAATATTTAATGAACCATAATTCTAAACAAACTGTTAACCAACTTGGCTACCAAAACACCAACCAATCTTTAAGAGAACCGTGTGTCTAGTGTGGTATGTTTGGGCATACTAAATTTTTTTGTCCCAATTTTGATATGTTGGCCCAACAACAAGATAATTAAAACTTTGTTAACTATGGTCCTAGAATGCCTCCTAAAGAAGATCCATTTTCAAAAAATTATAATCAAGGCTATAGGAACCATCCCAATTTATCTTGGAAAGATCAAGCCTTAATTAAAAAATCCACTACCCCTAATTACTCTAATAAACCAAGACCAAACTTTTTAAATCAACAAAGGGGTGAGTCTTCAAATATAAAAGGAAACAATGATAATCACATGTCTTATAAACTTGATCTAATCTTGAATAAAATCTACTCTCAAGAGGAAAGACATATGACTCAGCTTACCAAAAATCAAAATCAATATGAGTCAGATAAAATGCAAACTGATGTGAGAATGCAGAACATGGAAACACAGTTAGGCCAACTTGCTAGATATTTTTCATCTAGGGAAAAAGGTAGACTTCCTAGTACTACTAAACTTAACCCTAGAGAGAATGTCATCACTGTTTTAACTTGGAGTGGGCTTAATACTCAAACTGTTGCTGAAAAACTCACTAAAAATGCCCAAAATGAAAATCTGATTCAATCTAGATATAAAAATCTGCTTTGCAAACATGCTAGAAATTTAAAGAAAATCCATGAGAATGATGAAAATCTAAATTTTTCATCTGAAACTCAAACTAAAAACTCATATAAAAATCAAAAGAATAAAGGAAAAGAAAAAGTTGAGGAAGAGGTGAGGGATTTTCCTACTGTTCTTAAAATTTTTCCCCACCCATCCCTTTCTCTGAGAAGCTGAAACCACAAAGTAACACCATGGCTGAACTTCTTCAGTTCCTTGGACTCCTTTTCAAACTTCAAGTAAACATTACATTCATTGAAGACTTAATTAAAATCCCATATTATTTGAAATATCTTAAGAAAATTAATTCTAACAAAAAGACCCTGGAATAATTTTCTACTTATAGCCTCACTGAAGAGTTCAGAGCTGTACTCCAAAAGAAAATTCCACCAAAATTGAAAGACCCAGGTAGCTTTATCATACATTGAACCCTAGGAAACTATAATCAGTTGAATTGTTTGTGTGATTTAGGTTCTAGTATTAATCTACTTCCATACTCTCTGTTTCAACAGTTGAGGTTGGGAGACCTTCAACCTACCACAATCATATTACAGTTGGCTGATAGATCATTCATTCATCCTGTGGGAAGGGTATATGATTTGATAGTTGGTGTTGAGAAACTGTTCTTACCAGCAGGATTTTTAGTCTTAGATATGGAGTGAAATCAAGAGGTTCCCATCATATTGGGTAGGACCTTCTTGGCCATAGGTGGAACTGATATTGATGTTTCTAAGGATCAACTTATATTTAAAATTAGAGAACAACAAGAAGAGTTAAATGTGTTTAAAAATGTTAAAGGACCAAATTGTTTTGAAAACTGTTCAATGCTAGAGTCCTTAGAAGATGAGAACTTAACTAAAAACTATGAAAAATATCAAAATCAATCCTTTGCTTAAGAAAATAATCTAGAAGGTGAAAATCCTATTGAATCTATCTTAGAAATTGAAAATTCTACTTAAACACCCAATCTGGAAAATTTTCTAGAACTGGACAACTATTCAGTTTCTACTGTAGAAGATTCCTCTATTTCTGAACTTAGAAAACTTTTGAGTGAATATGAGGGTGTTTTTGTAAACACCAACCTTTCCAAACATTTTGATGATATTGAGGGAGAAATTATAATACAACTTGATGATTTTTATTTGATAAACTTGTTAAATTCTACTCTGGACAATCTGGACAGTTTGTTTCCCACTTTGGATAGTAGTAGTGTTAATTCTGAAACTGAACTTGAAATTGAAAATATTTCATCTTTTAATACTCCTTACAAGAGATATGTTAAATATCTTGGACCTACTAGGACTAAGAGTCTTTCTTCTAGTGTATAACCACCCACTCTTGAATCGAAACCAATCCCTGCTCATTTTAAATATTCATTTTTGGGTGAGAATTTTACTTTTACTATCATAATTTCTGTCGAACATAATGAAAACTAAGAGGAAAAATTGTTGAATGTTTTGAAGAAATTTAAATCTGCCATAGGATGGACCATAGATGATATCAAGGGTATTATTCCTTCATTTTGTATGCATAAAATACTTATGTAGCCTGACCATAAGCCTATGGTAGAGTGTCAAAGAAGTTTGAATCCAAATATGAAAGAAGTTGTGAGTGAGGAAGTGATCAAACTAATGGACACTGGAATGATATATACCATTTCTAATAGTTCTTAGGTCAGCCCTGTTCAGGTTTTTCCCAAGAAGGTAGGTTTCATTATAGTTAAAAATGAAAATAATTAAGAAATCCAAGTTAGTAAAGCCACAAAATGGAGAGTTTGTATAGATTATAGGAATATTAATGTATCCACTAAGAAGGACCATTTTCAAATTCCATTTTTGGACCAAATTCTTGAGAGGATTTCTGGAAATGAGTTTTTCTATTTCTTGGATGGGTAGTCTGGTTACAACCAGATTCCTGTTGATCCAGAGGATTAGTAAAATACCACCTTCACTTGCCCCTTTGGAACTTTACTTACAGGCGGATGCCCTTTGGGTTGTGTGGAGCTCCAGCCACCTTTCAAAGGTGTATTATGACTATATTTTTGGATATGATTTAAAGAATCATTGAGGTTTTCATGGATGACTTTTCCATTGTGGGTAGTACTTTCGAAACATGTCTAGGAAATCGTGATTTAGTCTTAGAAAGATGCATTAAAACCAACCTTGTTCTAAATTGGGAGAAGTGTCAATTCATGGTTACAGAAGGTATAGTTCTTGGTCATAAGGTGTCCAAAACATGTCTATAAGTTGATAACACTAAAATAGAAGTCACTCATAAATTTCCACCTCTTGGATGTCAAAGGTATTAGAATATTCCTAGGGAATGTTGGTTTCTACCGGAGTTTCATAAAAGAATTTTACAAAATAACTAAGCCCTTGTGTTCTTTGTTGGTCAAGGATGCACCTTTCAATTTTGATGAATACTATTTGAGATCATTTAATTTGCTTAAAGAGAAACTCACTCCATCACCCATTATCACTACACCTGATTGGAAGTTACCTTTTGAACTTATGTGAGATTCTAGTGATATGGATGTAGGTGGTGTCCTTGTAAATATGAAAGATAAGAAGTTACATGTGGTGTATTATGCTAGTAGAATTCTAGATGAAACCCAAAAGAATTACACCACTACTGAAAAATAATTTCTAGCTGTTGTTTTTGCTCTTGAGAAATTTTGATAGTATTTTTTAGGTTCAAAAGTTATTATTTTCACCAATCATTCGTCTTTAAAGTACTTGGTTTCTAAGAAGGAAACTAAACTCAGGATGATTAGATGGATTTTGTTGCTACAAGAGTTTGATTTAGAGATTAGGGATAAGCAGGGAGCTGAAAATTTAGTTGCTAACCACCTATCTAGGCTTCCTCTTACTCAATCTGAATATAAAGATCCTAGGGAAATTAAATCTTCCTTCCCTGATAAAAAGATACTTACTGTGTCAATCAGGCAATCTGCTTGGTTTTCAGATTTTTCCAACTTCCTGGAAGTAGGTTTCTTTCCCAGAAATATGTCCAATAACCAAAGAAAGAATTTCATTTATGAGTTTAAATACTATATTTGGGATGATCCCTTTCTTTTTAGGAGATGTTCTGATGGTATCCTTAGGAGGTGTGTGCCTGAGGTATAGATACTTATTGTCTTAGAGAGTTGTCATTCCTCGACCTGGGGAGGTCACCATGGTGGTGAGAGAATTGCTCAAAAAGTCATACAATCTAGTTTCTATTGGCCTACTCATTTTAAGGATGCTAGTAGCTTTGTAGTTAGCTGTGATAGATGTTAGAGGCTAGGTAATGTTGGCGGGAAGCTTGAGTTACCCCAAAAAGGAATTTTGGAAGTTTCAATTTTTGATGTATGGGGTTTAGATTTTATGGATCCATTTCCATCATCTCATGGGAATGAGTATATTCTTATTGCTGTAGACTATGTTTTAAAATGGGTTGAGGCAGTTTCACTGGCCAAAAATCAAGCCAAATCTGTAATTAAGTTTGTGAAAAATAACATCTTTACTAGATTTGGAGTTCCCAAAGCCTTTATCACTGATAATAAAACACATTTTAAGAACTATAAATTTAAAGCTTTGATGGAGAAATATGGTTGTGTTCATAAAACTGGTACTCCTTATCAGTCTAGTGGAAAGGTGGAGATATCAAATAGGGAATTGAAAAAAATACTTGAGAAAACTATGTCAACCTCTAGGAAAGACTGTTCTCATAATTTTGATGAATATTTATGGGCATATAGAAATTCTTTCAGGACCCCAATAGACATGTCTTCTTATAGGTTTCTATTTGGGAAATGTTTTCATTTACCTGTGGAGTTGCAATATAAGTCATATTGGGCAGTTAAGGCTCTGAAATTTGATTTTAAGAGTGACGGTGAGAGGAGATTACTTGAACTGAGTGATTTGGATGAGATTAGGAGAGATAATTATGATAATTCAAGAATTTATAAAGATATGGCTAAAATATTTCATGATTCAATTATTCAAACTAAATAATTTAAACTTGGATAAAAGGTCCTTCTCTTTAATTCTAGACACAAACTCTACCATGGAAGGATGAAGTCCAAGTGGTATGGACCTTTTATTGTTGTGAGAGTTTTGAAGAATGGAGCAGTTGAAATTATAGGTGAAGAAAATAAACCCATATTAGTTAATGGGTAGAGTGTGAAACTTTATTTTGAGGGATAACCAAAGGGCTTGGCTACCTTCACTGTGCTTGAAAACTGATTTTGAATAAAGTTTGGCTGAAGACTATAAAACTTAGCACTACATTGGAGGAAACCCATGGTTCTGTTTGTCTTTAATATGTTTCATTTTTTTAACATTGAATAAAGTGTTGCTTCTGTGTTCTGATTTCGTGAAATTCCTATTACTTCTCATTCTTGATTTTGTTTTTATATTTTAGAGTTATCAAGAAGCTGTTGTTGTGTCATATATGGAGTGTAATTCCCTACATATTTAATGATAAACTTTGGTTTAGGGAAGTTTTCTATTCTTTAGTTTTTACTCATTTTCTAATCTTGTACACTTTAATAAAAAATTTCAGTCACAGTAATTAATACTTTTGCTGCATGTCACTAAGTTAAATTAAAAAATTCTTCATGTGCCTCTTACTGAAATTTGAATTCATTGATAAATATGGAAATAATCTCTCACTGTATGAAATTAAGTGTGTGTGTGTGTGGGGGGGGGGTACATTCTTAATGGTTGTTGTGTTTTTTGTTTAATGTGATTTGCTAAGCAGTGTTAGGAATGATTGTGTTTTGTGTTATTGAACATCCAATTGAATCATATTTTATGAATTTCCTTATACCCAATTCTCTATGCACGCACAAGCTATGTGCTAATTTTTGAGCTGAATTGGAAATTATTCACTGGACTGAATGTTAATTCATGTACTTGCTAATGTACCTGATGTTAAGTTATTCTTTATGGAAAAAAATAATTTTTGAACTTCAAAGAAACCATTTATAAATTTCATAAATCTTCTCTGTTGAAAATATTTTTTGAACTTTAATTGTTTAATTGTTCTTCTACACTTTAGAAGTTAACTTTGGAGACAAAGTTGGGTTTTATGTGTGGGGGAGGGGGTCAATTCTTGACTGTGCTAAACTGTTCTTAATCGAGAGCTCATCAATTCCCACTGCAACTTTAAAATTTTTGTAATAAAATGGGTAATTTTTTTCAAAATTATTGCTTAATTTTAGGCTATTCACTATTATTTAAATGGTTCTTGCCTTGAAGAGTGCTTTGATTGGTAGTTAATAATTGCTTTTAATATAAAATTAGTGATAATGGATTATTTCTGAGTGATATTTTCTGAGTGATTTAATGGAAATTTGAATTTGGAATTAATTTTGAGAGTGATATGGGTAACTTGTTAGTGGAGTTATGATCATAACCATTAGAACTGGAAGTTTGATCTTGATTCTATAGAAGTCATTTCATTTTAATTATTAAAGTAATTGCCTTAATGAGACAGTGTAAATGGTTTTCATAAAAATATTTTGGAATTAGAGTAGTCTGGGTGTCTTGGATCCCACAATGAATCTCTGAGACCCTAGATTCTAGGTGTGTTTATGTTTACTATAAGCCTTATATATACTTTTAATAAGTTCATTGAATAATGATTAGCACATGATACATGGTTTGGGAAAAATTAAATAAAGCTTCTAGGGTAAAAAATGATTTCATTAGGGTGAGGGGAATGATGTACTCCAGATAAAGAAGGTTTCAAATGGTTTATATGGGAGTCATTTAGGTTGTATCATTAAGTTGATTTACAAAATAATGTTTATTTTTGGAACCTAAGTGATGAGTCAAAATGTAAGGTTCTTTTGGTTAAGTTTTTTAATTCCACTGATAATTTAACCTCTTGTCACTCTTGAAATTAGAACCTAATCCTGGACTAAAATGAGTCACTAAAGATTATCAAATAAGAGGCATGACATCTTCATTGTTAAATGATTAATAGTTTTCAATATTACACTTTGAGTATTTGTTCTGGGAAAGACAAAATTTGAACAATTCATTTTCTAAGCCTAATGACATGTTTCTGTCCTCTGTTGAAAATTTCTGGACATGTTACATTTTGAGCAGTTTCATGAATATCTTATTTCTGTTTCCAAATATAATAATTCATGGGATTGTTTGAGGACAAATAATGATCAAGTTTGGGGGAATTTGATGTGGCCTTAAAAACAAATGTTTTTCCACATCATTTTAATTAATTTTTAATGATTTAATTGGTTATTTTTGTACTTTATACTAAATATTAACATTTTTTGTATTTTTATAAATAAAATTATCAACTAATTAATTTTTTATAATTAATCGTGTATTTTACACTTTAAATTTGTTAATTGTTTTTAATTTTTAGTCTAAAATATTTTTATTTTGTTTTTTGTTTTTGTTCTGCATACTTAATAATTTAACATTAATTAGTTAATTAATTAATTCTGCATTTACACTTAATTAATGAATCTTTAATTTAACATTCTATTTATTAAAAATTAATTAATATAACCTAATTAATAGACGTCTTTTAATAATTCATTATTTACAAATTTATTTTTTGAAACAAACCAAATTTATTCAAGATTTATAATTTTAAGTCTTAACTCAATCCAACTATTCAAAAAAAAGATAATTAATTGTCTATTTTAACTAATTTTGTTTGTTATAGAATTAATAATTTAATTTTGTTATTTAAATGTTTAAATTTTATATTAAATATTAATAATTTAATTGATTTTTAATTTAGTTTTAGTTTAGTAATAATTTATATTTTATAAATTAAAGTTAATAATATTATAATTAAAGTTTTTAAATGATTTTTATAAGTTTATTAAAGTTCATGATGTACTTAAATTTTCATTTATTTTACTTAATTATTGGTTTTAATTTATTATTTTGTTCAATTTTTATTTCAGTTTCAATTTGTTTTATTCTGTTTATTTTGTAGGTTCACGGTTCGCCCTGGTCACAGTGCCACAACAACCGTTTCATTTCACGGTGCCACAACAACCGTTTCATTTTATGGTTCCACAACAACCATTTCATTTCACAGTGCCACATCAACTATTTCATTTTATGGTTCCACAAAAACCTTTTCATTTTACAGTGCCATCACACACCGTTTACATTTCACAGTGGCACCGTAACCTCACACACCATTTTTATCCTCACTATTTCAGTATTTACGGTGTTTCCTCACAGCGGTTACAACCTGTTCCACCATGAAACCATTTATATGGTCTCACCTCTTCTTCACTTCCACCATAATATTTCACAGTCTCACCATTTTCCCGCAGGTGTAACACCCCAAGATTTCATAGTGTGTTATTTCTTCAAAATAATTCAATAACTTGCACTACACGCAACAAAGAGTTCAATCACACCATGACTTACAAAAAAAATCCATTTAAAAGAGGTTATGGATAGTATTATCTAAATTTTAAACTTTATATAATCATTATAATTTTAGAATCCATATTATGAGTTTCTTAGATATAATGCAAGAACAAATTCATTTTCAGTATTGCACTTTTATCAACTTTTAATAGTTAAACCTTTTTAAATACAATATTTTAAACTTTTTGACTAAATGGGGACATCAAAAATTTAAAATGAAACATCCCAAGCTTCCACGGTACGCTTTCTTTGAATAATACAGTAGCGTGTGTTGTACGCAGCCTTGAGTTTTAACACACACCACAACCAATCAAACTAGCCGTTATGAATAGTAATACCTACTTTTTGAAATTATATATATTTTATATTTTAAAATGGACTTCATTTCTGGATTCGGAATATCAAATTTAGCCTAAGGTGAAATTTTGGTACTTTTCGGATAACTTTCATATTTTGATGAATAGTGAAAATTACTAAATTTTAATTAAAAACAACTTTTTTAATCAAAATAATTAATAGTGATAAATTATGAATTTGAGTGGTTTTAAAGTATATTTAGAATATATTTTTACCATTTAATATAATGTTGGTCATTGTACATAATTTTACAATTAAACCAAACATAAACAAGTGTCAATCTTTTGATAGTTATTACCTCTTAAAAACACGCTTTTTGTTTTGACAGCGGGAATTAATTTTAAATTAATTTCTGCCACTTCTGTGTTTTGAATTTAGAAAAATGTATTCCATATTTGGAATCAGGATGTCCAAATTGTGTAAATAGGTAACTTTTATTTTTAGACATTTTGAATAATTACTGTGGTAAATATTTTATTTACCATGGTTAAGGGTAAATCCGGTAAATAAGGGTTAAAAAAATAATATTATAATAATACAAAATTAACCTAAAACGTGTCCTAACCTTATTGGTGGACACATACCCGACCATGAGAATCCTTGGGTCAATTTGGGGACCCCTTGGATCCACTTGTATGTGGTTGGGACACTTTATATTAATAAAGTTAAAATAAAAATAAAAATGGCATAAGCTTACATCATTTAGAAGAAAAATTTTTACATAGGGTTATACATGTTGGATTTTCGATTATAAATATTAATTAGAAAGATAAAAAGATTTCCTACATAATGATATTTTATTTATAATTTTTAGACATCAAATAATTTAAATTATTAATGACACAATAATGATGCAATGTTTACCTCATTAATAAATCATTTAAATAAATAAGATTATAATGATTAAAATATTATCTAAAACCTGTCCAATTCTTATTGGTTGATGTTATTTAGAATATGAGTCATCTTATCTTCGACCTCAATGATTTTTGGACCATTATAAACCGAATATAATTATATTATAAAGTAATACTTTCACTCTTTCCTAAAGAGCCCCTCTTCTCCCTTATAAAAGGAGACCACTTCTACTCATTCCTCACACCTCTCAAGCCACTTGGCTCGTCCAAACTCTGCCCAAATAAGCTCCCCACATCCCTCTACTCCTCCTTGAAGCTTCCCCTTAGGCAGAAAGCATTTCAAGAAGTCCTTTGGTTCCAACCAAAGTGAGTTACCTAAATTAAAGGTAACGATTTCTCTTAAATTATTTTCATTTATTTTGCTTCTCCAACCCCCAAACTCTTTTTATTTCCTTTCTTTTGTAACAACACCAGTATCCTCAATATACTAGGATGTTGTTATAAGAAGGATTCAAACTACACATACACACAACTCCATCTAATGGATGATGAACATAATGTTTCTGTGGATGGCAAACAAACGCCTCACGAAACGATGATTGTTCAAATACATCTTACCGCCTCTCATGGTGGCCATTATGATGGCACTATAAATAAATATGATATTAATGATATATATTTTATATATAAGCTTCTGTAATTCCATTTTATTTCATACCATTATTCGTTTCATGTTGTATATACATAGGATAATTTCTTTTGAGGAAGTGCGGACTACCGCCCCCTTAAAATGATATGACTCGTTCATACCACACATGGAACATATAAAGGATGGTGTTAATGAACATAAGTAACATATATAAAATATTATATTATACTGGAATAGTAATATACCTATGTATCATTTGGATTCAATTCTTTTAAAATAAAAATTAAATGGAAGTAGCGTTCGTGCGTACGTACGGACTACCGTCTCCACGAACGCGGTGAGATCCATCCTCCATCGTATCCATTCAAGTCTTATTCTCATTTTAGGGTTAAAAATAATGTTAATATCATTCTGATTATGAATAAGATATAATCTATCCATTACAAACATGTCTTACGTAACCAAACATTTAAGAAGAACGAATCGATTATCACCCGAAACGACGATAATACTAAGATATTATTAATAAAGCAATGTTAAAAGAACATATATGATATCATATTAATGTATATGATTCTTGTATAATTTAATAACAATTATTTCACCATTATACAGGAGGTTAACCTACCCCAACCAAGGAAAAGTACAAGGTAAGGGATTTTTCTTATCTCACATTCAATTCCGTGAGATTTCCATTATTCGCCACTAAATTATTGAAAGTGGTGTATTGTGTACTGGAATTTGATATATATTATCATATTCATGTTATTCTGTAAATAATTTGGTGGTTATTAACTTTTGGCCATACGACTCAGTTGATTAACGTGGTAAGGGGTTTTCATCTCACTCCTTATTCCCGTGAGATTCATGCCATATTGCCACCATTACCTTTTGTGTGGTGTATGTACTGCCCATAATTATATCCTTTGTGTAATACACTCTAATTTATGTGTACTTACATATTCATTGTATGATACCTCTTTCATGGGATGTATGTTTCATAAGTTACCAAACTGGTAAGGGTTATTTCACAATCTCTTCATTATCCGAGGTTGTTTATACGTAATAATCTACTGGGATCTCGTTATCATCCACATCCATGTTTCTTCAAAATGTATTTCAAAACATTTTTAATATTTAAAAGAATATGGGTTAAAGTCATTTATACCCTTGTTTGACTTTTTATAAGAGGTTTATAAGGGAATCTTTCCGTCGTTTTCCAAACAAGGTGCTTTTTAACCTTTTCGACAGAATTAAGATAAGAATGTTTTTTTAACTTATACGGCGGGTGCGGTTATTTTCCGCCGTTATAAAATCGTCAAAGCTTCCCTTAAAATCTTATAAGATTATTTTCAAAGAAAATGTTTGATTTTATATGGATCTTAAATGATTTCAAAATAAAAGGAGATATTTCTTTAAAAAGAATTTTGATTTCATCTATGTCAACATCCTTTGATGGGTTTTAAGATTATTTGAAGTCGATTTATTATGATACAAAACTTCTATATTGTTTTGAAGGTTTTGTGATATGTTTGACTGTGGATGTGCTATTTTTATACCATTCATAGTTTATGGTGAAAGTATTGACATTTCGTATGCTAGTTCCAATAAGAATGTTTATGTTATATTTCAATCTTTACTTCATATGAATGTGTTGGACAAGTATGTTCCAGGTTGGGGACTGGTTAAAGTAAGCCCTCCAGGTTGGGGACTGGTTAATGTAAGCCCTCCAAGTTGGGGACTGGTAAAAGTAAGCCCTCCAGGTTAGGGACTGGTAAAAGTAAGCCCTCCGGGTTGGTGTCCGGTTATTAGAGGCACTCCGGGTTGGTGTCCGGTTATTAGAGGCACTCCAGGTTGGTGTCCGGTTATTAGAGGCACTCCGGGTTGGTGTCCGGTTATTAGAGGCACTCCGGGTTGGGTTCCGGTTACAGTTAGCCCCAAGGTCTTGGGACGAGGCCTTGAAAAGTAATTAAAGTTTAGCATTATGCATTCCAACATTATGAAAGTGGTTATTGATTTTTTTCATGTGATTATTCGATTAGTAGAATATCCATGTGAATAAGTAAATGGCATTATTTCATTTTATTTATGCCATACCATGTTGAAAGTTCAAGTTTAAAAGGATTTTGTTTTAGTTATACATTGCCTTAAATGTTTATTCTTATTTATGAAAGTTTCCGCTATATTGTTATCCTTACTGGGCATTTGAGCTCACCCCTTTTCTATGTTTTATTTTTCCCAGGAAGTGAAGAAGTAAATTATGAATGACCTGCAGGGATATTATGAGGGGATTATAGTGTGGACTGTGGAAACATTATGTTGTTGTAGTAGTTTTTCATTTTATGATGTAATGTAAAACTTATGAATATATCTCGTGTTTCCAAGGCTACTAAACCAATCGGTCTTTCGAGATTTGATCTTTCTTGTGATCATGCCAATGTTATGTAATAATGCACCGACTCTAGGCAACCAGGGTCGGGGCGTTACAGTTGGTATCAGAGGAAGTTTAGTACAAACCTTGGAAGCTAGATTTAGATAAACTCTGATTAGAGCACGTAGACCTAAGATGAACTTTGAGGATTAGTATAGAAGAACTTCCTAGAATTTTGGTATTGTAGAGATTTTGTGAGTTTTCCGAGCAATACATCCCTGTCTGGATACGAGCAGGTAGAGGCGGCTCTGGCACAGATGTACCTAGGGGTAAAACCCGAAAACACCGCTTTGAGCTAGACTCGAACGGGAACTGGTGCACGACAACGGGCCTTGCTGCACTCTTGGTTACGACACTCCCGGGGGATATGCTTAGGATAACTCTCATTTTCTTTACAAATCATTATGAAGGGTTTATGAGTATATACTTCCTCAAAGAAAACATTTTTATGATTATGGATTATATCCATAAATAGTTCAATTTATGTTAAGTGTTTTATAAGTATGGGATTATGTATTTTGATTCATAAACTGATCTAGTTTATGCCATTGTTTAGAAATGGCGCCCAGTAGAAGGAATGAGAACTCCAGAAATACACATGATTCAAAGAGAAGGAAGGATCATATCGTTCATGGTCTTAAGCTATAATTTATAAGAGAAATAGTCTCCCATGTATTATCATCATATGAAGAAATAATATCATGTGTTGATAAGATAAGTAAAGAGTTTACTGAGTCCTATGGCTTTGAAGGGAATCAAGAGATGAAAAGGGTGGAAGAGAGAAAGATGGATAAAGGGAAAAGGGAAAAGAAGAATTTTCCCATATGTGGTAACTGTGGAAAGAAACACCCTGGAACTTGCCTGAAAGGAATGGGAGTTTGTTATAAGTGTGGAGGAAAAGGGCACAAAGTACGTGACTGCAAGGGTAAGAAAATGGTTTTAAATGTACAATGCTTCATTTGCAAGGAGTTTGGACACTACGCGAACCTATGTCCCAGTCATCAGACTATGCCGCAAATGATGTTATTGGATAATAATCAAGTTATGATACTACCACAGATGAAGCGGAATGATTAGAGTTCTTATGTTGATTATGTCAATTGAGTGTTGTATCAACAATTTACTTGTTACAATAATCATGGAGTATATAAGGATTGTACTGCAGTACTATTTCATTAAGGACTTGAGATTGTGTGGAACAAAGAAAAGTGACTCAATAGCAGGATAAATTTTTGGAAAATATATGGTTGAGAGAATGATAAATCATAATATAGTTCTGATACTGAGGTAGTGATTTTGGAATAATATGTGATTGTTTTGAATAAATTATATTGGATATTCTTGACTACCCTGGAACTGATTAATGATTTGTATATTCCATCATTGTTGGGGTTTAAAACATTTTTGGATTAATGAAGTATATCCAGCATTCTATATGGAATAAGGGAGCATGAATGTAATCAATAAGGAATATGGTAATACATGATGAAGGTATTCATATGCTATTACGGGGTAAAAAGGATCTATATTATGTTTACCTTCCTTATAAATGTTAGACTATGAGTTTGGACAGAAGTATTTTGGATAGTTCTAGTTTGGATTATTTTGGATTTCCATAAAAGGACAACCCGGAGGTCGGGCGGCAACCCGTCGCGTCCGGCAAGGCTGCGAGACTTTAACCCGCAACCAAAGGGCGACAAGGGTGTATCACCTACCACTGGCCCATGAGATGTCCTAGATTAAATAATGTAGTTTTTATTAAAATATCATGTAGATGAATTATAAATTCGTTTATTTTGGAACCCTATACGAATAGTGTAAATAGAATTTTTTGTACATTCTATTATCTTTTAGAGTGAAAGATGAGTTTGTGGTAGAAATTTATTAATGGATAAAACACTAATTATAAATTAAGTATATCTCCTTATGATCTTAGCCAATCTCATAAATAAATTCCTCAACATTAAGAAAAGAAACTTATAACAAAAATGTTTTCCTAGATGATACCTTAAATCATCACTAAATAATGGCTTTGGGATTGTTGGCCTTTTCATAGCCATGTTCTCTACCACTCTCCATCAGATAATTGATGGTTAGATTTTTCTTCGATATCCATATTTTCCTACATGGAACCCTAGTATGTGTTATTTTCGGTAATCTTCATACGTTCGACTCTTTATTTTAAATAGAGGCCTCATTAATTCATTTTTCAATGTGGGATTTCAACTAAGATATTTTGAAACGTCAAAAATGTGTTATCCTAATACCCTATGTTTTGTTGAACCGATGGTATTTCAAATCATCATAGATTGATGAATTTAAGGACCTCAATTATACACTTGTTTGTGATTGATGATCTCAATCACTACCTATAAATATTTACATTTTTCCTCCAATTATATGTCTCTAATTTCCACCAATGTTCTCCTAATCGAGATCATAATTTGGTGGTGACTCTTTCATTTCTCTTTTCCTCATATTAAGACTAAATTTTAGTAACCTAATTTCTGATGTGGGTTTTTCCCACAAAGATATTTTCTATTTTCAACCTTTTATTTTTGAAGAACAATTTCAAATTGCGAGGACGCAATTTATTGAAGGAGGGGAGAATGTAACACCCCAAGATTTCATAGTGTGTTATTTCTTCAAAATAATTCAATAACTTGCACTACACGCAACAAAGAGTTCAATCACACCATGACTTACAAAAAAAATCCATTCAAAAGAGGTTATGGATAGTATTATCTAAATTTTAAACTTTATATAATCATTATAATTTTAGAATCCATATTATGAGTTTCTTAGATATAATGCAAGAACAAATTCATTTTCAGTATTGCACTTTTATCAACTTTTAATAGTTAAACCTTTTTAAATACAATATTTTAAACTTTTTGACTAAATGGGGACATCAAAAATTTAAAATGAAACATCCCAAGCTTCCACGGTACGCTTTCTTTGAATAATACAGTAGCGTGTGTTGTACGCAGCCTTGAGTTTTAACACACACCACAACCAATCAAACTAGCCGTTATGAATAGTAATACCTACTTTTTGAAATTATATATATTTTATATTTTAAAATGGACTTCATTTCTGGATTCGGAATATCAAATTTAGCCTAAGGTGAAATTTTGGTACTTTTCGGATAACTTTCATATTTTGATGAATAGTGAAAATTACTAAATTTTAATTAAAAACAACTTTTTTAATCAAAATAATTAATAGTGATAAATTATGAATTTGAGTGGTTTTAAAGTATATTTAGAATATATTTTTACCATTTAATATAATGTTGGTCATTGTACATAATTTTACAATTAAACCAAACATAAACAAGTGTCAATCTTTTGATAGTTATTACCTCTTAAAAACACGCTTTTTGTTTTGACAGCGGGAATTAATTTTAAATTAATTTCTGCCACTTCTGTGTTTTGAATTTAGAAAAATGTATTCCATATTTGGAATCAGGATGTCCAAATTGTGTAAATAGGTAACTTTTATTTTTAGACATTTTGAATAATTACTGTGGTAAATATTTTATTTACCATGGTTAAGGGTAAATCCGGTAAATAAGGGTTAACAAAATAATATTATAATAATAAAAAATTAACCTAAAACGTGTCCTAACCTTATTGGTGGACACATAACCGACCATGAGAATCCTTGGGTCAATTTGGGGACCCCTTGGATCCACTTGTATGTGGTTGGGACACTTTATATTAATAAAGTTAAAATAAAAATAAAAATGGCATAAGCTTACATCATTTAGAAGAAAAATTTTTACATAGGGTTATACATGTTGGATTTTCGATTATAAATATTCATTAGAAAGATAAAAAGATTTCCTACATAATGATATTTTATTTATAATTTTTAGACATCAAATAATTTAAATTATTAATGACACAATAATGATGCAATGTTTACCTCATTAATAAATCATTTAAATAAATAAGATTATAATGATTAAAATATTATCTAAAACCTATCCAATTCTTATTGGTTGATGTTATTTAGAATATGAGTCATCTTATCTTCGACCTCAATGATTTTTGGACTATTATAAACCGAATATAATTATATTATAAAGTAATACTTTCACTCTTTCCTAAAGAGCCCCTCTTCTCCCTTATAAAAGGAGACCACTTCTACTCATTCCTCACACCTCTCAAGCCACTTGGCTCGTCCAAACTCTGCCCAAATAATCTCCCCACATCCCTATCCTCCTCCTTGAAGCTTCCCCTTAGGCAGAAAGCATTTCAAGAAGTCCTTTGGTTCCAACCAAAGTGAGTTACCTAAATTAAAGGTAACGATTTCTCTTAAATTATTTTCATTTATTTTGCTTCTCCAACCCCCAAACTCTTTTTATTTCCTTTCTTTTGTAACAACACCAGTATCCTCAATATACTAGGATGTTGTTATAATAAGTATTGAAACTACACATACACACAACTCCATCTAATGGATGATGAACATAATGTTTCTGTGGATGGCAAACTAACGCCTCACGAAACGATGATTGTTCAAATACATCTTACCGCCTCTCATGGTGGCCATTATGATGGCACTATAAATAAATATGATATTAATGATATATATTTTATATATAAGCTTCTGTAATTCCATTTTATTTCATACCATTATTCGTTTCATGTTGTATATACATACAATAATTTCATTTGAGGAAGTGCGGACTACCGCCCCCTTAAAATGATATGACTCGTTCATACCACACATGGAACATATAAAGGATGGTGTTAATGAACATAAGTAACATATATAAAATATTATATTATACTGGAATAGTAATATACCTATGTATCATTTGGATTCAATTCTTTTAAAATAAAATTTAAATGGAAGTAGCGTTCGTGCGTACGTACGGACTACCGTCTCCACGAACGCGGTGAGATCCATCCTCCATCGTATCCATTCAAGTCTTATTCTCATTTTAGGGTTAAAAATAATGTTAATATCATTCTTATTATGAATAAGATATAATCTATCCATCACAAACATGTCTTACGTAACCAAACATTTAAGAAGAACGAATCGATTATTACCCGAAACGACGATAATACTAAGATATTATTAATAAAGCAATGTTAAAAGAACATATATGATATCATATTAATGTATATGATTCTTGTATAATTTAATAACAATTATTTCACCATTATACAGGAGGTTAACCTACCCCAACCAAGGAAAAGTACAAGGTAAGGGATTTTTCTTATCTCACATTCAATTCCGTGAGATTTCCATTATTCGCCACTAAATTATTGAAAGTGGTGTATTGTGTAATGGAATTTGATATATATTATCATATTCATGTTATTCTGTAAATAATTTGGTGGTTATTAACTTTTGGCCATACGACTCAGTTGATTAACGTGGTAAGGGGTTTTCATCTCACTCCTTATTCCCGTGAGATTCATGCCATATTACCACCATTACCTTTTGTGTGGTGTATGTACTGCCCATAATTATATCCTTTGTGTAATACACTCTAATTTATGTGTACTTACATATTCATTGTATGATACCTCTTTCATGGGATGTATGTTTCATAAGTTACCAAACTGGTAAGGGTTATTTCACAATCTCTTCATTATCCGAGGTTGTTTATACGTAATAATCTACTGGGATCTCGTTATCATCCACATCCATGTTTCTTCAAAATGTATTTCAAAACATTTTTAATATTTAAAAGAATATGGGTTAAAGTCATTTATACCCTTGTTTGACTTTTTATAAGAGGTTTATAAGGGAATCTTTCCGTCGTTTTCCAAACAAGGTGCTTTTTAACCTTTTCGACAGAATTAAGATAAGAATGTTTTTTTTAACTTATACGGCGGGTGCGGTTATTTTCCGCCGTTATAAAATCGTCAAAGCTTCCCTTAAAAGCTTATAAGATTATTTTCAAAGAAAATGTTTGATTTTATATGGATCTTAAATGATTTCAAAATAAAAGGAGATATTTCTTTAAAAAGAATTTTGATTTCATCTATGTCAACATCCTTTGATGGGTTTTAAGATTATTTGAAGTCGATTTATTATGATACAAAACTTCTATATTGTTTTGAAGGTTTTGTGATATGTTTGACTGTGGATGTGCTATTTTTATACCATTCATAGTTTATGGTGAAAGTATTGACATTTCGTATACTAGTTCCAATAAGAATGTTTATGTTATATTTCAATCTTTACTTCATATGAATGTGTTGGACAAGTATGTTCCAGGTTGGGGACTGGTTAAAGTAAGCCCTCCAGGTTGGGGACTGGTTAAAGTAAGCCCTCCAGGTTGGGGACTGGTAAAAGTAAGCCCTCCAGGTTAGGGACTGGTAAAAGTAAGCCCTCCGGGTTGGTGTCTGGTTATTAGAGGCACTCCGGGTTGGTGTCCGGTTATTAAAGGCACTCCGGGTTGGGTTCCGGTTACAGTTAGCCCCAAGGTCTTGGGACGAGGCCTTGAAAAGTAATTAAAGTTTATCATTATGCATTCCAACATTATGAAAGTGGTTATTGATTTTTTTCATGTGATTATTCGATTAGTAGAATATCCATGTGAATAAGTAAATGGAATTATTTCATTTTATTTATGCCATACCATGTTGAAAGTTCAAGTTTAAAAGGCTTTTGTTTTAGTTATACATTGCCTTAAATGTTTATTCTTATTTATGAAAGTTTCCGCTATATTGTTATCCTTACTGGGCATTTGAGCTCACCCCTTTTCTATGTTTTATTTTTCCCAGGAAGTGAAGAAGTAAATTATGAATGACCTGCATGGATATTATGAGGGGATTATAGTGTGGACTGTGGAAACATTATGTTGTTGTAGTAGTTTTTCATTTTATGATGTAATGAAAAACTTATGAATATATCTAGTGTTTCCAAGGCTACTAAACCAATCGGTCTTTCGAGATTTGATCTTTCTTGTGATCATGCCAATGTTATGTAATAATGCACTGACTCTAAGCAACTAGGGTCGGGGCGTTACAGCAGGACTCCTTGGTGGAATTTCCTTTACGGTGTCAATTTTTCTCCTTCTTTTCCTTGCACTGTTTCATCCTCCTCCACCGCAACTCTTCCATTGCGAATCGTCACTTTACGATCCAAGAAAGATTGGAAACCATTTGAATTTCATTATCACCACATAAATAAACTCAATAAAGGGATTTTTGGTTCTTGGATAAGCCATGCCCGAGCCGCTAGAATAGAGGAATCAGTCCGCCGCTATGGAGTGTAAGAACCCGGTTCTTATTCTTGAGGTACGAGTTTCTTCTTTTCTTCTTTCCTTAAGTGTTTTTGATAAATTAAGGAAAATGGATAAAAATACCAAAATTTTGGAAGTACACGCCATGTAATTTTCCACATGCCGTGTACTTTTGGCCGTGTGGGATGAGTACACATGGTGTGTAGCCATGTTGGCGACGAAGGGTGTAAAAACTGACTACACGCCGTGTAGTGGATATTTACACGCCATGTAGTCAATCGACAGGAGAATAGTAAGGCAGTAGCCAGCTGGGTGATAGTAGACGCCGTGTATAGAGGCATACACGTCGTGTACTCATGTCGACAGATGAACAGTGCCACGCTGGCGAGGAGCCACCAGCGGAACAGTTAAAAAATGGAAAGTACACACTGTGTACTTGAGAGTACATGCCGTGTATTTTGTTTTTTTTTCAATTAAAACGGTTAGTATCCTCCTATGTTCACAGAGGAAGCTTGGAACCGGAGGGAGGCTCTGGAGGGACGACCAGATCTTCGAGGAGCTCCAGATCGAGTACTGGGAATCTGTTTTCTGCACCGTCAATCTCCCTAAAACCGCATGGGTAAGCCCTCTCCTCTCCTTGAATATTTCTTACCAATTCTTTCCCGAGGGGAAGTTATCTAATATTGAACAAGAATTTTCTTATCCCAGATCTACGTCGTTCTTGGAAATTTCTAGAATCGTCATTCGCATATACCATTCAGGGGTGTTTAAGGTAGGTGTCTTAGTGTTTAATTTTCAACTGATGTGCATTTTTGTGTACCGTTGAGATACGCGCCCATGAATGGGGTGTCGTATGGCTGAGGACTTATTGAATTAAATACCTAGAATTGTTTAGGTAATTTAAATGTGATAATAAACTGTTGTTTGGGATCACTGCTTGGATCCAGGACCACCCCGGGGGTGCGTTCCTATGTTTCACCATTTGGCCAGGATGCCTGAGGGTATGCCTTCATAATAATGATTATAGAATTTAATTGAGAGGAATTGCATGTGTATTGCTTGTTTACATGTTGGGAATGGCCCTGTTACTTGTTTATCCTGAGGGAAGTGTTGTGATTAGCCTGTGGGCAATGTACTACTTAGCATGTGGGAAACTTCTTTCGTGCCTATGAGTAGTTGATTCTGTGCCTGTGGGTGACACCTCATACGCCTGTGGGCAATATCTGATATGCATGTGGGTAGATTTCTGTGTTTGGATTCTCTTTACCTGAGGGAAAGGGTTTACGTGTCTGAGGACACTGGCTGTTTTACTAAGAATATTCATTATGGTGATATCTTAAATTGAATGATTAAAAGAATAATAAAATGAAAATATAACTGGTAATGTTAATTACTTTTGAGTACTGCTTAGCTTATTTCATTTTTCTAGTACACACTGTTGTTGCATATTTTCACACAGCTGGGCATGGGCCTTTGGTGGGTGCCTACTGAGATTTATTTCTCACACCCTGTTTGGGTCATGTCTTCAACCCAAACAAATTATGTTTCTGTAGGTGTGGATAAGGGAAAGGGTCCCTATACAGGTACTTGATTGTTGCTGGAATGTAGGGGAGCATGGGACCGAGCTTGGGCTCGCGATGTCGCTGGCCGTCCTGTTTTTCTTTTCTGTACTTGTACTTTTGTTGTATTGTATTGCAGTGTAACATGTTTTGGATGTTTTATAGAATAGTGACATGATGCATTTTCATATATATATGACTGCTAGTTTCCTTGTTATTATCAGTTATCCATTTCTGTTATATATATTGTTTACCCCTTCCTATTTTTGTATGCTATTTATCTATTCCACTGCGCTGCACTTTTACAAATGAGGGCATAGTTTCCCCACTATCACACCTGGGCCCTCGCTGCTAGTCGGAACCTCTGGCATTTGGAGAAATGCACTTGAGGTCACGTGGAAAACCGGGTTCGGGGCACCCGTTGAGTGGCACCCGGAACCGGGACGCAACAAAGTGGTATCAGAGGTGGTTCTTTTCTTTGACTTACTATTTAGAGACTTATTTAGGGATAAGAAGAGAATGGTATTTGGTAATAAGGTGTGCCCGGTCATAGCTGACCTGTGTACAGGGAAAAGGCAATTTACCTCGTGTTGCAATTTTTCTGATTTTGCAATTTGACAGTTGAATTAATTTTCACAGAAGGGTGACACACTTGTATAGTGATGTTTAAATTTTATTAATGGGTTCTATTTAGTTACAACCCAATGAGATGAGGGTATTCCATCTCATGCATCATTTAGTCACATGCTAGAAATCACATGCCATGCATAGTTCCATGCCATGTAGGTGCATTAGAAATTGCATGTTGTTGTGATAGATGCTGTGCTAGTAAAAGCATGCTGTTGTGATAAATGCTTTGATAGACACCTTCTGTTTGATAGGCTATTATTGTGTGATCCTGTTTATATAACGGACACCAAAATTTGGTTTTTTGGGAGTATGGGCCCTCATTGACCGAAATTTGGTGGATCATTGAATGTTTATCTGGATATAACATATATAAGATGCCAAACTTTGATTCGAGGGGAGTATAGGCCATCACGGATCAGAATTTTGCACTTAGGTGTTGTTTTTCAGTATTTTCTGGGTTTCAGAGAAGTTTTTGAGGTAGACTATCTGGAAACCCTGTATACACGCCATGTAGTACCTTAAACACGCCCTGTATGTTCTTCTGTTTGGTAAGAAAAGAAAACTTTTTGAGTACACGCCGTGTACCCTAAGTACACTCCATATAGTCTCTTCCTGTGTCATAGACTGTGTGGGCAGGGGCATGGGGAAGGGAAATGCTTGGGGTGAACACGTTGTGTACCAAAAGTACACGCCATGTAGTGTTGACCCGGAGTCCGCCCATGTAACTAACAACACGGATAGGGGAGACCTTAATATATACACGTCATGTCCACTATGGAACACGCCGTGTAGTCTGACCTGGGATCCGGCTGTGTAACTAACAACACGAGTCGGTGTAATCCTTTTGTGTACACGCCATGTGTATATTGAACATGCCATGTAGTTGGAGCCGTGTATCTGGACGTGTAATGAACAACACAGGTCGGTGAATCTCATATAGTACACACCGTGTACCTGTGGGACACGCTGTGTAGTCTTGACCAGTAATAGACTGTGTGGACCTGACCGTGTGGCTGAGAAATGGGGTAGTGTACACGCTGTGTGTGGGTGTAACACGCCATGTAGTAACAAGCTGAGTAGTCGGCCGTGTCAAAAATGACACAGGCAGTTACAAAATTACACCATACACTCCATGTAAATTATATACATGCTGTGTAGTTTTGTTTAACAGGATCCGTGTGGCTTGGCCGTGTAGAAGGACCTGGGCAGGGGTAGAGAAGTCAGGTACACACCGTGTAGTCAGTATACACACCATGTAGTCTTGTTTTTCAAATCTTGAATGCCTTCTTCCTCCTATTCCCCTTTTGGTCCCTTCGTTTTCAGTCATGAAAATATGGATCTAAGTTGTGCGTTTGACCTTGTAGAGTCATACCACCGAGATGACTACGCGTTGTTCACTAGGAGAGCGGCAATGAGTATACTCCAGAGATGGCGGGCCATGGGCTACCAGTTGATCCTCCAGCAGAGCTAGATGTGGAGCCCACCATAATACCGGACACAGGCGCAGAGGTGCAGTTCCATTAAGGCTTTATGCGGTTCATGCAGACCTTTCAGGGAGCACCGACGGCTGCCACATCTATGGCCGAGTTGACTCATATCTTCCAACAGCATCATCCGCCTACGTTTTAAAGGGATGGCGGACCACAGGCTACAAAGTCTTAGCCGAGGTCAATGCAGACTATTTTCGAGCACCAAGAGACGCCTACAGGGCGGAGGGCCAAGCTCGCGACTTATATGCTTTGTGATTCTACCAAGAGGTGGTGGGATGTTACCACCCAGTCAGAGAATCACAGAGACATGGCATGGGAAGATTTCCAGACAGCCTTCTATGACTTCTTCTTCCCAGAGACGCTAAGGGAAGATCGAGCTCGAGAGTTCATGAATCTGCAGCAGGGTGTTATGTCGGTGATGGACTATTCTGCTCGTTTCACTAAGCTTCAGCGTTTTGCACCCGTTCTGGTGGGCGATGAGATGCTGAGAGCCGGACGCTTTGAGGATGGTCTTCGATATGACATCCGAGCACTGGTGAATTTTTTCAGGTTGCCTTTAGTACATTTTATTGTGAACCAGGTGCTTATTATAGAGAGGAACCTGCGGGAAGCTAGTGGTTTGGGCCAGGGCAGTTCAGCACCAGTTTCTGGTACTATTTCTACTGGTAAGAGGAAGAGACAGATAGAATTCTCTCAGGGTGGAAGTACCATCTAGAAGAATGTTTCAGGTGGCCAGGTCATGTGCTACCAGTGTGGTAAGGAGGGTCACAAGAGACCTTAGTTTCCACGTGACCCAGTGGAATGTCAGGCTAGTGGAAGGATGGGTCATCTTCAATGCTTTTTCAGGACTTTTCCACCAGTGGCTAGTGAGAGGGGTTCTGTGCAGACTCTGCGTGCGGGGGCAGGACCAGCAGCTTCTTACTAGTTTGGGAACTAGAGTACGTCAGGGCGTGCAGGCAAGGATGGTGGATGTGGCCATGGTAGCCAGACACCAGGATCTCAGAGGCAACGGGGCGGGACAGCTCAGGGTATCTAGGCTGTGTCACAGGGCCATGACACTGGGTAGACATATGCAGTGCAACAGACCCAGCAGGAGCAGGATCCTAGAAATTCTACTGTCAGAGGTACTATTCTAGTAGCTTCTGTTTTATCTTCAGTACTTTTCGATACGGGTGCTACACATAGATTTATATTTGTACCTATTGTAGAGAGACTTGGGCTCGATGTTTCTACTTTCTCTGATGTTATGACATTAGACACTCCATTGGAAACTAGAACGGCTAGTGTGTGTCAGTGCAAGGAGTGCCCCTTGAGGTTGGTGGGTGTCACTTCCTTTGGGACCTCTATGTCTTAGAGATGATGAACTATGATGTCATTCTCGAGATGGATTGGTTGGTTCCCTTTTGAGCCTTTGTGGATTGCTATCGTCGTAGGGTGAGTTTCACGTCACTAGAGGGCGAAGAGTTTCTATACAAGGGCGAGTGGGATGTTAAGGCGAGTCGAGCTGGACCAGAGCATCATGGGTGAGGTGGTATCACAACCCATATTGAAAGCTTATATATGGAAGACTAGGGGACTTATCAGAAGGATTTACCTCCAGTGGTGGATCGTTTCAGGGATGTCTTCCCGAACAACTTTTCAGGTCTACCTCCAGAGCGTGAGGTGGATTTCTCTATTGATCTTGTTCCAGGAGCGGCACCAGTGTCCATTCCTCTTTATAGGATGGCTACACCTGAGTTACAAGAGCTCAAGAGACAGTTAGAGGAGTTACAGTCAAAGGGTTTTATCTGACCCAGTACTTATCCATGGGCTTCTCCTGTCCTTTTTGCGAAGAAGGCAGACAATACTCTCAGTCTCTGTGTGGATTATCGGAAGCTGAACCAGTTGATGGTTAAGAACTGATATCCCTTGCCAAGGATTGATGATCTTTTTGATCAACTTCATGGAGCACGAGTGTTCTCGAAGATTTACTTGAGATCAGGATATCATCAGCTACACGTTAGACCATATGATATACCTCTCATAGATTTCAGGAGCAGGTATGGTCTATACGAGTATACGGTTATGCTGTTCGGACTCACGAATGCACCATCAGTTTTCATGGATCTGATGAATTATGTGTTCTATCCCTATCTGGATTATTTTATGGTAGTATTCATGGAAGATATCTTGGTGTACTCTCACACTCTACATGACCATGCCACCCATCTTCAGATCGTATTGATTACACTGAGAGATCATCGGCTATATTCTAAGCTCTCAAAGTGCCACTTTTGGATGGACCAGATACACTTCCTGGGTCATATCATCTCAGAGGTAGGAGTTGCAGTAGACCTAGAGAAGGTGAGATCAATAGTTTCCTAGGAGAAGCCTAAGAATGTGTTTGAAATATAGAGTTTCTTGGGGATGGATGGTTACTACAGATGATTCATACAGGACTTCTCCCACTTAGCAGTGCCGTTGACAGGTTTGACTAAGAAGGGTGTGAAGTTCGTTTGGTCAGAAGCTTGCGAGACAGTCTTCCAGGAGCTAACGGAAAAGTTGACATCAACACCGATCCTGATACTCCCAGTGTAGGGGAAGATCTATACAATTTACTGTGATGCATCAGGTATTGGGCTAGGAGATGTGTTGATGCCAGGCGATCGAGTAGTTGTGTACGGGTCCCGACAGTTGAGGCCACATGAGAGGAATTACCCGACACATGATCTCGAGTTAGCTGCAGTGGTTAATGCATTACGCCATTGGAGACATTATCTCTTGGGAGATAATTTTATGGTTTTCACTGACCACAAAAGTCTCAAGTATATCTTTAATCAGCGTGACTTGAATCTGAGGCAGTGAAGGTGGGTCGAATACCTTCAGTCCTTCGATTTTGAGCTTGCCTATACACCTGGTAAGGGTAATGTAGTAGCTGATGCACTGAGTAAGAAGACTCAGATACAGGAAGTGCAGAAGGCCAGTGGTGAATGGAAGCTTATGGATTTGTTCTCTGAGATGCATTTGGAGGTGCATGATAGTCAAGGACAGACCTAAATTTCATCTTTATCTGCAACTTCTATCCTTCTGGATAGAGTGAGGATAAGAAAACTATCTGATTCTGAAGGCCTAGTTCTACGGGAGTCGGTGGAAAGTGAGGACCCTTCTCCTGGTTGGACGATAGCCGATGATGAGATACTAAGTTTCCATGGACGAGTGTGGGTTCCAGGGGATATATGCAAGGAGCTAATATGAGAGTTTCATGCTTCATCTTGGGAAGTTCATCCTGGGGTTACCAAGATGTACCGAGACTTGAGACGTCAATACTGGTGGCCGAGAATGAAGAGTGATGTAGCTGGTTTTGTTACGAGGTGTTCCACTTGTCAGTAGGTGAAGGTGAAGAATCAGATCCTAGCAGAGATTTTGCAGCAGTTACCCATTCCGGCATTGAAATGGGATGATGTCGTGATGGACTTCGTGATAGCGTTGTCGAGGTCACCTTGAGGCAATGATGTCATGTGGGTTGTTGTGGATAGACTCACAAAGGTATATCACTTTTTTATGATCAAGGAGACATTCCTAGTTGACGAGCTTGGGAAGTTGTATATCCGAGAGGTCGTACGTCTTCATGGGGTCCCCCGTTCTATCGTTTCAGATAGGGAAGCCTGTTTTACATCTCGTTTCTGGAAGAGTTTTTAGAGGGCACTGGGTACACAGGTGCTTCTGAGCACAACTTACCACCCTCAGACCAATGTTCTGTCAGAGCGTACAATACAGGTGCTTGAGGAAATGCTACGTGCATGCATCCTAGACTTTGGGGGATCTTGGGAGAAGCATATACCCCTATTAGAGTTTCCCTATATTAATAGTTTTCAGGAAACTATTGAGATGGAACCTTACGAGGATTTATATGGTATGCCATGCCGATCACCCTTGTGCTGGTTAGAGGCAGGTGAGGTGGCTTTACTGGGACCATGTCTCATGCAGGAGACTTCTGACCAGGTCCAATTGATTCAAAAGTGGATGGATACAACACAGTCTCGTCAGAAATCTTATGCTGATCACCACAGACAACCCTTGGAGTTTGTGGTTGGGGATCAGGTTTTCTTGCATGTTTCACCGAGGTTGGGACACATACGGATCAAGAGATAGGGTAAAATTTCACCGAGGTATGTAGGGCCATTTGAGATTTTGGAGAGAGTCGTGTTGGTTGCCTATCGGTTGCAGTTACCACCGAGGTACTGAGCCATGCATGATGTATTCCATGTATCTCAGTTGCGTCGCTATCATTCAGACCCGTCTCACGTCTTTCAGCCCTAGGAGGTTGAGCTTGAAATAGATGCGTCCTTGAGGAGCATATGATTCGTATCGTTGATAGGAGAACGAAGGTTCTCCGAGGCCGGTCAGTTCCTCTCATACGGGTGCTATAGAAGCATGGTTGAGTGCAGGATGAAACCTGGGAGCAGGATACCGACATACATGCTCAATGGCCGGAGTTATTCATGGATATATCTTCACCACCCTTGGAAGGGAAATTCGGGGATGAATTTATTTAAGGAGGGAAGTTTGTAATAACCTACTTCTTATTCTTGAGGTACATGTTTCTTCTTTTCTCTTTTACTTAAGTGTTTTTGAGAAAATAAGGAAAATGGAGAAAAATCCCAAAATTTTGGAAGTACACACTATGTACTTTTCCACACGCTATGTACTTTTGGATGTGTGGGAAGAGTACACATGATGTGTAGCCATGTTGGCGACGAAGGGTGTAAAAACCGACTACATGCCGTGTAGTGGATATTTACACACCGCGTAGTCAGTCAGTAGGCGAAGAGTAAGGCGGTAGCCAGCTGGGTGACAGTACACGCCGTGTATAGAGGCATACATCCCGTGTACTCATGTTAATAGATGAACAGTGCCACGCTGGCAAGGAGCCGCCAGCAGAATAGTTAAAAAATGGAAATTACATGCCTTGTACTTGAGAGTACTCGCCATGTATTTTGTTTTTTTCACTTAAAACGGGAAGTAGCCTCCCCTGTTCACAAAGGAAGCTTAGAACCGGAGGGAGGATCGGGAAGGATGACCGGATCTTTGAGAAGCTCCAGATCGAGTACCTGGAATCTGTTTTCTGCACCGTCAATCTCCCTAGAACTGCACGGGTAAGCCCTCTCCTCTACTTGCATAGTTCTTACCAATTCTTTCTCGAGGGGAAGTTATTTATGATTTAATGCGAATTTTCTTATCCCAGATCTACATCGTTCTTGGAAATTTCTGGAATCATCATTCACGTATACCATTCAGGGGAATTTATGGTAGGTGGCTTGGTGTTTAATTTCCAACTGATGTGCATTTTTGTGTACCGTTGAGATAAACGCCCATTAATGGGGTGTCGTATGGATGATTCCTTATTGAATTAAATACCTAGAATTGTTTAGGTAATTTAAATGTGATAATAAACTGTTGTTTCAGATCGCTGCTTGGATCCAGGACCACCCCGGGGGTGCGTTCCTCTGTTTAGCCTTTTGTACAGGATACCTGAGGGTATGCCTTCATAATAATGATTATAGAATTTCCTTGAGAGGAATTGCATGTTTATTTCTTGTTTACATGTTGGGAATGACCCGATTACTTGTTTAGACTGAGGGCAGTGTTGTGATTAGCCTATGGGCAATGTACTTACTTAGCCTATGAGCAACTTCTTCCATGCAAGTGGGCAGTTGATTCTGTGCCTATGGGCGACACCTTGTACACCTGTGGGGAATATCCGATATGCCTGTGGGTAGATTCCTGTGTTTGGATTCTCTTTACCTGAGGGTAAGGGTTTACACGTCTAAGGACACTGGCAGTTTTACTTAGAATATTCACTATGGTGATATCTTAAATTGAATGTTTAAAATAATAATAAAAGGGTAATATAACTGGTAAAGTTAGTTACTTTTGAGTACTGCTTAGCTTATTTCATTTTACTACTGCACACTATTGTTGCATATTTTCACACAGTTGGGCACATGCCTTTGGTGGGTGCCAACTGGGATTTATTTCTCACACCCTGTTTGGATCATGTCTTCAGCCCAAACAGATTACGTTTCTACAGGTGTGGATAAGGGCAAGGGTCCCTATACAGGTACTTGATTGTTGATGGAAAGTAGGGGAGCATGGGACCGAGCTTGGGCTCAAGATGCCGCTGGCTGTCCTGTTTTGATTTTATATACTTGTACTTCAATTGTATTGTATTGCAGTGTAACATGTTTTGGATGTTTTATAGAATAGTGACATGCTGCATTTTCATATATATATATATGAATGCTGGTTTTCTTGTTATTATCAGTTATCCATTTCTGTTATATATATTGTTTACCGCATCTGCTTGTTGTATGCTATTTATCTATTCCATTGCGCTGCACTTTGACAAATGAGGGAATAGTTTCCCCACTATCAGAACTGGGCTCTCGCTGCTAGTCGGTAGCCTCTGGCATTTGGGAAAATGCGATTGAGGTCATGTGGTGAACCGGGTTCGGGGCACCCGTTGAGTGGCACCCAGAACCAGGACGTTACATGGAGAAACCCCAAATCATCTATAAACCCCTATGAATCAACCCCCAACACAATTATACAGACCAAATTTTACATAATCAAATTCAATCCACATGTAATTAAATCTTTTGACCTCATCTCACTGTAGATCTGCAGGCCGAGGCGGAATTGCAACACATAGTCGCCGGTCATGGAACTTCAAATCACGATTCTGGTGGTGTCCGCCAGTTTTTCCAGTAAAGAATAATTATCTGATATTCTCTATCAGAGGGGTTGATATGTGAGGATGAGTCCAACTGAGTTCAATGGCATATAAAGAAGAGCATACCATTGTTCCTTTCACATATCTGTTCTGCGAGTCGGACTAAAAGGGCTGCTTACACTGCTGAAGCCGTCATGGTTTTTAGAGGAGGAGTCTGCGCTGCACCACCTGCTAATGTTGCCACATCATTCCAAGGCTACTGTGTTAGAACTGGATCCACCTCAAACAGAGGGGTTTCCACATTCTAGATTGAAGTCCTTCTGAAGAACTACAGAGGATTCCTCTGGAAGCGACCCACAATCCCCTCCCTCTTTGCGCCGAGATTGAGTGGAATGAAAGTTAAAAAATAATAAAAGATAAAAAAATAATAATATAAAAAAATTAATAATAATTGAATAAAATAAACAACTAATAAATTAAATAAATTAATTTGTTAAGTGTTTTAATTAAATTAAAATAAAAATTAAATACTTTAATGAAATTAATTATTATAAATTAAATTCTTTTTGAATAAAATAATTATAAAATATAATTACAATATACAATTTTATAAATTTTAAGAATTAAAATTAAACTATTTATTATGATAAACCTAAAGTAATAATCTTAAGAAACTTTAAGAAAAACTAAATACTAATTAATAATATAATAATTACTATACTTTTAATTTAATCTAATTAATAATCAATCACCTTCATAAATTAATTAAATAAATACATAAGTTAATTAACAAATAAAATAGTAACTAATAATAAATAATTTAAATTTAATAACATCTATGCATTCTTTAATGATACTCTTATTTGTTTATAAAACTTAACATTTAAACACTGATTCGTTAATCTATTTTTCTATTCTAACTATATAGGTTCATTTGATAGATAGGTATATGCCCATATTCACACAAATAACTAACCTGAAGTTAGTTACGTGAGGAAAATTAGCACGACGTGCCGGTTGTGAAAAAATGCATGTGTGCGGTGCTTAAGTGAAGGACTTTTTAGAGTCGGTGGAAGCGAGCAGTGACATACAACAAATGATATAAAATATAAAAAAAAGTTGCAACAGAATTTGAGGAGAGAGAAGGAAAATTCCTTTGATGATACACTCAGAAATAGATCAAGAACCTGGAGGTGAACCCTAGAGCATCTCTCAGAGAGCCATTTCTTGGAGATCCAAGAGCCAGGAGTGGTAGCAATTCAAGTGAGGAGAGGGAGATCTCTTCCTTTGATTTCTTTTAATTTTTTTTCGTAGTAATTTAATGATATTAGTTTACTTAATTGAGACAATGTTAGGCTAAATACATTCAGTTTGGGGTTAAAATCGACTCTACTGGTTATCTTTATTCTTCATTCTCTCTATCATTTTTAATGTGATCAGCACTAATCGGCGAGATCAGTTCTAATAGATTTCAATTGCAACATACCACCTGCATTTAATCTTGGAATTCCACTTTCATTTAGTGAGTTTTATTGTGGATTAATTTTCTTATACATTTAAATTGAAATAAAATACTACAGAACATATGGTGAGTTTGTTCTGTAATATTTTTCAATCCAGAATTCTCAAGTTGATTAATCTAGGAGTGGTGAACTCCAAGACTTTTCAGCTTGAGTGATTTATCTCATAGAGAGGGAAATAAATCACTCATTTTCAGCGGTATTATTTGTAATCACTGTCTTAAGAAGGAATGTTTTCAAAACTAGTAGAATTGAAATTTTTCCCCAAGCGTTTTACTAGATTTTTCATTTATCATTGTTTTATATCTTTGTTCACCTTTGTTTTCAACTATTTCTCATTTCAACTGAGTCTAGATACAAGATTTGTAGTGTTCTATCACTTCAATTCTTAATAAAGAATATTAAAAAAAGTAAAAAAATAAAATATAAAATTTATCCCACTTTTGGAAATCGTGGGGTCTTTTAAAAAAATTAGAAGATTAGTGGTCAAAATTGCCTTCTCTGTGGGTTTGACCCTACTTGCCACATATACTGTAGTTAACAGGATTATAAATTTTAAACTTTGACCAGATTAAACGATGTTTTAGGTTAATAAGGTTGTATAAAAACTATTTCATGGAAATATTTAGACCATTATACCTAGAATGTTCTATAATATACTAATTTTGACCTTTTTGATATATAAAAAACATGGGAGAACTTATTCTTTTAAAAAATACCAAGCTTGTCCTCTCCCCCACTTATAAAAGGCCACCCTATCTCCTCTCTTGTTCACACCTTAAAACCTATTTGGTTTAGAAAATACCTACCCAAATAAATTTCTAAATTATCTCCTCTCATCATATAAGCCTTATTTTTTAAGAAATCTAACCTAGGAAGGATTTAGTGAAAACCTAAAGAGGATACCCAAAGAAGAAGCAATGTTCTTCAATGAGCATTTTTATTATATTTCTTTCTCCACATACTTAAATTATTTTTAAAACATGATGATATAATAACCTCAATATATTACATATAGTAGGATTTTTTATAATAAGTGCATGACCTACAACCATCTCCACTTCCATCAAATGGGTTATGAAATCATTGTTTGCTTGTATGACAAACCATCACCTTGCGAATCGATTTCATTCGTTTCTCCATTACCACCTATCAAGGAAGGAAATAATGATGGATTTATTTATTATATATTATATATGTTATATTTATGATGTTATTATAATTCTTTAATTATTGTACCACATATACCTTCATATTTTCCATTTTGTGGGAATATGATAACATCTTTCGTGTGTACGATGGACTACCGTCTCACGAATTGACGTGATTTGTTCACGCTTTACATAGAATGTATTAAAGATGAGTTTAAGGAAAAATGTGACTTATTTGATATAAATATTATTATTTAATGATAATATATTATTTAATTTTCCTTATTTAAATTCAATAAAAATCTGGAAACAATATTCATGCGTACGTATGACTTATCATCTCCATGAACTATGTATTTAATTTTATATCACTAAATTTTATGGATTAATATAAATAAATATATAATAAATATATATGATATTTATATAATGTTTTATATTTTATAGATTATGAAATTATGATCAAAAAAATAAGACAAAAATAACAAGTCAAAATATACTCGAAAACCAATGCAGTTATTTCCTGAAACATGACTTTAACATGAAATTGTTAATAAACGCTTAATAAAATGTCATAAGAAAATAATATATATAATGATATATATAAATATGGTTCCTTAATATGTTCATAATAAACTTATATTTATTATATAATAATTTTTAATAAGTATAATGGAATATAATACTTAAGGTAAGGAGATTTATAGTCTCACTTTTATCTCTGAGAGACTTATGCCATATTCACTACTCATTTATTTTTTGTGGTGTATATACAGACCTATGACATGACATATAATTAATATACCTGATTTAATGATAACTAAAGTTTATATTAGTGTTATTATGTCATTTGGATCAGTATTCAAAGTTAACAAACTGGTAATGATTTTATGTTACAATCACATCATTTATCAGGATTGTTTATGATAATATTTCTGATGATAAAAAATTATGATAAATATCTCAAGAAAATGATAAATTTTCTTATCCTATGGTTATTTGTGATATTTTCAAGTAATATTACCATTTTCCACTCTTTGGTATTTAAGATAATTGGGAAATATTTTTAAGAAAACCCGACTTTATTTCTCTCTTCGGTCAGAAATATATTTTCTTACAAAACAATGTTTTCAAAAAATATTTTAGAATTATCATATTTTTTTAAAATAAATTTTTACCCATGTTTGACTTTTTACAATTTTTTTTGAAACTAATATTCATTTCATCTTCTAAAACAATGTTCGTTTGGATTTTATTGAGAATGTGAAAAAATGTTTGTTTTTAATATGCATGGCATGAATAATATTTCCCATTGTCATGACCACTCAATGATTTAAAGATTACTTTACATGTTTTCAAAGTAATTTTAAAATAAAATTATTTCCCTAATATTTGTTAAATTTTTATATTTTAAATAAATTATTTTAAAATGAAAAAGGATTTTTAAAGTGTATTATGTTTTAAAATGATTTTGTCAATGCGAAAAAGAAAATTTTCTTCAAAAAATGTTTTAAATGATTTTAAAAGGATTTATTTATAAGTTTTCAAGGATATTTTACAAGAAAAGGATTTTCATAGTGTTTTATGTTTTGAAAATAGATTTTCAAAGGAAATATATATTCCTCAAGTAATGTCCCAGGTAGACTTTCAAAATTATTTTCCTTATAAGATGACATTATTTGAGGTTACTTATGATTTAATGGGGATATGATCTAAGGATACCATTATTTTTTTTATTTGAATTGTTTATATTTATGATGACAAGATGTTTATGGAACCCATTTCTCTTCCACAAGTTATATAATAATAAAATGATTATGAAACCCACTTCTTTTTCCATGGGTTATAATTTGATAAAATGATAAAATGATTATGAAACCTTTTTTATTTTCTATAGGTTACAATATGATGAAATGTTTATGAAACCCTTTTCATTTCATGGGTTATGATATGATGAATGTTTTATTATATTGTGAAAAAATATGTATGATTTTCATTATGTGATGGTGGTTATGTTATAACCAAGGACTATGGTTATGTTATAACCAAAGACAGGTGAGACCTATATCTCCCTCTAATGAATTAGGTAAATATTTAAATCTCACGGTATAGGAAAAAATAGAATGGGAAGTTAACTTAGTTTAGTAAGATAATACTGGAATAGGGAGTGAACCTTGTTCAGTAAGAGAGGACTATAATGGTGAGTGAACTCAATTCAGTAATATAGGACTTGAATGGGGAGTGAACCAAGTGTATTAAGACATGATTGTAATGGAGAGTGAAATCAGTTCAATAATACATGACTGGAATAAGGAGTTAACTTGGTTCAGTAAGGTACTTTATCTGTTTTGATGGTATTGGGAGTGAACCTTGACTACTATTATGATTTTTGGAGTGAACCAATTCTAATATGAGGAAAGGTCTTCCACCAGGGATGGAAGTGTGTCCTGACCAGGAGGTATAGCCACCCCTAGAGTTCCCTTATAAGTTTTGGTAATGAGACTTGATTACAAAGGAAATGATTTTCTATGCTTATGTGTATCCCATAATTTTATGTCTTATGATAATGTTATTCTCTCATGGATCATAGTATTTTATATCTTCATAATTCATGTCATATGAACTACCAATATTTATTACACGACTCAAGATTATGGTCTTTTATATACCTGGTATTTTTTATCAAATTTTATGCTCATGTTCTCATACCCTTATGTTCATATTATGTTTACCTATCTCCCTTGTTTACCCTTATTGATCATATAAGCTCACCATTTCTTATGTTTCCTTCCCCCAAGTTATAAAGAAAGGTTTTATCTAGGGTATACCTATTAAGAGTACTTAATGGGATTATTTTTATGGGATACATTAAATATATTTCACTATATTGGAATATTATGTTCTATGTTTTCAATGGAACTAAACTATTATGATCCTCAAGCGTGTGTTTGTGTAATGTAATGAATATTTATAAAAAATTATGTAATATACATTTATGATAAGCCTAGGTTACTATAAAATACCCCCTTAACAGGGATTGGTCTCACCTTTTTTGATGAATATACTGGTTATGATCCCGTGAAATCATCATCAAGTGCTCATATGAGTCTAGTTTTAGCACTATCAAGATAGGCATGGTCTAGGTTCAATAAGAGAAACCGACTTCCAGTATATGGATTCTAGTGAATCACCCCCACAATAGAATACTGAATATAGTTTCAAGAACAACTTATGGGGATAAGAATTACCCTTATCCTTCACTAATTCTTCTTTATCAAACCCAGGATCAACTTCTATCTCCCTCTATTCACTCTCACTTCTTTATCGAGGCAGGGAAGGCATGATAGAAGAAACCCCTAAAATCTCGGGGTTCTACTCTCACTCTCTATTAGTGTAGGGTATAAGTAAGGTTGTCATAAGTCCCCTATCTTGAGATGAAGCCATAAATCCAGACTAGGGAGATTGAGACACTACTCTCTCCCTCTCATTCAAATTAGATCACTAAACTTTGGCTCTCATTAGGAGAGATGAATCTCCTCTTTGCTTTGAATTGGATGAATCATATATCCCCACAAATTCTCTCCACTGTGATATATCTTGAATGAACTTGGATAAAAAATATGGTGGGGGACTAATGTAATAATGTGCACTATAATATCATTGAGTCCTACAATAATAATGGAGTAGGAAGGAAAAAGAAACTAGGGACATATGGATGAAGGGGAATGCATGGGTGGTTCCCAAAAAAATAAGAACCATGTAACATCATATGTAAAATTTATAATTTATATTAAAATTGAGGATTAAATTTAAATAAAACAATTGAAAACATAAATTCATATTAAATTCTGTATTTTATTAACAACAAATCATATTCATGTTTTTAGATTCACGCTCCACAACAACAATTGTAATAATAATAATCTGTCTAGTTTTCCCAGACCTAGTAATCCTATCTAATAGTATGATCGTGGGAGTTGATCCATAATCCATTAAAGTATGTTAACAAGTATCACTTAGAGTGTATTCCACATAATTCACATGGCCATACTGTACTCTTATAAGATGAGATTTAGAGAAATATGTCTTCTATGATCCCACCAATTTTTGTAATACTATATTAACTAGTTTCATATTCTCTATAATCACCTTAGACATTGTTTTATGTTGGGAAGATGAATGTAATTCCATCTTCAAGGAAAAATTCTTTTTTATAAGTAGTGTGAAGGTAATTTTACACCTCCTCTTGTCAAGGATCAAATTAAAAGTAGCCATCCTCCTAATTTTATAACTGAAAATATGAACCTATGTTGAGGCCATCTTTGATACGTAGATGAGAATCTGATCAAGGTATCCCTATATCTTTTTGATTCCTTCATCTCTCATCCGCATTTGAATTTTAAAAATTTGGTTCACCTGCTTCCTAATCATGTAGGTTAATATCTATAATTCCATAAGCGTATTCTACCATTCCACCCTCCAATCTAGTGATAGGTCCATGGTGAGGCCCAAAGCCCTGTTTTGGCCATCCATTAACTTTATTACTTGTCTTAATGACCTTGGTATTTCTTTTTCAAGTGTAATTAGAGTGTCCCTTTATCCCACATTTTCCACAACACATATCTTTACAAAATTTTCCATAAGTAGGCCCAATATTATTATTTCCAAAACAATAATGTGTAATCTTTTCATAATCCAAAACCAGGTCAAATTTAAAATCATCAGTATTAAGAATTATTATTTTGATTAAAGTATTAATAATATCCATTTCAACTAAAATACATACAAAGTGGAGAAATATATCCCTATAATTTTATTTGTCCATTTTAATCAAAACACAAACTTTAGATGTAATCTCTCTTAGAATCTTAGGATACTAAACAATAAAATTAATCCCTGAATTCTAATAATTTTTTTATGATTGAGTTATTCACATTGAGTGGATTGAATTGGTGATTATTTTTCTAGATTCTTAAAATTACAGGTTTGAGACTCACAAATCAGATACCCCATTATTTATATTTAAGAGTGGTAGATGTAAAAACAATATGGAAAAAGGATTTTACCAATGATTCCATCTTCCAATCATCAAAATACTAGAAATATATGATATGTTTTCTGAGGTATGGAATATAAAATATACTATTATTTTTTATCAATGATAAATGAGAAATAATAGAGTGATTACATTATTTAAGACTTTCGAACATAAGGCCTTGATCTTCACCAATAAATGTTTTTTCCATTTCTTTATCATTATCTAAATTGAGGGATTGGAATCATTTTGGAAACCATAAAAGGTTTTATTACACCAAGCATGAATCAAATCTTATAGAGAGCATCTATTTGGAGTTTCATCTACTACTAGATCCTTATCCAGCACCAAAGTGGAATAAGGTCCCACCAATGCCTGAACATAAGAAGCACTCTCACCATTGACGGTGTCAAAATTAATCGAAAGGCACATAAATTAATTTCTTTGAATTTGAATCAATTCCTAAATTTGGGTCAATTGAAATCAATACTATCCCTAATCTAAATAATATTTTTATCATTTATAGTTCCCTATTGTAGAGGATATTCTAGTGATGTGGTCAAATGTTAGAACAATGACATTTTTACACATAGAAGGATTTGGATGCAGTGGCTTCTTGGAGGGAGTTTTTATCTCATAGAAAATGAAACACATTAAATGAAATGCGAGAACCATCAGATGGTTAGGAATTTCACTGTAAACTTTTTACAGGAATTTTTACCATGATTTCACATGAAATTTTCACTAGGTTTCACCTAGTTTCACAAAGATTGAATCATCGGGTGGTTCAGAATTATGTGGGGATTTTTTAGGGAATTTTTTTCTTCCATTGTATAGGTCATTTTCTCAGGGTTTCGTCAAAAGATATTTTCTATTGTGGATATCATTTCTGCAGGGTTTTTCCATTGTGGGGGGTGGGGGTCATAGCCTACAATCAGCTGCATTTTCAAGTTCGTTTCCTTCTTATAATTATAATAACAATAGATGAAGGTATTCCAAATTATTATTTTAAGTTTTAACTATTATAGTTTTGGTTCAACTTGACATATTTTCTACCCAAAATTGTATGCTAAATTTTACTGAAGCGATGAATTTCCATGGAAGTTTTAAAAAAATTAGTAAATAAAATTAAAGTTGAATATTTCTCTTAAAATTTGACTAAAATAAATAAATAAAACTAATACTGAAGATTAATCTAAAACTTTTAGTGAATCTTACACTGAAACATTCCCTGAAACGAAATCTTCCACTGAAACTATCACTAAAATTTTCAATGAAACTATCACTGTAACTTTCACTATAAATATAAATATATTTACAAATATTTTGTAAAAAATATAAAAAATATATTTTATAAGTGAATTTAATATGAATTTAGTTTTATATAATTAAATTTATTATAAATATTTTTTTAAAATTTAGTTTTTATTAATATATATTTTTTAGTTCTATAAATATATACTTTTTGTTGAATTCATAAATTTTCAATGGAAGTTCCTATGGATTTTATTGGAGTTGAAATTTGACTGGAATTTCCACTAGAACTTCCATTAGAACTTATGTTGGAACACTTAATTGATTTATAATAGTTATTTATATAGATTTTGTAACAAAAAATATTAAATATATATTATAAGTGCATTTATTATAAAATTAGTTTTAGATATAATTTAAATTATTTATTTATATTTTATATATTTATAAATATTTATTTAAATAAATATATAAATCTTATTTATAATTTTATTAAAATATAATATACATTTTTAAAATTTAAATTATATTATTTTTATAAAAATTATGTAAAAAATTTAATATATATTTTATATAATTTCATATATTATAAATATATTTATTAAAATTTAATTTTTATTAATACATTCTTTAGTTTTATAAATATATACTTTTATTGTATTGTGAAACTTCCACTGGAACTTCTACTGGAACTTTTACCAAAACTTCCAATGAAACTCATAATAGATTTATAATTGTTATTTATACAGATTTTATAAAAAAATGTATTAACTATATCTTATGAGTGCATTTATTATAATTTTTTTTACTTATAATTTCACAAATATATTTCTATTTTATATATTTGTAAATATTTATTTTCCTTAATATGTAGATTTTTTTTACAATTGTATTCATATAGTATATACATTTTTAAATGGTAAATTATATTATTTTTATAAAAACTATGTAACAAATGTAAAAAATATTTTATATAATTTAATTATTTTATAAATATATTTCTTAAAAATTAAATTTTATTAATATATTATTTTGTTTTATAAATAATAACTTTTGTTTTATTGTAGAACTTCCTCTGAAAGTTATAATGGAACTTCCATTGGAAAATCTGCCGGAACACCCACTGGAACTTCTAATAGAAATTAAACTGGAATACTTAAGGAATTTATAATTATTATTTATGTAACACCCAAAGCTTCCATGGTACACTTCCCTTTGAATAATACAGTAGTGTGTGTTGTACGCAACTTCGAGTTCTAACACACACACCACAACCAATCAAACTAGCCGTTATGAATAGTAATACCCACTTTTTGAAATTTTATAAATTTTATCTTTCAAAATGTACTTCATTTTTGGATTCGGAATATCGAAATTATCCTAGGGTGAAATTTTGGTATTTTTCTGAAAACTTTCAATTTTTGATGAATAGTGAAAAACACTGAGTTATAGTTTAAAACCGAATTTTTATTTAAATAATTATTTTTTTTATTTAAATTTAATTAAGGTCAAAATAGATACTTAATACCTATATAATTTCAATTTAATTCATTGGAGTTAGTTTAGAATAATTGTAGATATATAAAAATTTTATTGAACCTTTTCACCGTCTTTTACCCACCTCCTAGGAGAATTTGGAAATTCACATAAAACTTAATTTTACCGCTTCTGTGAGTGGAATTTAGAAAATCTGAGAGACCAGGTTAATAGCAAGGAGTAAAATGTGGTTCAATGAGATGAAAATAATTTTTGATGAATAGTAACTTTTTACTTTTATTTACCACGGTTAAAAGTAAATAGGGTAATTAAGGGTAAAAATGATATTAATATTACCATAACACATGTTCTAATTCTATTAGACAAGTTTATATCGACCAAGAACAACCTTAGGAATAAAATATTATCATTTAGGTCCACTTGGATTAGATTAGGACATTTATTATTATTTAATTCAAAAAAGAGTTAAAAGAGTTAAAATCAATGTTTATTTACTAAAACATTTTTAATATAGGTTATACATAAGATAAATTCGATGGTAAATATTAATTAGAAAGCTAAAAATATTTACTACATAATGGTATTTTATTTATAAATTTTAGACTTTAAATAATTTAATTTATTGATGACACAATGGTGATGTAGTAATTACCTAATTCATGAAATATTAAAATAATTGATATTATAAATATCAAAATAAATGTAATTTGAGTCTTTTTATGAATTACAATAATTTTTTAGGTTAATATGACATATTATTATTGGTTATATAAATTTTTTTCGAAGTAATAATGCTTTTATAAAATTATCAAAAACAAAATACCCAATAGTGTCAAAATTGACATAAAAGAGTTTTTAAAACAAATATTATATTATTAATTTATATTCTATTCCTAAAAATCTAAGGTTCGGAAAAAGGACTTGTATCATGATAGGTATATCATTAATGGACTACTTGGGGGTCTCTTGGCTCTATATAGTAAGTTTATTAACTATATAATATAAAAATACAAAGTGACATGGTAAGTGTCAAACTAATTAACTAAGAGTTAAAACTAAAAGATAAGGTTAATATAATAACCCAAACCTATCTAAATTCTATTGGTTGAGTGGTTTTCGACCCATCCACTATTTAAACATTAAATAATACACTTTTTAGCCATTATAAACCGAATATGAATTTATTATAAAATAATATTGCTAGCTTTTCCAAAGGTACCCCTCACCCCTCTTATAAAAGGGAACTCCCCCTTCTCACTAATTCACACATTCAAAAACTTTTGGCTCGGCTAAAACCTACCCAAATACTTTCTCAACTTCCCTCACTTCAACCTATAGGCCTTAGTTTGATCAGAAATCCAACCTAAGGAGCCCTTTTGATCAAATCAAAAAGAAGAACCCGAAGAAAAAGTAATGTTTTCACCACCCTCTTTCAAGTTCCTTTCTTCTTTAACTTCTTCTTTCTTTGTTATTACCATTATAAAATAATAACTCCAGTATCTTACATATACTGTGATGTTATTATAAATATGGTACAACCATTTTCAGTATTCTATCCATCCTTTGAATGACATGTCACCATACGTGCATACGTTAGGCTTATCGTCTCCACGTCGTGGTGTAATTATTATTCAATAAATTATTATTTGGATTGGTATAATAATGATGTGTAATTCATGTAAATAATAAATATAACATGATAATTATTCTGTATATATTATATAACATCCAATTATATATTATTTTAATATCAAAAGAATGATATTGTCGTTCGTGCGTACGTACTGACTACCGTCTCCAAGAACGCGATGAGATTCATTCCCCATCGTATCCATTCAAGACTAATTCTCATTTAATGATTAAAAATAATTTTTAAGGACTTGATATCATTCTGGATATTAATAAGATACAACCTATCTATGAAAAATGCGGCTTACGTAACAAAACATAAAAAAAGAAAATGAGTATGTTAACACTCGAAACAACAATAATACTAAGATATTATAAACAAATAAATGTTAAAAAAGATAATATATGATATCATATTAATTTATATGACTCTCCTATAATTTAATAAAAATTATTTAACCATTATACAGGAGGTTAACCTACCCTCAACCAAGGAAAAGTACAAGGTAAGAGTTTATTTCAAAATCTCTTCATTATCTGAGGTTGTTTATACGTAATTATCTACTGGGACCTCTTTATCATCCACATCCATGTTTATTAAAAATGTATTTCAAATCATTCTTAATATTTTAAAGACTATGGGATAAATTCATTTATACCCTTTTTGAAATTTTATAAGATGTTTATAAAGGAATCTTTCTGTCGTTTTCCAAACAAGGTCCTTTTTAACCATTTCAACAGAATTAAGGTAAGAATGTATTTTTTTAACTTATACAGCGGGTGTGGATATTTTCTGCCATTATAAAATATTTTAAACTTCCTGAAACGCATGAACAATTGTTGCCTATCGACCGGTCAAGGTTGTGGTGCTCTGCTAATATGTATAGCAGCACCCGAGTCGAATCCTCAACGATGATACTTTGAAATAATCGTTTGTTTTTAGTTGATTGTATTCTGATTGAGGGTTTGTTTGCAGAGCTTAATTGAAATGAATAATTGATTATTATTGATTTAAAAAATTGATAATGAATGGGGTGATTTAATCATTAGGTTAGTTGAGCTTGTGATATCCTTGAGCTTTGCTTTATATTGCATTTAAATTAACACCCATGTCACAAGTTGACGTTGATTTGAAATCCAAAGTGTTAAGGCTTTAATCCAAGCCTTAACTTAACTTAGGGTTCTAATATTGATCATATCTTATTTATGGTAGTGTATTTATGGTTCCAATAATCCATGTAAACCACACGTTAAACAAAACAAGTCATTAATCCATGACATGCTAAGTCCAACATACACAATGTTAATTCAACGAATACTCATCGAGCAAAAGCTCTCAATTGCTTAACATACCTAAATTAAAACTCACCCCAATGAGAGATTTAATCATCCATTATGATGTTTATTAATCTGTTAATATATGTTTATAGTGATGAATTATAAAGAGAAGAAAAAGAAAGGGACAAGATAAGAGTAGTGTGCCGAACACACACACGAAATATTTTGAGAATCAAAAATGGAATTTTGATTGAATGAGGAAGAAAAATAAGGGACTATAATTGAAAATGATTCAAACTATTTTAAGACCATGAATATTATACTATATAAGGTGGATAAGAATAAGAGGTATTGAATAAGAAACAAGAACTAAAATTTGATTGAAATGAAAACAAAGTTACAGAATTACAATTGAAAGAAAACATAAACAAACATGAAAGAGAAGTGGAGGATAGGTCTCTCTTGTTGAAACAAGATCAAATAATATCCTCCAAGAACCTTTTCAAGTATCTAGTAATGCCAAACCTCCTACTTAAGTGCTGAAGTGCCAACCCCTTTGAAAGGAGAGGAGGGGATGTATTTATAGCCCAAGGTGGTGGACTGTTTACATTCCATAAATACCCCTCCACTTGGATCGCCTATATGGACACACATACATCAGAATATTGAGATATATCCTTCTTAAAAGTTGTCAATGAAAATGTCCTTTGTCTACTGTGAAAATTTGGCGGCCATTGGACTTATTGAACCAAAGTTATGACGGTTTTAGTAAAAAATTATGATCTGTCGATTTCAATACATAATTTTTTGAAGTCCAGAATGTGAATGGGTTTTTTAATAGGAATATGCCCTCAAATAAAAATAGTTTATTCACCAAAGTTGGCCGCCCTAATCTCCTCATTCACACTGAAAAAGATCAACTCTAGTGGATGTCTAAATAAGGAGAAATTTTAATATTAGTGTGCTATTTTTAATTACCTTCCAAAATGGTGGGCTGGACTTCAATGCATCAGTTGGGCCCCTTGAATTTGTGATTGGGTTCCGAAATTTTTATCATTGACTCCTTGAAATGGCCTCCGAACTTGGGAGGAGAAGTAAGGTATTTGGACTTCTGTATTGAGCCCAGTAATTCGACCTTCATATATGGTATAGTTTCTTCACAGTTTCCTTGGGCCTTCTTGTGGGGTCCATATGACCCTCTAAATGGACGAATTTTCCAAAGGTGACTTCTAATGAAATGTTGGAATGGGAATTGGGAACCCTACAAAATAGAAATCATGAAATTTATATAAGTAGGGTGATAGTTATTGTTAAAACATTAAACAGACTTGAATCTGGATAAATTCAAATTGTGCTAAAACATTATATTTAATATTTAAACATTAATATTTCACAAAAATTATCCACATTTCATATAAAATTAGTAAATGTAGTATGTAAAGAGATATTAAAATATTAATAAAATCAACTCCCCCACACTTAGTCTTGTTCATGTCCTCATGGGCAATAAATATAAAAATAAGACAAACTCATTTTCACTCACCAACAAATATTAAAATTTTGTTTTCCAAAATCAGGGGAGGTTTAGACTATTTCACTCATCCATATTGAATTCCACCACAAATTGTTATAGAAATAATGTTCCAAAAACAATTCATTTTTTCATGCTCAACTTAAGGCATTGAAAATGGTGGCACTCAAAACTTACTCCTCTCAAGATGTTAAAATTCATTTTTTGAGGTTCACTCTTTCACCAACCAAAAGTGAACATCTTAGAGTTTGAAAAGAGCTCTCAGCTTCCAATACCTATCCAAAGTGAACAAGAATCAAAAGGCCTTTTTAATGGGTTTTTCTGTGGCTATGGGATGGTAGGGATATAATGTCCAAGAGAGAGAAGAAGAGGGTTAAAATACCAACATAGAAAAAGAAATGCACATTTTTTTGAAATAAAACATGGAAGGAAATGAAAATACATATTTACAAGGGAATGACTGTGTGAAGAAAGAAACAATATAGGAAGAAAATATTAAGGTAATGAGAAGATGAAATATTTATAAAACACAGAACTTATCCCAATTATATAAGAATACAATGCATGTGTTCTTTTTTTCGTTTTTTTTCTTTGTTTTTTCAAAAGTTGAACTTGAAACAGATCTCACACTCATATCCCAACCCATGTTTGATCTCCTAATGACAATAATTGTAATAGTTATAACAAGATCAAAGGTTGAGAAAGAGTGATTTTTGACCTACCCAAGACACAACCCATTTTTTCATTTTTTTTGATTTTTTTTGATTTTGATTTTTTTTGAATTTTTTTGAACACTTTTCAATATCATTTGTAAAATACATTCCCAAATCCCACTGAATGATAACCCACTGAATGATAACATCCCCCCCACACTAAAATGGATTCTTTCCCTCGAGAATATGATAACACATCGGAAACTAAGGAAATGATACCCAAAAATGAAATCCATTCCCCCCCACATTTAAATTTCAAAAACTAATGCAATGAAAATCCATGTTGATATTGGGTGGGATAAGGTATTGGGATTGTAATGTGGATATTAAAGAAAAGGTTTTCATAGGCTTTAAGGGGATTTTAAAAGGATGATTAATGTAAGGGAAATGGGAGGCTATTTGGCTATTGTGATTCTTATGTGGTTCAGAAAATGCCTCTATCATATTAATGCACACTAAGGTAGGAAATTCAGCTCGAAGGTCCACAAACTCAAGACTCACAAATGGTGGTGAGAAACACACATTTTGAATATATGGCCATTGGTGGCCTTGGCATGAAATAAAATGTTGTTCCTCATGGTTTGGGAAAACCATTTTACAAATCAAAAATAGAGCATTCAAAATTTTTTGGTTTTGACACAAGATTCTTTATCCAATTTTATGATGAAAATACAAATTTTTTTGAAATGAAACATATCTATTGACTCCCCAAAATGGTTGGACAAAATTTAAAAATTAAATGGTGAGTAATTATGAATCTTTGTTTTTTTAGTTTTTTTATGTTTTTTTATTAGTTTTTTATAAAGACACACCCACACAAAAGAGAAAGATTAAAAAGGAAAAAAATGTGATGAGGAAAGTGGTAAGAAAAAGAAAATGAGAATGAGGGAGGAAGAAGAAATAGAGAGATAGAGAGAGAGAGGGAGAAGAAGAGTCAAAGGGAAAGAGGTGCCCTCTGGTTTAGATTTAGTGGGTTTCCATCTCTATCCAGTGGTGGGTCTACTGTGGATCCAATGGAAGTTTATGTTGTTCAAGGATTTCATATCCTCTCATGGTGATTTTTCAACTGATGTCCATTTACCGTGAATGTCATTTTGGAAGAGGGGTCTTGGACTTGCACTGCACCAAATGGGTAAACATTAGTAATAACAAAAGGACCTTCCCAATTAAGCTTTCCTGGGTGAAGCAGAAATCGAGAATTGAAGAGCATTACCTTTTCACCTTCATGAAATACCTTTCTTAGGATGTCTTTGTCATGGAGTACCTTAGACTTCTCTTTGTACAGATTGGAATTCTCATAGGATTAAAGTCGAATCTCCTCCAGTTCACCCAATTGCAACAATCTTTCTTCACTAGATTTTTCACAATCAAAATTACAGGTTTTCACAGCCCAAAAAGACTTATATTGGATTTAAATTGGTAGATGACATGATTTACCAAAAACTAGCCTAAAAGGAGACATCCCAATGGGTGTTTTATAGGCAGTTTGATAAGCCCAAAGTGCTTCACCAAGTCTTTCAGGCCAGTCTTTTCTGGTGGGTTTTACAATTCTTTCAAGCACTCTTTTCACTTCTCTATTAGAAAGTTCAGCCATGCCATTTTTCTAGGGGTGATATGAAGTTGAAGTTTTATGAACAACCCCATTCTTTTTCAAAAGAGATTCCATGGTTTTATTACAAAAATGGGTTCCTAAGTCACTTATCAAGGCACGAGGTGTGCCAAATCTATGGAATATGTGTGTCTTTAGGAACTCACTAACAGTATGTAAATCATCCTTTATAGTGGGTTTGTCCTCGACCCACATTGAAACATAATCGACCGCAAGAAGAATGTATGAGAATCCATTGGAATGGGGAAATGGTCCCATGAAATCGATGCCCCAAACATCAAAGATTTCACAAAAGATTAAGGAGTTTTGGGGCATTTCATTTCTTTTGGAGATTGTGCCGAACTTTTGGTAAGTGGGACATGATTGAAAGAACTCATGTGAGTCCTTGAAGAGTGAAGTCCAGAAGAATCCAGAGTCTTGGACCTTTTGGCAGGTCCTTTGTGGTCCAAAGTGGCCACCTCTGGGAAGTGAGTGACATGATTCTAATATGGAAGAATTCTCATTTTCTTCAACACATCTCCTAATTACCATGTCTGCCCCAGTTTTTTCAAAGTTTATTTTCTTCCCAAAAATAGTATTTTGAATCACTTTTCAACTTCATTTTTTGTTCTTTTGAAAACTTTTCAGGAAAAACAACAGAAACCAAATAATTTAAAATTGGGGAATACCATGGTAACTTTTGAGTGAGAGACAAAAGGTTCTCAATGGGGAATTCAAGATCAATGATTTCTGAATGAGAATAATTAGAAATTCTACTCAAGTGATCAGCCACAGGGTTTTATTTTCCAGGTATATCTTTTATTTCAAGGTCAAAGTCTTGGAGAATTAGGATCCATGTTATTATCCTCGGTTTGGAATCACTTTTCTTGAGTAAGAACTTTATAGAAGAATGGTCTGTGAAGATGATGATTTTGGAACCTAAGAGATAGGGCCAGAATTTATCTAAGGCAAAAACAACTGCTAAAAGTTCTTTTTCAATGACAGTGTAGTGATATTGAGTTTCATCCAATGTTTTTGAGGAATAATAGATGAAATGAGGAATTATTTCTCTTATTTGACCAGGAACAGCCCCAACATCTCTATCAGAAGCATCACACATCAATTCAAAGGGTAAGGACCAATCAGGGGGTTGGATTATCGGGGAAGATGTGAGATCAGTTTGAGTTCAATGAAGGCTCTCTTGCAAACCTCATCGAAATGGAAAGTGACATCATTTTGGAGAAAACGAGTGAGTGGGAGGGAAATTTTACTGAAGTTATGGATGAATCGCCGATAGAAACCAGCATGACCGAGAAATGAATTGATGTCCTGAATAGAAGTGGGTTTAGGAAGTGATTGGATCACTTCAATTTTGGCAGGATCAACTTCAATACCATCTTTTGAAACTATGTGCCCTAGAACAATCCCATTTGCAACCATGAAGTGACATTTTTCAAAATTTAACACAAGGTTACACTTGACACACTTTTGAAGGACTAGAGAGAGTGAATGCAAGCACGACTCAAATAACTCACCATAAATGGTGAAGTCATCCATGAATACTTCCATGCAGTGTTCAATGAATTCTGAAAATATACTCATCATACACCTATGAAATGTTGCAGGAGCATTGAAAAGTCCAAAAGGCATTCTTTTATATGCATATGTTACAAAGGGGCATGTGAAAGTAGTCTTTTCTTGATCTTAAGGTGCGATTGAGATTTGAAAATAGCCGGTGTATCCATAAAGAAAGAAATAGTGTGACTTTCCGGCCAATCTTTCTAGCATTTGATCAGGGAATGGAAGATGGTAGTGATCTTTTCAGGTTTCAACATTCAATTTCCTATAGTTGATGCACACACACCATTTATTCTTCACTCGATTTGTGACTACCTCTCCATGTTCATTTGTGACAACATTTATCCCACCTTTCTTAGGTACAACTTGAATTGGACTAACCCATTCACTATCAGAAATTGGGTAGATAATACCATATTGAAGAAGCTTGGAGATATCTTCTCTAACTACCTCAAGTATGAGTGGATTGAGTCTTCTTTGTGGTTGTCTAATTGGTTTGGATGACTCCTCTAGATGGATGTGATGCATGCAAAGGGAAGGTTTGATTCCTGGTATGTCATCTAGGGTCCAACCTAAAGCTTTTTTGTTTTCCTCTAACACTTGAACAAGTTTGGACTCCTCGGTTTCAGTAAGTGTGGCAGAGATAATGACAAGATATGAGTGATCATGGAAGAGGAACGCATATTTCAGGTGTGCAGGAAGAGGTTTCAGATCAGTATCATCTTTCACTTTTGGGATAGACAACTCAGGAATAGAATAAGGGACTTCAGTTGCTTCAAATTCATTTTCCTTAATAATGTCTAAGGTGGAGCAGTAGAGATCATAATTGATGTGTAATTCAAGAGAGTTTTCAAGTTCCTCTAGATTGATGGAGTCTATGAATGAAAGGTCCAAATCAAATTCACCATTTATGACTTGGTTAATCCTAGTGTAGATTTTACAACATCCTATCTCTTTAGAACATGATGAACATGATGGAATGGGGTTCAATTGAATCTTAAAAGTGTCCTCAGAAGCATGGATTGAGAATGCAGAGTGATCCTCAGATGGGTATCCCATGGCTTGGAAAATGTTGAATTTGACCAGTTGGTCACCGAATTCCATGGATAAGATGCCAGAATGGACATAAATCTTGGTTCTTGTAGTCATGAGGAATGGTCTTCTTAGAATTAGGGGAGATCGAGAAGATCTCATCTCACCTTCCATGTCAAGGACATAGAAATTAGCAGGGAAGATAAGATCAATAACTCAGACAAGGACACCCTCAATTATTCCCTCAGGACTGGTTGTGCTTCAATTGGATAACTGAATGACAACACCCATTGGGTGAAAGGGACCTAGACCAAGGTTTTAGAATATGGATTTGGTCATGACATTAATTTAGGCTCCTAGGTCTATGAGTGCATCATCAAAGTTGGAACTTCCAATTTGCCATGGAACCGTAAAGGTCCCTGGATCTTTGCACTTTATGGGAATAGACTGCTGGGTGGAAACATTTTCAAAGGTCCTAAGTTGCCTCTTGTGGGTGAAAAATTCCTTAAAAAACTTGGCATACTTAAGAATTTGTTTGATGGAATCTAAGAGAGGAATGTTGACTTCAACACGTCTAAACATGTCGAGCATTTCAGGATCAAGTTCAAATGACTTCTTTGGCTTAGAGACAGCTTGTAGAAAAGGAATTGGATTCATAAGTGGAATGGAAGGAGGCGAGGAAATGGTTTCACGTTGCTTTTCAAGTTTCTTTTTCTTTTCATTTTCTAGGTCAACATTCAAAGGAGGGTTGGAGGACTTTTCTTGAGGCATTGAATTTTTTTCCCGATCTAAGTGAAATTGCACTTACATTACCCTTGGGGTTGGGTAATGGTTGAGCTGATATTTGGGAAGAATTGGATGGTTTCTGCTGACTAAGGTGGGATGCAAGTTGACCAATTTGGGTTTTAATGTTCTTGAGGCTTGAACGGGTGAAGGAGGCAAGATCTTCAATAACACTTTCCCATGGTTTCTTGGAAGAAGAGGCTTGTCCCGGATTGGGATTGCCTTGATTTTGGTTCTTGGGAAATCGATTGAATTGGTTTGGGAATTTGAAGGCTCGCTAAGATAGTGGAATCCAGGAGGAGGAATAGGAGGATTGATCCTTTGAGGTTGAGGGACAAAAGGGTAAGGTTGTTGGAAGTTACCAACACCTTGAATGTATTGAAACTTGTTTGGGTTTTGAGGAGGGAATTTAGGGGGATGAGAGACGGGATTACCATACCTCAGGCCTTGGTTATAGGAAGAAGAGAAGGGCTCAGAGTGAGGTTGGTTGAAGTTTCTAACAAACTGACCTGATAGTTGAGGATTGGTGTTCCACTGAGCATATACTGCATTGATCTCCATTGGTTCAGATGAATCAGATTGATCCTCTTGAAGTTGTGGACATGTGTCAGTTGGATGAGATGGAGAGTTGCAGATTCCACAGTTTTTGACAGTTCCAGGAAACATTGATTACGTAGAAGATGAGTTTGGGGATTTGGTAGCCACATATTGTTGTCGCACAAGACCTATAAGTTCACTCATCCACTCGGTCATTTTGTTTGTCTCAATTGATTGATTATATTGGGCTTTTTTGACTTGAGCATGTGCTCGAGTATGGAATTGTTGTGTGTTTTCAGCCATGTTACTTATGAGATCTCTTGCAGCTGTAGGAGTTTTATCAACAAGAGCACTGCCACTTGCGGCATCAATGAGAGTTCTCTCCATGGCCAATAACCCCTCATAGATGTATTGGATCAAGATTTGGTCAGGTATTTGATGGTGTGGGCCGGTTACAACAATATTTTTGAACCTCTCTTAGTACTCATGAAGTGATTCACTTAGGAACTGACAGATACCACTTATTTCCTTTCGGATAGAAGCAGTACGCGAACCAGGAAAGAATTTATCTAAGAATAGTCTCTTCATGTCATTCCATGTGGTTATGGAACCAGGAGAAAGGTAGTAGAGCCATGAATTAGCAGTGTCATCTAAGGAGAAAGGGAATGCTCGAAGTTTGATTTGTTCTTCAGAAACCCCTTGAGGCTTCATGGTAGAGCACACAACTTGGAACTCTTTAAGGTGGAGATGTGGATCCTCACATGCTATCCCATGAAAATGAGGGAGAAATATGAATCAAACCTAATTTGAGTTCAAAGTAAGATTCTATGTTTGGATATTTAATACCAATAGGTTGGTAATTCATATCAGGGGCAGTGAGTTCTTTAAGGGTTTGTTCCCTAGGATTGGCCATTTCAAATTCAACTGGTTGGATGAGGAATGGTTCTTGAATGAGTTGATTATCTCTTATGTTCCTCCTAAGTTGGCAAAGTGTTCTCTCAATTTCAGGGTCAAACAAATCTGAGGGATTGTTTGGAAGGCTACGGGGCATTCAAATAGATTTTGGAAGAAAGAGGAAGATGGGATTTTCTTTGTATTTTTTTTTTCAGTTTATGATTTTTATGAGAAGACGAGTTTTTCATTGTTTTTTTTTTCAATTTATTTTTAAAATTTTGTCATTTTTATTTTTATTACAATAATAAGAAACTAACGAATAATTAAAGCACTATCCCCAGCAACGATGCCATTTGAAATGCACGACTGATTGTCGCCTATCGACCAGTCAAGGTTCCGGTGCTATGGTAATGTGTATAATAACACTCGGGTCGAATCCTCGGCGATGATACTTTGAAATAGCTGTTTATTTTTAGTTGATTTTATTCTGATTGGGGGTTTGTTTGCAGAGCTTAATTGAAATTACTAATTTATTATGATTGATTTAACAAATTGATAATGATTAGTGTGAGTTCATCATTAGGTTAGTTAAGCTTGTGATATCCTTGAGCTTTGCTTTATATTGCATTCAAATTAACACCCATGTCACAAGTTGACGTTGATTTGAATTCCCAAGTGTTAAGGCTTTAATCCAAGCCTTAACTTAACATAGGGTTCTAATCTTGATCATATCTTGTTTATGGTAGTGTATTTATGGTTCCAATAATCAATGGAAACCACACGTTAAACAAAACAAGTCATTAATCCATAACATGCTAAGTCCAACATACACAATGTTAATTCAACGAATACTCATCGAGAAAAAGATCTCAATCTCTTAACATACCTAAATTAAAACTCACCCCAATGAGAGATTTACTCAACAATTATGATGTTTATTAATCTGGTAATATATGTTTATAGTTATGAATTATAAAGAGAATAAAAAAGGGACAAGATAAGAGTAGTGTGCCGAACACACACATGAAATATTTTGAGAATCAAAAATGGAATTTCGATTGAATGAGGAAGAAAAATAAGGGACTGTAATTGAAAATGATTCAAACTATTTCAAGACTATGAATATTATACTACAGAAGGTGGAGAAGAATAAGGGGTATTGAAGAAGAAACAAGCACAAAAATTTGATTGAAATGAAAACAAAGTTACACAATTACAATTGAAAGCAAACATAAACAAACATGAAAGAGAAGTGGAGGAGAGGTCTCTATTGTTGAAAAAAGATCAAATCATATCCTCCTAGAAAATTTTCAAGGATCTAGTAATTACCAACCTCCTCCTTAAGTTCTGAAGTGCCAACCCCTTTGAAAGAAGAGGAGGGGATGAATTTATAGCCCAAGGTGGTAGACTGTTTACATTCCAGAAATACCCCTCCACTTGTCTCACCGATATGGACATCCCGGAATCCTAATCTTGAGAAATATTCTTCTTCAAAGTTTTAGATAAAAATGTGTTCTCTCTACTGTGAAAATTTGGCGGCCATTGGACTTATTGAGCCAATGTTATGACGGTTTTAGTAAACAATTCTGATCTGTCCATTTCAATACATACTTTTTTGAAGTCCATAATGTGAATGCGTTTTTGAATAGGAATATGCCCTAAAATAAAACTAATGTCTTCTACAAAGTTGGACACCCGAATATCCTCTTTCACACTGAAAAATATCAGCTCAAATGGATTTCTACATAAGTATAAAGTTCAATATTAGTGTGCTATTTTTAATTCCCATCCAGAATGTTGGTCTGGATTTCAATGCATCAGTTGGGCCCCTTGTATTTGTGATTGGGTTCTGAAATTTTTATCATTGACTCCTTGAAATGTCCTCAGAACTTGGGAGGAGAATTAAGGTAGTTGGACTTCTGGATTGAGCCCAGTAATTCATCCTTAATATATGGTCCAGTTTCTTCACAGTTTCCATGGGCCTTCTTGTGGGGTGCATATGACCCTCTAAATGGATGAATTTTCCAAAGGTAACTTCTAATGAAATTTTGGAATTGGAATTGGGAATCCTATAAAACAATAATAATGCAATTTAGATAAGTAGGGTGATAGTTATTGTTAAAACATTAAACATACTTGAATCTGGATAAATTCAAATAGTGCTCAAAAATTATATTTAATATTTAAACATTAATATTTCACAAAAATTATCCACATTTTATATAAAATCAGTAAAGGGAGTATGTAAAAATATATTAAAATATTAATAACATCACTTACCTTACAAGCTTATAAGAATTTTTTTAAATTAAATGATTTATTTTATAATTATGTTACTTTCAAATGATTTCAAAAAAGAGATATTTCTCTCAAATAGTTTTGATTTCATATATGTCAACATCCTTTGATGGATTTTAAGCTTATTTGAAGTTGATTTATTGTGATACAAAACTTCCATATTGTATTGAAGGTTTTTTGATATGTTTGACTGTGGATGTGTTATTTTTATACAATTCATGGTTTATGGAGAAAGTATTGACATTTCGTATGCTAGTTTTAATATGAATATTTATGTTATGTTTAAACCTGTTCCTATGAGGAATGCATTGGACTTAATAAGTGACGGGTTGAGCCTTCTATAGCTCCTCTATGAATCAGTAGGTCTCATGAGACAAACCAGTGTCTTGACACAAGGCCTTGACAAAATCTTATTTGTAGTCTTGGCACGAGGCCTTGGCAATGTGGTTATGATAGTCTGGAATTATGCATTCCATCATTATGAAAGTGGTTATTGATGTTGCGTGTGATTATTAGACTAGTAGAATATCCATGTGAATAAGTAAATGTCATTATTTCATTTTATTTTTGCCATATTATGCTGAAGGTCAAGTTTAAAAGGCTTTTGTTTTAGTTATACATTGCCTTAAATGTTTATGCTTATTTATAAAAGTTTCTGCTATATTGTTATCCTTACTGGGAATTTGAGCTCACCCCTTTCTATGTTTTATTTTTCCTAGGATGTGAAGAAGTATTTTATGAATGACCTGTAGGGATAGTATAAGGGGATATGAGTGTGGAGACAAGATGTTGTTGTAGTTTTCAATTTGTGATGTAATGTAAACTTTATGAATGTATCTAATGTTTCCAAGAATACTAAACTAATCGGTCTTTTGAGACTTGATCTTTCTTATGATCATGACAATGATATTTACTAATGCACCGACTCTAGGAAACTGGGGTCAGGGAATTACAGTTGGTATCAGAGGAAGTTTAGTACAAACCTTGGAAGCTAGATTTAGATAAACTCTAATTAGAGAAGATAGATCTAAGATGGACTTTGAGGATTAGTATAGAAGAAATTATTAGAATTTTAGTATTGTAGAGATTTTTGAGTTTTCCTAGCAATACATCCCCGTCTGGATATGAGCAGGTAGAGGCGTCTCTAGCACAAATGTACCTAGGGGTAAAACCCGAAAACACCGCTTTGAGCTAGACTCGAATGTGAACTGGTGCAGGACAACGAGCCTTGCTGCATTCTTGGTTACGACAATCCCGTGGGATATGATTAGGATAACTCTCATTTTATTTACAAATCATTATGAAGGGTTTATGATTATATACTTCCTCAATGATTTTTTTTATGATTATGGATTATATCCATAAATAGTTCAATTTATGTTAAGTGTTTTACAAGTATGGAATTATGTATTTTGATTCATAAACTAATCTAGTTTATTCCATTGTTTAGAAATGGCGCCAAGTGGAAGAAATGGAAACCGCATCAATGCACACACTCCATGTAGGGATTTCCCTCCTGATCAAGATAATTATGGTGGAGCTGGTGATGCAACTGGTGCTGATCAACTAATCACCATACCGGGACAAATCACTCAGGTTATGAATAATAACCTTACCCATATGGAGCACCCTGATCCACAACATGGAGGATCAATGTTAGATCGCTTCATGAGGTAGAAACCACCAACAGTCAATGGGAGTACAAATCCATTAGTAAATAAGAAATGGATAAGTTCCCTAGAGAAAATATTTCAGGCTTTGAGGAGTAGTGAAAGGGAAAAAGGTGTCATGGCAGTTTATCTCCTTACTGGAGATGCTGATCAATGGTGGTCATTGATTCAAAACACTAAGGAAGATGATGAAGTATCAAATATGGAATGGAGGGAGTTCAAAGAGATTTTCTTAGAAAAATACTTTCCTCGTGACCATCGAGCAGATATGGAAAGGCAATTTCTGAGTCTGAGACAAAAGGAGGATGAGAATGTCACAAAGTATGAGGCTAACTTTACAAGGTTAGCAAGGTATACTGGAGATTATATAAGTAACCCGAGAAGTAAGATTGATCCTTTCTTTGATGGTTTAAAACCGTTTCTCCATCGAGCATTAGTCTCACAATCCTTCTCATCGTACGAAGACATTGTCTCATGTGCTATCAAGACAGAAAAGGAATTCTCTAAGTCTTATGACTTTAAAGAAAATTAAGAGAATAAGAGATCTGCTGATCAATCTGGGAATGGAAATAAGGGGAAGAAGGGAAAGGTTGAATATCCATCATGTGGTAAATATGGGAAGAAACACCCCGGTACTTGCTTAAAAGGAATGGGATTCTGTTACAAGTGTGGTGAAAAATTCCACCAAGCTCATGATTTAAAGGGGAAGAAGGAATCTAACAATGTCCATGCTACAATTGCAGGGAGATGGGGAATTATGAAAATGAATTTACTAAGCGTCAGGGGAACTTACCACAGAAAATCCCAAGGGATCAAGGCCAAGCTTATGCTATCACTACTGCTGAGGTAGAAGCTCCGAAAGACGTGGTGGTAGGTAATTTAATGGTTTCCTAAAGTTTAGCAAATGCATTATTTGATTCTGGATCATCTCATTGTTTCATATCTTCCTAGTTTTCTAAGAAAATTAGATATTTTCAATTTGATTTAACAAGGTAGTTTTCAGTTAAAACTCCCATGGGAAGTATCATTGCAACAAAGTTTTGTGGATCAGTCCCCATTAGATCACATAAATGTTTTTATCCACTGATCTCATCATCATACCTATGATTGAGTTTGATATAATCCTCGGTATGGATTGGCTTTTGGACCATGATGTGAAGATTTATTATAAGAAGAAGGAGGTTACAATTTTTGATGACGATGATAAGGAACACCTTATCTTTAGAGCAGAATTGTCACCACCTAATTCTTATCTAGATCCACCCCCAGTATCTCAACTAAATTCAATTATTGGGGAGGAAGAGAATGAAGTGATTGTGGTTGAGGAAAGGAATGTTCAAATAGAGGATGTACCTATTGTGAAAGAATATGTAGATGTGATTCCGGAAGATTTACCTGGACATCCTCCAGAATGAAAAGTTGAGTTTTCCATTGATTTAATTCCTTGATCAAGGCCTATATCGAAGACCCCTTATAGAATGGCCACTATGGAATTAGTTGAACTAAAGAAACAACTAGAGGAATTGAGTAATAAGGTATTTATTTTCCCTAGTGTTTCTCCATGGGGAGCCCCTATTATTTTTGTTAAAAAAAAGATGGATCTATGAGGTTATGTATCGACTACAGGGAGATCAATGCTATAACAATAAAGAACAAGTATCCCCTTCCTCACATTTATGATTTATTTGACCAAATGCATGGATCTCAATACTTTTCAAAGATTGACCTTCGGTCTGGATACCATCAGTTGTGTGTGAAGAAGGAAGACATTTCAAAGACAGCATTTCGAACCAGGTATGGACATTACGAGTTTAGAGTAATGCCTTTTGGGCTGAATAATGTGCCCTCTATATTCATGGATCTAACGAATAGAGTTTTCAAAGAATATCTAGATGAATTTTTCGTGGTATTTATTGATGATATCTTGGTATACTCCAAAAGCTACAAAGATCATGAAAATCACTTGCGCATTATCCTGAAGACTCTGAGAAGACATGAATTATATGGGAAGTTTAGAAAGTGTGAATTATGGCTTCAAGAGATTTCTTTTCTTGGCCATATTTTCTTTAAATATTGAATCTCTGTTGATCCTTCTAAGACCAAGACAATCCAAGAATGGCCTGCACCGACAAGTATAACTGAGGTATGCAGTTTTATTGGTTTAGCAGGTTATTATCGACGTTTCGTCCAGAATTTTTCCCGGTTGGCTAACACATTAGCAAAGCTCACACATAAAGGGGTTAAATTTGTTTGGACAAAAGAGTGTGATGAATGTTTTGAATAACTAAAGATAAGATTAGTCAATGCTCCTATATTGACTCTACCATTGGGGGATTATGGGTTCGTTATTTATAGTGATGCATCGAAGAAAGGACTTGGTTGTGTCCTTATGCAGAATGATAGGGTTATTGCCTATGCATCACGACAGTTGAAAATTCATGAGAAAAAATATCCTACTCATGATCTCAAGTTAGCAGTTGTGATATTTTCTTTGAAGATATGGAGGCACTACCTCTATGGTGAAAAATGTGAGATTTATACTGATCACAAGAGTTTGAAGTATATTTTCTCACAAAAAGAACTCAAAATGAGGCAAAGGAGATGGCTTGAACTACTCAAGGATTATGATTGCATGATAAACTACCACCCAGGGAAGGAAAATAAGGTGGCAGATTCTTTGAGTAGAAAATATCATGGAGTTTTGAACATGATGAGAATTGAAAGGGATCCTATTTTCCTGGATCTAGTGAATATGGATATGGGAATTTCCATGAAAGGTGAAACATAAATACTTTTTCAAATGGTTGCCAAACCATCTTTACTAGAAAGGATAAAGAGTTCTCAGACTAGTGATGGAGAGTTTCAAAAGAAGATTAAAGCTGTGAATGATGGGAGATTGAATGACTTTGGGTATGAAGATGGAATTTTGAAATTTGGGAAGAGACTTTGTGTTCCCAATATACCTGATCTAAAATGGGAATTGTTGGATGATGCTCATAGTTATAATTTCTTTATACACCCTGGGAGCACCAAAATGTATAGAGACTTGAAGGAACATTTTTGGTGGGACAACATGAAGAGGGAGATTGCTGATTTTGTGTCAAGATGTATGGTTTGTAAACAAGTGAAAGCTGGAAGGCAACAGCCTGGAGGAGTCATGCAACCTCTTCCCATACTGGAGTGGAAATGGGACAATATTACGGTGGACTTTTTCATGGGACTACCAAAGACTCCTAGAATAAATGATGCAATATGGGTCATTGTTGATCGTCTTACCAAGTCAACACATTTTCTTTATATAAGGGAAGATTTACTGCTTGAACGAATAGCAAGGCTATATATTAATGAAGTGGTGAGACTTCATGGAGTACCCCTATCGATTGTTTCTAATCGTGATCCCCATTTTACTTCAAGATTTTGGAAGATTATTCAGAAAGCCCTGGATACTGAACTTCGTTTAAGCACTACCTACCACCCTCAAACAGATGGACAATCAGAACAGACTATTCAAACCTTAGAAGACATGTTGAGATCATGCTCACTTGACTTTCAGGGTATGTGGAATCAATATTTACCTCTGGTAGAATTTTCCTATAATAATAGCTTCCATCCAAGTATTCGGATGGCACCATATGAAGCGTTATACAGAAAGAGATGTCGCACACTAACCTGTTGGGATGTCGTTGGTGAAAGAAAACTTGTAGGCCCAGAACTGGTGGAGGAAACAATGGAAAAGGTAAAGGTAATCCAAAACCACATCAATGCAGCTCAAAGTAGGCAGAAGAGCTATGCCGATAACCGAAGGAAGGATTTGGAATTTTAGGTAGGAGATCATGTTTTCTTGAAGGTATCTCCATGGAAGGGAGTTATACATTTTGGTAAGAAGGGTAAATTGAGTCCAAGTTACATTGGACCCTTTGAAATTCTAGAACAAATTGGGGTTGTAGCCTACCATTTGGCAATGCCGCCAAGTCTCTCCAAAGTTCACGATGTGTTCCACGTATCACTGTTGAGGAAATACATGCCTGACCCAACGCATGTACTCACCTATGAGGAATTAGAACTGGAACCCGATCTGACTTATTGTGAAGAGCCCGTCAGGATTCTTGATATGAGAGAACAAGTACTGAGAAACCGGACGACTCTTCTGGTAAAAGTTTTGTGGAGAAACCATAAGATGAAAGAGGCAACGTGGGAACCCGAGGAACTTATGATGAAGAACCACCCGAGTATTTTCATGCAGTAGTATTCTAGAAATTTTGAGGACAAAATTATTTGAAGTATGGGAGAATTTAACACCCCAAGATTCCACGGTACGCTTCCCTTTGAATAATACAGTAGTGTGTGTTGTACGCAACTTCGAGTTCTAACACACACACCACAACCAATAAAACTAGCCGTTATGAATAGTAATACCCACTTTATGAAATTTTATAAATTTTATCTTTCAAAATGTACTTCATTTTTGGATTCAGAATATCAAAATTAGCCTAGGGTGAAATTTTGGTATTTTTCTGAAAACTTTCAATTTTTGATGAATAGTGAAAAAACACTGAGTTATAGTTTAAAACCGAATTTTTATTTAAATAACTATTTATTTTATTTAAATTTAATTAAGGTCAAAATAGATACATAATACCTATATAAGTTCAATGAAATTCATTGGAGTTAGTTTAGAATAATTTTAGATATATAAAAATTTTATTGAACTTTTTCACCGTCTTTTACCCACCTCCTAGGAGAATTTGGAAATTCACATAAAACTTAATTTTACCGCTTCTGTGAGTGAAATTTTCAAAATCCGAGAGACACGGTTAATATCAAGGAGTAAAATGTGGTTCAATGAGATGAAAATAATATTTTATGAATAGTAACTTTTTACTTTTATTTACCACGGTTAAAATTAAATAGGGTAATTAAGGGTAAAACTGATATTAATATTACCCTAAGACATGTCCTAATTCTATTGGACAAGTGTATCTCGACCAAAAACAACCTTAGGAATAAAATATTATCATTTAGGTCCACTTTGATTAGATTAGGACATTTATTATTATTTAATTCAAAGAAGAGTTAAAAGAGTTAAAATCAAAGTTTATTTACTAAAACATTTTTAATATAGGGTTATACATAAGATAAATTCGATTGTAAATATTAATTAGAAATATAAAAATATTTAATACATAATGATATTTTATTTATAATTTTTATTCATTAAATAATTTAATTTATTTATGACACAATGGCGATGCAGTAATTACCTAATTCATGAAATATTAAAATAATTGATATTATAAATATCAAAATTAATGTAATTTGAGACTTTTTATGAATTCCAATAATTCTTTAGGTTAATATGACATATTATTATTGGTTATATAAATTTTTTTTCTAAGTAATAATGCTGTTATGAAATTATCAAAAACAAAATACCCAATAGTGTCAAAATTGACATAAAAGAGTTTTTAAAACAAATATTATACTATTAATTTATATTCTATTCCTAAAATCTAAGGTTTGGAAAAAGTAATTGTATCATGATATTTTTATCATTAATGGACCACTTGGGGGTCTCTTGAATGTATATAGTAAGTTTATTAACTATATAATATAAAAATACTAAGTGACATGGTAAGTGTCAAACTAATTAACTAAGAGTTAAAACTAAAAGATAAGGTTAATATAATAACCCAAACCTGTCTAAATTCTATTTGTTGAGTGGTTTTAGACCCATACCCACCTTAACCTTTAAATAATCCACTTTTTATCCATTATAAACTTAATATGAATTTATTATAAAATAATATTTCTAGCTTTTCCAAAGGTGCCCCTCACCCCTCTTATAAAAGGGAACTCCCCCTTCTCACTAATTCACAGATTAAAAGCCTTTTGGCTCAGCCAAAACCTACCCAAATAGTCTCTCAAATTCCCTCATTTAAACCTAGAGGCCTTAGTTTGATCAGAATGCCAACCTAAGGATCCCTTTTGATCAAATCAAAATGAAGAACCCAAAGAAAAGGTAATGTTTTCACCACCCTCTTTCAAGTTCCTTTCTTCTTCAACATCTTCTTTATTTGTTATTCCCATTATAAAATAATAACACTAGTATCTTATATATACTATGATGTTATTATAAATATGGTACTACCATATTCAGTATTCTATCCATCCTTTTAATGACATGTCACCATACGTGTGTACGTACGGCTTACTGTCTCCACGTCGTGGTGTTATTATTATTCAATAAATTATTATTTGGATGGGTATAATAATGATGTGTAATTAATGTAAATAATAAATATAACCTGATAATTAATCTTTATATATGATATACAATCCAATTATATATTATTTTAATATCAAAAGAATGATATTGTCGCTTGTGCGTACGTACGGACTACCGTCTCCACGAACGCGATGAGATTCATTCCCCATCATATACATTCAAGAATAATTTTCATTTAATGATTAAAAATAATGTTTAAGTACTTGATATCATTCTGTCTATGAATAAGATACAACCTATCCATGAAAAACACGACTTACGTAACAAAACATAAAAAAAGAAAACGAGTAAGTTAACACGCGAAACAACGATAATACTAATATATTATTTACAAATCAATGTTAAAAGATCATATATGATATCATATTAATCTATATGATTCTTGTATAATTTAATAACAATTATTTCACCATTATACAGTAGGTTAAACTACCCTCAACCAAGGAAAAGTACAAGGTAAGGGTTTATTTCACAATCTCTTCATTATCTGAGGTTGTTTATACATAATTATATACTGGGACCTCTTTATCATCCACATCCATGTTTCTTAAAAATGTATTTCAAATCAATCTTAATAGTTTAAATACGATGGGATAAAGTCATTTATACCCTTGTTGACATTTTATTAGATTTTTATAAAGGAATCTTTCTGTCATTTTCCAAACAAGGTCCTTTTTAACCTTTTCGACAGAATTAAGGTAAGAATGTCTTTTTTTAACTTATACGGAGGGTGTGGATATTTTACACCATTATAAAATCTTTGAAGCTTCCCTTACAATATTATAAGAAAAATTTTAAAGTAAATGTTTTATTTTATAATTATGTTACTGTCAAATGATTTCAAAAAAGAGATATTTCCCTCAAATAGTTTTGATTTCATCTATGTCAACATCCTTTGATGGATTTTATGCTTATTTGAAGTTGATTTATTGTGATACAAAACTTCCATATTGTATTGAAGTTTTTGTGATATGTTTGACTATGGATGTGTTATTTTTATACCATTCATGGTTTATGGAGAAATTATTGACATTTCGTATGCTAGTTTTAATACGAATATTTATGTTATGTTTAAACCTGTTCATATGAGGAATGAATTGGGCTTAATAAGTGATGGGTGGAGCCCGCTATAGCTCCTCGATGCATCGGTAGGTCTCATGAGACAAACTAGTGTCTTGGCACAAGGCCTTGACAAAATATTATTTGTAGTCTTAGCACGAGGCCTTGGCTATGTGGTTATGATAGTATGACATTATTCATTATATCATTATGAAAGTGGTTATTGATATTGCATGTGATTATTCGACTAGTAGAATATCCATGTGAATAAGTAAATGGAGTTATTTCATTATATTTTTGCCATATTATGCTGAAGGTCAAGTTTAAAAGCCTTTTGTTTTAGTTATACATTGCCTTAAATGTTTATACTTATTTATAAATGTTTCTGCTATATTGTTATCCTTATTGGGCATTTGAGCTCACCCCTTACTATGTTTTATGTTTCCCATGATGTGAAGAAGTATTTTATGAATGACCTACATGGATAGTATAAGGGGATATGAGTGTGGAGACAAGATGTTGTTATATTTTTCAATTCATGATGTAATGTAAACTTTATGAATATATCTAGTGTTTCCAAGACTACTGAACTAATCGGTCATTCGAGACTTGATCTTTTCTGTGATCATGCTAATGATATGTACTAATTCACCGACTCTGGGCAACTGGGGTCGGGGCGTTACAATTTATCAAGATTTTGAAAAAAATATATTAAATTTATATTTTAAGTGCATTAATTATAAATTTACTTTTAGTTATAATTTCAAAAATATATTCCTATTTTATATGGTTGTAAATATTTATTTTCCTAAATATATAATTTATATTTATATTTATATTTTTATATTATATACATTTTAAATGGTAAATTATATTTTTTCCTAAACATTTATAATATATTTAATAAATATTTTATATAATTAAATTTATAAAAAATATATTTATTAAAATTTTATTTTTTTAATATATTCTTATGTTTTATAAATATATACTTTTTCTGTATAATGAAAATTCCACTAAAACATCCATTGGAAGTTTTACTTGAACTTCCACTATAACTTCTTGTGAATTTTAGTAAAACTTTGACTAGATTTACCCCTGAACATTAACAAGAATTTATAGTGGAACATTCAATGGAAATTCTAATGAAATTTCCACAGAAGGATTTATAAATAATATTTAAAAGGTTTTTGTAAAACAATTTATGAAATATATTTTATATGTGGTTTTCTGTACTTTAAATTAACTGAAGTTTCTATATTGTAGGTTGTTCCAATAATGATGATGTTTATACTGTATCATCATCTATTAAACTAGTTATAATAATGATGTTGAAATCATTTTAGAATGAAAAATGCTCCTATGTTACACATGGAGAACTAAATGGGTTCAATAGAGACTGAAAAAAACCAAATAAAAGGACAAAGGATAAATAATTTTTCACAACATGACTTTATGATGTAGAATAAATGTCATATGAAGGATGAAAAATGTGATAGCATGGTGAAATTTCCTCGGGCTAAAATACGTACAGGCTTACTTACTCGAATGGGGGGTTAATTTGTTTTCTTTTGGAAAATATGAATTTAATACATTTTTTGAAGGGCATAATCATACCTTTCACAATATTGAATCAATTCAGATGATGGGGTTCCAAAGACAAATAAGAGAATAATAAGAAGCTAAGTTAGATGTGAATGTTTCCGGAGGTATTAAACCAAATGATTCATTCTCCTTAGTGGCAACTATTGTAGGGGGTCGAGATGTTATTGGGTACACGTGAAAATCAGTTGAATTTTTAATGTATAAATGGGGAATGGAATTGGTTTATGGTAACTCATGTTGTATGTTAGAGTACCAGGAATGGAATGTTCTAGAAAATCTATCATTTGTCTATACTATGCAGTTTGACTTGAATGGTAAAATTAAAACTATTTTTTAAGATAATCCAAAAATAAAGATATATTTTGAGTTATTTGGAGATTTTATTGTTTTTTAAATCACTTTTAGAACTAATATAGATAAAATTCCCTTAAGTGTCTTTATGGACTTCAATCATCATTGAGATATTATCTTTTTTGGGGAATATTTGTTTTATAATGAAACTATGAGTTATTTTTATCAGTTGTTTCAAAAACAATTACATGAATCACAAGAAGAAAAATCAATCAATATTTACTGATTAGTATGTGAAAATGGGAAATACCATTTATGAATTTTTATTTGGAACTCAATACTTCCTTTGTATGTAGAATTTTATGAAAAATGGTTTTAAACATTTAGGTAATTGGATGAAAGATTAATATATTTTTCTAAAAATATTTAAGAATTGTATGTTCTAATACCATGATTCACATCAACATGATAAAGAGTTGGATTCCCTTAGATTAGAATATGTGGATTGGAAATCAAAGTGGTTAGATGATTTATTTGTGCTGTGAGAAAAGTGGGCATAATGCTTTTTGAAAGGTTCATTAACATTGGGTATTTATAGCACTCAATTAAATAAAAGTTTTAATGGAATGCATAAAGATTACATTGATCACATGTTAAGTGTCTCCAATTTATTTAATAAATATGATTGATTGTTGAAAAAAATAAATGTTAAGAAACAATGGATGAATTTGATATGAATGAGATGTTTTCTCTTCATCTTTACCATTAAAGCACATCGATGTTTTAGGTTTATAATTAATATACACATAATTTATTTGATTTATTTAAACATGAATATCAAATGAATAGTTTTTTGTTTTTTGATATCATGTAATGAAATTGGTGTTGAATTTAGTTATGTTGTTTGAATGGTTTTTTGTGAAGATCATTTCCGTATATTATATGAAGCTTCTAATGAAATAGTTCAATGTTCTTATGGAAAATTTGATTTGGTTGGGTATTTTTTTCATTATGTTTTAATTTTTTTTATCATTTTTATATGATATCAATACCTAAAAAATATATTTCATGGAGGTGGATCTGAATAGCTATAAATATTATAATTTTAGAAGGAAATTATATTAACATTAATGTTGATAGAAAGTTATTTATTCTAAAAAATTATAAATAATTAGAATGAATGTGATTGAAGTTGGTTACCATTTCTTGTGATACATATGCATGTTATGAAATTGATTACTCTAATATTAGTACTTTTGAAAAAGAGTTTACTACCATAAATACGTCACCAAATAGAGTTCTTGGTTGTGACAACTCGTATAAAATTTTAATAAAGGTCACTTTTAAAAGGTAACAAAATAGGGTAGGGGTGATAAAATCAAAATATTTTTAGAAACTAGAAGTTGGAATAGGATGAAATTGAATAAAAATAAGAACAAGTACAGTTCTATTATGATGATATGATTTCATTTTTATGATGAATTTCATTTATAAGATCATTCATATAATTATAATATGGCATCTAATATCATTTTTCATTTCACACAAGGAATTGTAGATCAATAAAGATTATATTTTGTTGTTCCAACTTCAAGAACACCATTTAATGTAATTTATTTAGTAGAATAATCCTTTTCAAAGGTTATCAACTTCTTATTAGGATAAATTTATCTTATATGATTGGTTTGTTTTCAAATTATTCATTAGATAACAAAATATTATTGTATAGTACAAGATTGTATCACCCTGTTGAGGGGTATCTTCCATAATGAACAAATTAGTAGTCTTTTAGAAGTAACCATTGACCCATTTATCAATTATTTCTTTGATAAATGATTTTTTCCAGTGTGGACGGTTGTACAAATTTAATTATCTTAGTTGGTTAATTTTAAAATGGATTTCAGGATAAAGAGGAGAAAATTTGTCATTACTAATGTACCATTCTAATAAATATCATGTCCACAACCACTTAAGTGAGGACACATTGAGTTGTAATGGATGTAATATTTTATCTCTATGTTAAAAATAAGAAATGTACAATGTACATTTGTGGTGTTTATGGGGATGGATTTTTTTCATTTAACTGTAGTGCATCTTTAACTAGTTTCTCTATCAACATTTTTCTCATATTTTAATTTTTTGCTAAAATTATTCCTTATAAATATTAATAAAGTTAGACCAACTATGAACCATTACATTTTCAAATTAAATAATGTAGAGAATAATATACTCCCCCGGGAAGCACTGGTAATAATTTTTGATTTATCTGGGAAAATTCCAACTGTATTCCCCATTTGATACTTTCTCCTTATTTTTTGACCATATTCATCTATTAAATGATATAATTGAAAATTATTAGAGGATGTGACACAAATTGAAAATTATTTTACAATAATATTGGTATACTTAAATCCTCACCCTTATACTCATAATTTTTTGTTGAAAATAGAGAAAATACTATCCATTTTAACTAAATAGAAATTGTTTCTTAAATTTCCATACATATTAATTAAAAAATAATACCAGTTATATAGAATAATAATTTTTTATTTAAGGGAAATTTAATAGATAAATTTAAATTAAGGCTGGTCATTACCTTTAGTCCCAAAAACATTCTAGGTGGCATCCAACTCCAAAATCTTCTAAAGGCACTCATAGTTTGATTTTTGGAGTCAATGACTCTACCTCAACCATTTTTGGTATAAAAACCATACATATAACATCCCTTATATATTACATTTTCCCTGAAATGATAGATAGGATGATGGTTTTTATAGCTATGTTCGATATTTTATTGATTTTGAGTGTTATGCAGTTGTTGTTGTTGTTCTTCTTCCAGTTTCAAACACGTACACCAAATCCAAATTATTTTATTTTCTAGTTTATGATTTTAAATTTCTAATTAATGATTAGGTTTTATGAATATATGTTTTTGTATTTTCATATTTTTACTTTCTGGGATAGGTGTGTTTTTTTCAATAACTTATTCCCAGGTCTCTTCCTCCTTGATCCCAATTTCCTTAAGATATGTTGTACAATTTAGATGCATCACAACATGGATTTCTTTCTCTCTATAAATGATAGTTTATATTCTGACTACATCTTTCTTATTCTTTTCACTTATCAAAAACTATATTATTTTATTTTCCCCTTGTTTCCCAATTTTGGATTCCATTGTCTCTAGTTTTATTTTCAATATTTCATTTTCTTTTTTAGGACCTAATATTCTTTCCTTGTTGTACATAATCTGTTTTTGTGAAGCACCACATTCTTTAGTGGATGTTTTCTACTCAACACCTTCCTCATGTTTCCTAGTCTATAATATTTCATTTTATATAACTATTATTTTGATAAAATCTTTAAAATAATAATTTAATTGGAAGACATACCCTACAAGACACAACATTGTTAATCATTAGTTGTTTCTTGAAAGCTTCATCAAAATCTAAAAATATCCATTTTGTGAAAGGATAATTACCACTATTTTCTTTTCCTTTTACTATTCCTCTTACTTAACAATAAAAATACTACAATAATAAAAATTTTATTAAGTATAATTATAAATATAAGTGAAAATAAATTTCAATCCATACTAGTAATGACACAATATCCCATTTATTATTTTATCGATGATTATGAAAATATTTAATAAGATTCATTAACTTTTTTTGGATTCCATGTTACAACACAGGTAAATAAAGAATATTTCATTTTCATATTTATTAATATTAGAGAATTAAATATTAATTTTACTTTAAAGGGGATGATGCATTTGATAGCGTACTCAATATGAAACAATGGTTTTCTTTGAAATCTTATGTTGCACACAACTTTGAGTTATACCGAAAAATAATACAATAATATTATTATCATAAATGGTAGTTAACACATAGCCATTGTATTGGAGGGAATGAACATAACTAACTAAACTATTTGTTTCTTAAATGTCTTTACATTTATATAATAAATTTTATAATCTTGAATAAGAAAGAATCCTATTTTATGCATGAAATACTCTAATATTCTTTAAAAGATCATTTTACCGCCTTTTGATGGAGAAACCTTTTTAAATTTAGTTTTTGTCACTTTTATATGTTATATTTGACAAAATAATATTCTTCTTTATAATCAGGACATAAAAATTTACTTTGGAAGAAATTTTGGTATTTTTCTGATAATGTTCATTTTTTTAATGAATAATGAAAAATACTGTATTTTAATTCAAAACTGCCTTTTAATCTAATTTATTTTTATGGTTATATTATCATTTTAAATGGTTTTAAAGTTTAATTATATTATATTTTTACTATTAAATCCAATTTTGGTCATTGGAAGTAATTTCACTTTGAAATTGGACATAAATAAGTGTCAATCTTTTGATATTTATTATTTCTTAAAAACACGCTTTTTGTTTTGACAACGAGAATTAAATTTAAATTAATTTATACCACTTATGTGTTTTGAATTTGAAAAAATGGATTCCATATTTTTAATCATCAGGTCTAAATTTTGTAAATAGGTAACTTTTATTTTTAGACATTATGAATATTTACTTCAGTAAATATTTTATTTACCATGGTTAAAGGGTAAAGCTAGTAAATAAGGGTAAAATAATATTATTATAATAATATTAAATTACACTAACATGTGTCCCATTCCTATTGTTTGATAAATATATGACCATGGGCATCTTTGGGTCAATTGTGGTACCTCATGGAGCCACTTGGGAGTGATAATGACAATTTATATTAATTAATTTAAAGTCAAGACATAAATGACATAAACATATATATTTTAGTAAATCAATTTTTACATGGTGTTATATAAGTTATCTCTTAAAATATAAATATTAATTATAAATATAAAAAAAATTATACATCATGGTATTTTATTTATAAATTTTAGACATCATATAAATAAGATTATTTATGACACAATGATTATGAAATGATTACCTTATTAATGAATGATTTAAATAAATGAGATAATAAAATTTAAAAAAATATCCAAAACCTATCCAATTATTATTGGATGAATTTATTTTGAACAGTATTCATCTTATCTTCCAATTTAAAGAGTTTTGGATCTTTTGAAACTGAAAATCAGTTTATAATAAAATAATATTTTCAAACATTCCTAAAGACCCCCTCCTCCCCTTATAAAAAGACATCACCTCTAACCCATTACTCACACATCTAAAGCCCCTTGGATCATCTAACCTCTGAAAAATTAATCTCTCTACATTCCTATATTCATCCTAGAATCCTTACCTTAGGAATAAGGCACTAAAAGGAAGCCTTTTGGTTCAAATCAAAGGGAGTTACCTGATTTAAGGGTAACGTCTTCTCTTAAGTTATTTTATTTTATTTTACTTCTCCAACTCCATAAACTCTCTTTATTACTTTATTTTATAACAAAAAGAGTATCCTCAATATAATAGGTTTTTTTTATGATAAGTATTAGAACTAAACTTCCACACACCTCTATCTAATTGATATGAACATACTGTTTCTTTAGACGACAAACTACTGCCTCACAAAATGATGATTGTTCAAATATTTCCAACCGCCTCTCATGGTGGAAATTATAATGGAAATGTATTTATATATGATATATATTATGTTTATTTTTTTCTCTATTATTCTATATTTTTCATTTATATCATACCTTTATGGTTTCCATAATGGGTAAATACGATAATTTCATTTGAGGAAGTGCGGACTGTCGCCCCCTCAAAGTGATATGACTCATTCATAGCATAAATGGAACGTATAAAGGATGGTGTTAATGAAATTACGTAACATATATAAAATATGATATTATAATGTAAGAATAATATACTTATGTATCATTTTTTCATTCCTTTTAAGATGAAAAAAATGAAATGGAAGTAGCGTTCATGTGTATGTACGGCTTACCGTCTCCATGAACGGTGCATTTATTTTTCATATATCCAAATGATATGGAATATTATAAATAAATATATAATGGATATATATGATATATAAATAATTAATATCATTCTATAGATAATGTAATTTTGACCACATGGACATTTTATAATTATAACAAGTTCATTTTAAACTCAAGTTCCAAACATCAACAAAATGTCCGATATGAACTCAAATAATTAACTAATTGTTATAGAAAGGTAACAAGTGATACAAAAGGAGTAATAAACATGAAAAAGTTTCATAATCAAGTATAAATTAACTTATTTTTATTATTCAGAAAATTAAAGAATGAACGGGTCAAGTTGGACACGAGGTAAGGGGTTTTCATCTCACTTTTTATTCCCATGAGATTCAGGCTATATTTTCCACTATTTACTTTTTTTTGGTATATGTACTTCCCATTATTTTATTAATTGTTTAATATAATTTAATTTATGGGTATTTAAATCTTCATTTTATGATAATTCTTTCATGTGGAGTATGTTTCATAAGTTACCAAATCGGTAAGGGAACCTTTAACTCTCATCTTCTAATCAAAGACTTCTTTTATGTTGTGTCTTTTAATTACAATTTTATTATGTTGGGATATGTTCTTATATATCCTTATTGATGCAAATTTTATTTTAAATTTATTAGATATCCTTTTCTCTCTCATCAACTCATTTTTTTTGAATTTTAATGTGACGCCGTTAGGCTGTCGAATTTTCGTAAGGGACTATGTCTCAATCTCCTTTCATTTGAGGCATATCTTGATCTTGTGCACATTTATTATCCTATAGAGTGTATATAGTTACATTTGAAATATTATATCATTAATATCCATATTATCATGATATTATAAGTTTTTTTAATGTTATTCTTTAACTATTTTTATTTATGTATTTTCTCAAGTGGTAAAGGACTCTTTAATTAAAACATTGTTTTAAATTTCTTAATGTTTTAATCTTATAAATCATTATTATTAATGTAAATGTTTTCAAAATGGTTTTAAGGATTTATTTATATGAAAATTAATGTTTTTAAATTTTAATTCCTATAAAAGTTTCAAAGTGGTATGGGGCACTTTGATTCAAAAATATCTTTATTAAATGTTTTAAATTGCTTTCAAAAGAAATATTTTTTCTACAAAGCATTTTACTAAACAAAAAAAGGAATTTTTTTAACATTTGTGAATATGATGACCTGTCTTCCACCATAATCGTTAGTTGGCTTCCTTTATAATCCTTAATGTTTTTAAAAGGAAAAGAAATCCCTTATTCTGTTTTTGGGTGTTTTTGTATTGAAAATGGTTTTTGAAATGGATTGAATATTTCAATATCTTGAAATGATTTCTTGTGATTGAAAATGACATGTTATTAGTGAAATGTTTATATTTGAAATATTTGATGTGTTATTATTTAATAATGGTACTTGGACATTTGACGGGTGGTTATGTGATAAACCAAATGATGGGTGGTGTCGTGATAAACCGGGATGGGTGATTACGTTATAACCACCAATGCATTGGGTATGGAAGTAGGCTATATGGATATTCCATTTAGTGATATGTCTCAAAGTAGACCATATGATTTTTCCATTTAAGTATGTTTATGTCCAAAGTTACCTTTATATGTTATGTGTTCTTTCTATGGGGTTTATGGTAATCTTTTTGTTACAAAAGGGTAAGTAATGATATTTTATTCAGTGAAGAGTATTTAATACTTCATAAAGGTGAAAGGTATTACTTATGATAAAGTATTCATGGTTTACTTATTGTTTAAAAAAAACTAATTGTTTTCCTTTTTTGTGTATCCCTTACTGAGCTTTTTATGCTCATCCCAAGTTTTTGAAATGTTTTTAACAGGACATAAAGATGAATAGGGTCAAATATGGGATCAAGGAAATTTATGCTATCTAAAACATGGAACTAGACATGTTTCTTTTTTAAGAGTTTTTATTTTATTGAAAAAATGGAAACTGAGTAGACTTGTCTACTTTTTAATTTTTAAGATGTAATGTAATAGTTATATACTAATTCTCTAAAACTCTAAACCTGAAAAGATCCTCGATGTGAATTATTAACTTAATTCAAGATTATGTAATGTTTAAGGTCGGGGCCTTATAGTTGGTATCAGAGGTCGTTTTAGATAACTTTAGAGGTTAGGGTGCTTTTTAAGTATAAGTGACATAACCATAATGGTTAGAATATTAGAAAGAGTCATGGTTATTTTAGGTAAATTTAATGAGTTTAAGATAACATTAATACATCTATCTTAGTATTTACTATCCTCATAAGACATTATATGATTATTTTAATGATATAATCACACTAATCTTTTTGGTTTTAGTAAATGGATGGATCTAGCAGGCACCAAAGTAACAATGGATGTAACAAAAACTGTGACGATTTTTTAAATAAGAAACTGAATGAAGTGGGAGATGCAATGAGAACACTTTTGGTTATTCTCAACCAACTATATGGAGTCATTATTGACCACCTTAACCTTGGTGATTTTTATAAGGAATTGTATATGCGAGAAACAAATCCCTATAGAAGTTTAGGTAATAATCATAAAGGTAAGTATATTGAAAAACCTATGTGTCAAGGACATGGAAATAAACACCTAGGAAAATGCTTCAAAGGGACGAGAAGATGTTTCTGATGTGGTAATTAAGGTTATAAAGAAAAAAGCTTCCATGGAAAAAGGAAGCATTCAGTTGACTCTAGGAAAGGGAAAGAAGTGTTCTCCGAAGGATAAATTGAATGTTTTACATGTGGTGTTCATGGTCATTACACTAATATATTTACTAAGAAGAAGGTTTTGGAATGAGATCATTAGGATCATAAAAATATATGTTTACCAATACCTAATTCCATTCCAATTGAATATGAGGAAATCAACAATGTCCAATGAAAGGTATGTATTATTTCTTATCTCATGTTTTGACATTATTGAAATCTTATGACATTATGCATGATTTTTTTGTAGGATATAAGTATAAAATAATAAGATGAAAAAACATGGACAAAGGACCAGGAAGAATGTTCGATGATTAAGATGTCTACATTTTAGGAATTGAAGAGTTATGTTGGACCTATGGATGATGATATGTTTAAATTTATTAATGATAAGATTACTTTGGAATCCTATTTCTAGTTTGTGTAAACCTGAAGTTTGACATGTGAAAATGTTATTCAAGGAAGAAATATCTTTTCTTTTGTGAATATAGTTATAAAGAACCATTTGGGTTTATATGATCCTTGAATTTGAAGCAATTACATGTTATTACTTTTTGGGATGAAAATGCAAGGTATGAGATAACATTTGTGGTTAAAATATGTTATAGTTATTTTTGAGGGAATTATATCATTTTCAGAAATGTTATAAAATTATATAGTTTTTGAAAAAGGATAACATGTAGACAGTGTGATAACCTATCCCATCAGAAAAATCTGTAGGAATCAAACCCACAACGAAAATGTGATTGGGATTTATTGTCTACCATTGGAATATGTGAATTCCTTGGTTATTATGACTTATTATTTTTAGTTAAATAATTTTATGGATCAAGAATAAGTTGATTTTGGAAACTTATGTTTCATCAAATGGATATTCTTTGTATAGGAAAATGGTTTGGTGATTAAGTGATAAAGGTTGTTTTGGAAGACTCTATGTTTTATTGTGGACATGTAGCTATTCAAGTTATTTATGGAAATTATTAACCTATCTTTGAGAATATGTGACTAGGTTAATTACCTTTCAGTATGAGACTTTAAGAGTAACCAATGTTATTTGGAGATAAATGTTAGGATTTTTATGGAAGACTATGTTATCAAATCCTTCTGAATTTTGGGTTTCAATCTTAGTTTAGATTATTTTGAAGAATTGTAAGGACAAATGTTTATTAAATGGTATTTTTTGAAATTTGTGTATTGTTTGTCAAATTTTTGAGATTAGGAGTAGTATTTCTTTTTATAAAGGATTATCCTTTTTGTTGATTATTTGATATCATAAAAACCAATTTTGGTTTTGGTTAATGTCTAAATATAGTGGAAATATATAGTTCTTCTTTTTTGGATTATGTGATTATATAGAAGTTTATTATAGCACTTCAGGTGTGACCAATTTATCTTTAATACTCATCGTTTGAAGAAAAGATGAGTTTTTGGTAGAAACTTATTAAAGGATGGAACTCTACTTGAATGGTAAGTATATTTACTTATGTTCTTAGTCAATATAATAAATAAATTCCTTAACTTTATGAAAGGTAACTTAAAACAAAAACATTGTCTGTTAACTTTTTCTACTGCGGAATTAAAGACTGTTTAACTCATCACGATTTTATGGTTTTCATATTGTAAACTTTCTCCTGATCATGTTTTATATAACTCTACATTAGAAATTGATGGTTAGTTTCTCTTACATATCCATGTTTTACAACATGGAATCCTAGTATGTGTTATCTTAGGTGACATTTTCTACTTATCTTCCTTTATTTTAAAGTGATAGTTTTATTGACTCTTTTCCGATGTGGGACTTTTAATGAAGTTTCAGAGTCCAATTTTGAAATTGCAATGATGAAATTCTCAAAAGGGGGAAGGATGTAACATCCTAGGTAAATAAAGAATATGACATTTTCATATTTATTAATATTTGTGAATTAAATATTAATTTTACTTTAAAGGGGATGATATGTCTGATAGTGTACTCAACATGCAACAACAAGTTTCTTTGAAATCTTATTTTTCACACAACTTTGAGTTATACTGAAAAATAATATAATAATATTATTACTTTAAATGGTAGTTAACACATAGCCATTGTATTGGAGGGAATGAATAGAACTAACTAGAATATTTATTTGTTAAATTTTTTTATAATTATCCAAGAAATTTTAGAGGCTTAAAATAAGAAAGAATCTGATTTTAAGCATGCAATACTCTAATATTCTTTAAAAGGCCATTTTACCACCTTTTGATGGAGAACCATTTTTAAATTTAGTTTTTGTCACTTTTATATGTTCTATTTGAAAAATTAATATTCTTATTTAGAATAGGGACATAATAATTCACTTTGGATGAAATTTTGGTATTTTTCTGATAATGTTCTTTTTTTTAGTACACTGAAAAATATTGTGTTTTAATTCAAAACTGCCTTTTAATATAATTTATTTTTATGGTTAGTTTATCATTTTAAATGGTTTTAAAGTTTAATTAGATTATAATTTTACTATTTAATCCGATTTTGGTCATTGGAAGTAAATTCACTTTGAAATTGGACATGAACAAGTGGCAATATTTTGATAGTTATTATTTCTTAAAAACATGTTTTTTGTTTTGACAATGGGAATTAATTAAAAATTAATTTATGCCACTTCTATGTTTTTAATTTGAGAAAATGGATTAAATATTATTAATTAGGAGGTCTATATTGTGTAAATAGGTAAATTTTATTTTTAGACATTATGAATATTTACATCTATAAATATTTTATTTACCATGGTTAAAGGGTAAATCTGGAAAATAAGGGTAAAAAAACATTATTATAATAATATTAAATTACCCTAACATGTGTCCTATTACTATTTTTTGGTACATATATGACCATGGTTATCCTTGGGTTGATTTTGGGACCCCATGGAGCCACTTGGGAGTGATAATGACACTTTATATTAATTAATTTAAAGTAAAGACATAAATAACATTAACATGTATATTTTAGTAAATAAATTTTTACATGGGATTATATAAGTTATCTATTTAAATATAAATATTAATTATAAGTATAAAAATATGTCCTACATCATGTAAAATTTTTATAATTTTTATACAACAAATAAATAATATTATTTATGACACAATGATGATGTAGTGATTACCTTATTAATGAATTATTTAAATAAATGAGATTATAAAATTTAAAAAACTATCAAAAACTAGTCCAATTATTATTTAATGATTTTATTTATAACAATAGTCATCTTATTTTCTAATTTAAATAGTTTTTACCTTTTTATACTGAAAATCAGTTTATAATAAAATAACATTTTCAAACATTCCTAAAGAGCCCCTCCTCTCCCTTATAAAAAGCCATCAACTCTAACCTAGTACTCACACCTCTCATGCCCCATGTATCATCCAAAATCTGCCCAATTTAATCTCCATAAATCCATATATTCTTCCTAGAATCACTACTTTAGGATGTAGGCACTTCAAGGAAGCCTTTTTTTAAACCAAAGGGAGTTACCCAATTTAAAGGTAATGTCTTCTCTGAAGTTCTTTTCTTTTCTTTTACTTACATAACACCCTAAAATCTATTTATTACTTTATTTTATAAAGAAAAAGTATCATAAATATAATAGTTTGTTGTTATGAGAAGGATTATAACTACACTTACACACACATCCATCTAATTGATACGAACATACTGTTTCTCTGAACGGCGAACTACTGCCTCATGAAACGATGATTGTTCAAATATCTCCAACCGCCTATCATGGTTGCCATTACTATGGAACTATATTTATATATGATTTATATTATGTTTATTTTTTTCTATATTCTTCTGTATTTTTCATTTATATCATACCTTTATGGTTTCCATAATGGGTAAATACGATAATTTCATTTGAGGAAGTGCAGATTACCACCCCCTCAAAGTGATATGACCCGTTCATACCATACATGGAATTTATAAAGGATGGTGTTAATTAACTTAATTAATATATATAAAATATGATATTATAATTTAATAATAATATACCTAGGTATTATATGGTTTTAATTCCTTTTAAAATGAAAAAAATGAAACGAAAGTAGTGTTCATGCGTACGTACGACTTACTGTTCTCATGAACAGTGCATTTCATTTTCATATATCCAAATGATATGGACTATTATAAATACATATATACTAGATATATATGATAAATATTATATATAAATCATGAATATAATTCTATAGATAATGAAATTTCGACCACGTGGACAATTTATAATTATAAAGAGTTCATTTTTAACTCAAGTTCCGAACATCGACAGAATGGCTGATATGAACTCAAATAATTGACTATTTTTTATAGCAAGGTAATAAGTGATATAAAAGAAATAATAAACATGAAAAAGGTTCTTAATAAAGTATAAATTAAATTAATTTTATTATTCAGAAAATTAAAGAATGAATAGGTCAAGTCGGACACAAGGTAAGGGGTTTTCATCTCACTTTTTATTCCCATGAGATTCAGACTATATTTTCCACTATTTCATTTTGTGTGGTGTATGTACTGCCCATTATTGTATTAATTTTGTAATATAATTTAATTTATGGGTATTTACATCTTAATTTTATAATTTTTCTTTTATGTGGTGTATTTTTCGTAATTTACCAAATTGGTAAGGGAACCTTTCACTCCCCTCTTCCAATCAAAGAATACTTTTATGTTATGCATTTTAATTTCAATTTTCTTATGTTAGTATATGTTATTATATATAATTATTGCTGTAAATTTTATGGTCAAGTGATGATATATCCTTTTCTCTCTCATCAAATTATTTTTTAATTTTAAAGGGATGTTGTTAGGCTACCGAATTTTCGTAAGGGACTATGTCTCAATCTCCTTTCATTTGAGGCATATCTTGATCTTGTGCATATTTATTATCCTATAGAGTTTATATATTACCCATTTACATATTATATCATGAATCTCCATATTATCATGATATTATATGTTTTTTTAATGTTATTATTTAACTATTTTTATTCATGTATTTTCTCAAGTGGTAAAGGACACTTTAACTAAAACATTGTTTTAAATGCTTTCATGATTTAATCTTATAAATCATTCTTATTAATGTCTATGTTTCCAAAATATTTTTAAGGATTTATTTATATGGACATTAATGTTTTTAAATTTTAATTCATATAAAAGTTTCAAAGTGGTATAAGGCACTTTGATTAAAAAATATCTTTATTAAATGTTTTAAATGGTTTTCAAAAGTAATATTTTTCCTAAGAAGTGTTTTAATAAATGACAAAAGGAATGTTTTTAACATTTTCAATGAAAATGACCTCTCCACCTCTGTAATAGTTATTTGTCTTCCTCTATAAGCCTTAATGTTTTTAAAAGGAAAAGAAATCCCTTATTCTGTTTTCGGGTGTTTGGGTAATGAAAATGGTTTTTGAAATGGATTGAATATTTAAATATCTTGAAATGATTTATTGTGATTGAAAATGAAATGTTATTAATGAAATGTTTATATTTGAAATATTTTATGTATTATTATTTAATAATGTTACTTGGACATTTGACGAGTGGTTATGTGATAAACCAAATGATGGGTGGTGTCGTGATAAACCGGGATGGGTGATTACGTTATAACCACCAATACATTGGGTATGGAAGTAGGCTATATGGATATTCCATTTAGTTATATGTGTGGAAGTCAACCGTATGTTTATTCTGTTTAAGTATGTTTATTTCCCAAGTTACCTTTATATGTTATGTGTTCTTTCTATGGGTTTTATGGTAATCTTTTGGTTACAAAATGGTAAGTAATGATCTTTTATTTAGTAAAGAGAATTTAAAACTTAATAAAGGTGAAGAGTGTTACTTATGATAAAGTATTCATGGTTTAATTGTTGTTTTAAAAAACTATCTGTTTTCCTTCTTTATGTATCCCTTACTGATCTTTTTATGCTCATAAAAAGTTTTTGAAATGTTTTTTCACATGACATAAAGATGAATAGGGTTAAGGATGGGATTAAGGAATATCCATGCTGTCTAAAACATGGAACTAGACATGTTTCTTTTTTAAGAGTTTTTATTTTATGAAAAAAATGGAAACTGAGTTGAAGTGTCTAATTTATAATTTTTGATATGGAATGTAATAGTTATGTCCTAATTCTCTAGAAATATAAACCTGAAAAGATCCTCAATGTTAATTATTAACTTAATTCAAGATTATGAAATGTTTAATGTCAGGGCCTTACATTACATGTGACTAATTTAGTGTTCTTAAATATATCAAATTATCCACATACATGATACAAACCCAAATCATGTAAGAACCTATAGCAGGAAAAAACATAGTATCACATGTGTAAAAATAGAGGAGTGCTTCTATGTCCACATGGTCCTCTACTTCATAACTATTAAAAAGATCTAAAAGTGAGTTTTTTATTTTCTTTTGTATGATTAATCCGACATGTTTTACAAATATCATAGAATATAATGGTTCTTTTGTTGGTTTGAAAGAATAACTGTCTTCCATTTCAGTTTTACCATCACTTATCTATAATATCCTTTTCACATCACCTTCACAAAATTGTCTTTCCACACCAATAATTCATAAATTATTTGAAGAGGAACCATAACTATCAATTACAAAAAAAACAACGATGTACAATTTCCGAAAATCTGATATCAATACACTATAGGATAGAAAATCCTGAAACACATTCCAAAATAGAGTTTCCCGCATTGAAATTATATGAAAATATTATAAATTTGGTTGGATTTATTGTACACCTAATTATAAGTATGTTATCTATAACCTAAACTGTACAACTGAAAATTGAAAGTAAAAAATATCATTGGGAATCATAGAACATAGAATAGGACTGGAAGTTATAAAGGAAGTTCCATTGGAATCTCCAATTTAATATCAACTAGAAGTTCTAGTGTGAAAAAAATATAACAATTCCCTCAAAAACCAAAAAATATTTCAATGTAATATAGAAAACATTTTTTAGGGAGTCTACAAATTAAAATACAGGTTTTAGAAACAAATTAAGGTATATTTGGAATGCAATTTTCTAGAATAAGATTAGAAGTTCCAGTATAATTTCTATTGGAATCTCTATTAGTACTCTAATTTTAAGTTCTAGTGGGGAAAAATAAGAAAATTTCCTTCTAAATCCTATAATAATTTATTTAATATATAGAAAACACTTTTTTAGGGAATCCAAAAATTACAATATATGTTTTAGTCAAAAAATATTGTAGATTTTGATTTAAATTACTTATAATTGGACTATAAGTTCCACTATAATTTCCAGTGGATGTTCTAGTGGAAGTTTTAGTGAAGTATCAATTGGAATCTCAGCTAGAAGTACCATTGGGGAAATAATAGAAAAATTCCCTCCTGATTCTTATAAAAAATTAAGTCCAATATAGAAAACATGTTTTATTGGGGATTACACAAATTAGAATACAAGATTCAGTCAATACTTAAGATATATTTGGATGGTAATTTCCTAGAATAGTACTAAATTTTATGGTGGAAGTTCTAGTGGATGTTACCATAGAAGTTCCATTGGACTCTCCATTGGAATCTCAACTAGAAGTTCCAGTAGAAAAAAAATGAATAATTCCCTTCTAAATCCTATAAGAATGTCAGTAAAATATTGAAAAAATGTTTTTTTGGTATTCTAAAAATTACAGTAGAGGTTTTAGTCATAACATATAGTATATTTGGAATGTAATTTTCTTAAATAGGACTTAAAGTTCTACTAGATGTTTGAGAGTAAGGTACAATGGATTTTCTTATGGAATCCCCATTATAATATAAATTGGAAGTTCCATTGGGGAAATAGAAGAAAAATTACATCTTGAATATAATAAAAAACTCAGTACAATATAGAAAACATGTTTTTTTGGGGATTTCAAAAATTAAAGTATAGATTTCTAGTTAAAAATTAAGGTAGATTAAGAATGTAATTTCCTAGAATAGGAATTTAATATCCATTGGATGTTCTAGTGGATGTTCCAGTGGAATATCTATAAGAATATCAAATAGAATTTCCAATGGGGAAAAAATAAAACAATTCCATCATTAATCCTATAAAAACTTCTATGTAATATAGAAAACATGTTTTTTTGCGGATTTCACAAACTGCAGTACAAATTTTATTCAGAACTTAGGGTATATTTGGACTATAATTTTCTAGAATAAAGTTATCATTTAATCTCCATTTTAATCTCAACTAGAATTTCTAGTGGGGATACAATAGAAAAATTCCCACATGAATCATGTAAACATTACATTACAATATAGAAAACATGTTTTTTTTGCATATTACACAAATTATAGTACATGTTTTAGTCAAAAAATATGGTTTCTTTGAAATGTAATTTCATAGAATAGGATTGAATGTTACATTAGAAGTTCCAATGGAAGTTCAAGTAGAAGTTTAGTTGGAAGTCCTTATGGAATATCTATTATAAGTTCATTTAGGATATCCACTGAAAATTCTATCAAAAGATTAATTGGATGTTCCAGTGGGGGAAAAATTTAAAATTTGCCATAAATCTTATAAAAATTACTATTTAATTGAAAACATATTTTTTTTCCAATTACAAAAATTAGAGTACATGATTCAGTAAAAAATGATTGTACTATTCCTAGAATAGGACTAGAAGTTTCATTGAAATTTTTAGTGTAATCTCTATTGGATGTTCTAGTGGAATGTTATATAGAAGATCTAGAGTTAATTACATGTAAAGACAGGTATAAATTAACTTCCATTGGAACTTATAGTAGAACTTATAGTTAAATTTCCACTGGTTGTTTTAGTGGAACCACCAGTGGAACTTCCATTGGAACTTTCATCAATAAAATAGGAAAATAACATTTTTTCCTCTGTCCACATAGGATGAAATTAATTCTAAAACTAAATAGTTTATTTTAGAATTAGAAAACTATAGACTTAAAATATTTAAATAAAACATCAAATAATAAATATGTATTAAAAAAAGTAATTGTAATAATATAACACTACTAGAAAGGGGGTCTTTCCCCACACATCTATCCCCTCGGTTTAGAAAAACTGTGGGGATATATATTTTTTATTATCTATTACCACATTTTTATTAAAATCATGGGTAACGAACTGCAATTCCCTAATTTTATCGCACTCCTCCTTCCTCTTCTATAGCACTCCTCCACTTTTACATCGTGCTCCTCCTTGAAACCTTGCTTCCTCGACTCCCGACCCTCGGCCCTCTCCTCCCCTCCCCGACCACTACCTCTCGGCCATCCGACCTCCACCTCCTGACCCTTTCCTCCCCTCACCGACCTCCACCTCCCAGCCATCCGACCACAGCATCCCGACCATCTCCTCCCCTCCTCAAAATCCGCCTCTGCTCTCAAAATCAACCTCCCAGTCTTCACCTCAGCCTCAATGTCCCGACCTCTTCCTCCCTGCCCCTAGCTCTAGCGACGTCCCCCCTCTTGACCCCCTCTCTTCCAACAACTTCCCCTCTCAGCTCCCTCTCCTCCTGGCCTTGACCTCCACCTCATCTTTAGGTTTTCAAGGATTTTTTTTATGCTTCAATGAAAATATTTTGTTTTTAGTGGTGTATTTTAGTTCTTTGAAATGGTTTGGAATGATTATATTTCAATGGTATGTATATAACTCAGAATTATAACAGTGTTTTTGAGATATTGTTTGTTTTTCACTAAGGGATAATATTCATTCATCATGAGAGCCTACATATGTCTCCTTTGTAATAATTTATATATTAATGTTTATATTCCCTTTATATTATTTATGTATGATATAAATATTGGATGTTCTATTTTTTGGTGTTTGAGGTGATATGTGATACATTTACTGTACCCATTTTTAACTACACAAAATTATTTCTCAACTCCATAGTTTTTTCATTTGAATACTATGTAATTAACCAGAGACCTGAATGAGTGAATACTCTAATTAACTGTTCTTATCTAAAGTAGGATCTACATAGCTATATTAACTAGGATGGTTGTCAATGATGTTTTCTTTGGGCTCCTAGGTAGGCTGATTGGGGCTGAGAAGTGAGATGGGACCACTGAGATGAGTAGGATTGTGTAGGCCAACCTAGGGATCTAGTTTCTAGTTTTGGATCATATTACTTTGGTACCTAGTTTTTATACCATAAATATCATACCATGATAAGTTGTTATATGGTGATGATTTACATTCAATTCTTATTATACCCCTTATACTTTTTTGTGTGGCACAATTTTTGTTATTATTTATTTCCATTCATCTCTTTAATTGTGGTGTTCCCTCTTATATTATTCCTCGATTCCATATGAGTGTGTGTGTTTTGAAATGGGTTTAAAGGCATATTTTGGATATTTAATTAAATTAAAATGGAATGGTTGGTTTGTATTCCCTTGAAGGGAGAAAAATTTTACATTTTTTTTATCAATTTCATAAAATTCAAGTGGTTAGTGCTTTGGTTATAAAAGAGATTTTACCTTTTAAGGTTTTGAAATAGGAATGGATTTATTAAATATGTTATGGATGTGTTTTTATTCATCATTGTATATTTATAAAATGAAAAACACTATTTTCTTAATTTTACTCCATACTAGAATTAATAACTTATTTTCTTAACAGAATTGAATCTACACATGGGTGAGATCCTCCAATGATGTTTTTCACACACCCTATAAAAAAACCTCTATGCGTGTGTATGTTTCCCTAATTATCTTATGTGGGTTATAGATTCTATTTTATATTTCCTATAATTCATTTTGGGTAAATATGGTGTGTTCAGACATAGAGGGAAACCATGGTTTTTTTAGAGATGTCTTTGGGGGAATGGATTGGTTTGAGTTTTTGGGTAAATTTGTATGTTTGGAAATGATATCCTTACTTTTTAATTTAGTATTATTTTTATATTAGTTATCATGTTATTATTTGAATCTTTATGTTGGGTTTTTTATTTATATATAGTTTGTTTAGTAATTTATTTAAGTCATTATTGGTTGTGAGTTGCTCAGATCCATTATTTTACTTACTTATGTTATTCTATTTATTTGAAAATTGTATGTATGTCTAATATATGGATGGTCTATAAAATATTTTTTTAATGATGAACTGTATGTTAAATATATTTTTATGGTGTGATGTTTCCCAAGAATTTTCCATAAATGCACAAGAACGTTTTTTCATCCCTTGGGGACCATGAATCCCATTAGGCTAAGTTGTGAGTCACATTCGTTGATTAGGATGGTCAGCATGTACCAATTTATCATTGTTGTGGTTTTCTATGACCAACACATTGAGGGTGTCAAGTAGTATGGTGGGATACTATACCCGCATATTCAATTAAAAAAACATTATAAAAAAACATAATAATATAATCATATGTAAATAATACATTTAACAACGCAATGAAATGTTTCAATAATAATCAAAATAATCCACGCAATAAAAAATTAATTTTATGCAATACATTTATCTTTATATTCAACTTGCAGCCTGGGTGGTAGTAGTTATATGGAAGGTTGTGGTTTAGGATCATATTATTAGAGTTCAGTCAAATCAATTTCAAACTTTTAAGTGATTCTCATTGCATAAATGTTTTTTGGGTGATGCTGGCTTGGTTTCTTGTTGGGGGTGGGGGTGTTCTTGTTGAAAGCTTAGTTCTTGTTGGGTCAAAAATTTTAGTGCGACCGACACTGTATTTTGTTCATCAATGAATTTATTTTGCACAGATATGATTTCGTGATAATGTTAAGATAGGTACTACTTGAATGTTTTAAGGTTAGGCATTTGGATGCCTGTAGCTCTTTGAAGGATGGGTTGAAGAAATAATAGTCCATGTTTGAGGGGGTGATAAGATTCGAGTATGAAAATGATTGGTGTCCATGGATTTGGATCTCTGGTTAAATTTGTGTAAGGAAACAAATAGGTTATTTATGGATTGAAATAAGTTGTTATCCTGTAACACCCGAGACTTTTATGTTATCAAAGGAATCTTTTTCTTCACAACACTTTCTTGGCTTTCTTTACACGCAATCGCGACCTTCCTCGATAGCTTGCGTCGTACGCAATACCGAGTTTCACTAAACAACAATATTCTATTAAAACTAGCCGTTATGAATAGTAATAACCACTTTTTGAAATTTTATAAATTTTATTTTTCAAAATGGACTTCATTTTTGGACTCAAAATATCGAAATTAGCCTAGGGTGAAATTTTGGTATTTTTCTGAAAACTTTCAATTTTTGATGAATAGTGAAACCACTAAGTGGTAGGTTAAAAACTGAATTTTGCATAAAACTTAATTTTACCGCTTCTGTGAATGGAATTTCGAAAATCCGACAGACACGGTTGATATCAGTAAGTAAAATGTTGTTCAATGAGATAAAAATAATTTTTTGGTGAATAGTAACTTTTTACTTTTTTTACCGCGGTTAATAGTAAATAGGGTAACTAAGGGTAAATATGATATTACTATTACCCTAACACATGTCCTAATTCTATTGGATAAGTGTAATTCGACCAAAAACAACCTTATGAATAAAATATGACCATTTAGGCCCACTTGGATTAGATTAGTACATTTATTATTAATTTATTTAAAGAAGGGTTAAAATAGTTAAAATCAACATTTAATAAGTAAATCATTTTTAATATGGGGTTATACATAAGATAAATTCGACTATAAATATTCATTAGAAAGATAAAAATATTTCCTACATAATGGTATTTTATTTGTAATTTTTAGACATTATATAATTTAATTTATTTATGACACAATGATGATGCAGTAATTATCTTATTAATGAAATATTGACATAATTGATAATATAAATACCAAAATAAATGTAATTTAAGACTTTTTATGAATTCCAATAATTTTCTAGGTTATTATGATATATTAGTGTTGATTTAATCAACTTGGTTTGAACATATAATTCTGTTATGACTTTCACAAAAATCATATATCAAATAGTGTCAAAATTGACACAAAATAGTTTTTAAATAAAATAAAATATTATTAATTGTAATTTTATTCCTAAAAATCTAAGGTTCGGCCAAATTACTTAGATAAGGATATATATATTAATAATAAACAATTTGGGGTTCGTTTGACATGTTATAGTAAGTGTATTAACCATATAGTGAAATAAAACAAAAAGACACAGTAAAAGTTAAATTATTTAACTTAGAGTTAAATCTAATTGATAAGGTTGAAATAATATCCTAAACTTGTCTAAATCCTATTGGTTGATAGGATTTCGACCCTTCCCCACTTTATCTTCGAAATAAGACCCTTTGGAACCATTATAAACCGATTTTGACTTTAATATAAAATAATATTTTGAGATATTCCTAAGGTGCCCCTCTCCTCCCTTATAAAAGGGCACCTCCTCCCCCTCCTCCTCACACCAAATTGAGCACTCAAGCTCGGCCAACCCCTTACATATTCTCCTCTCCACTTCCCTAGAATAATCCTAGAGGTCCTGGTCTTCTTCAAAGACCAATATTAGTTCCCTAAGTGGAGGATTCAAAGAAGCGTTCCAAAGAAGAGGTAATATCCATTACCGATCTTTTCAATTTCTTTCTTCTTCAACTTCTTCTTCTTTATTTGTTTCATGATAAAGTAATAACATAAGTATTACTTACATACTGATATGTTATTATAATTATGAAACAACCCTAATTCACCTTCTATCCATCCTACGGAAAAATGAAATCACCGCGCGTGCGTACGTACGGAATACCGTCTCCACGCCGTGGTGTAATCTATTTTCCACCACCACATTACAAGGATGGGTATAATGGTGTAATGAGTAACCATTTATGATTATTATTAAGTAATATTGATACTGAAATAATATATATATATACTCCAATACAATTCCACGATCATAGGAACGATATCATCACTCGTGCGTACGTACGGAATACCGTCTCCACGATGTGAAGCGACTCGTTCTACATGATCATCATTACATAATAATTATATAAATGAATTGAATGAATAAATATGATATATGTTACACTAATACCATTCTGGATATAAGGTATCTATAACCTTAAAAGAAGAATAAGAATTTATTCGGCAAAACACGCATAAGAACAAAAGGCAATAAAGACCCGAGTAACAAGTAACAATGAAATATTACTAACAAGAAGCTAAGAATATGACCATATATGATATCATATCAATATTTATGATTCTGGAATAAGTCAATAACATTATTTAAACCATTATACAGGAGCTTCGGACACGTACAAAGCAAATCGGACCTAAGGTAAGGGAAATTTCACAATCTCATTTTTATCCGAGATTGTTTATTCGTAAGTATTTACTGGGGTGTATTTTATCATCCACATCCATGTTTCATAAATATGTAATATTATTTCCATCCACCTACAATTGTTTAAATCTATTTTTACCCTTTGGTGATTTTTTAGTAAAAGAAATGAAAGGAATCTTTTGTCGTTTTTCGTACGAGGTACTTTTTGACTTTTCCGACAAAAGTACGAAGAATGTTTTTTTAACTTATACGGCATGAATGGATTTTTAAAAAATTATTTACAAGAAGATTCCTTTACAAGTTTTCAAGTTTATTTTTAATCAACTTATTTTATTTTAAAGTCGTATGACATGTTATGAAAGAAATAATGTTTTTGAAGTAGAAAGGATATTTTCCTCAAGAATGAAGTTCAAGTATTTTATCAAAATTATTTTCCATCTAAGATAATAAAAGGGTTCTGTTTTTATCCCTATTATTATATGGATTTGATTATTTTGTGATGGAAATATTTTTATGAATTCCTTTATCTTATATGAATTGTTTTATGATGTCATGTTGTTTAAGAATCCCATTTTTATTACATGGGTTATGAAATGGTGTATGATTTATGATTATGTGGCACACATAAGAAAGGATTCATTATAAGATGGGTGGTACCTATATCTCCCTCCAATGCATTGGGTAAATATTTTGTATCTCATGAGATAGACATGGCTGGAACGGAAGGTTATTTCGGTTCAGTGATACAAGACTGAAACGAGGAGTGAACTCGGTTCAGAAAGGGACTTTGTCCACTAAGATAGTCTTGACAATGAGTCATGACTAACAAGAAATGATTTTCCATGATTATGTGTGCATTCCACAAAGTTTCAAGTTTTATGTTATGATTATGGGGATCTCATTTTCACTTCTATGATTTATTCCATGTTAAGATATTATGATCTCTTTTGCAGGTTTTGATTTTCAAAAAGATATGATATGATTTTTATTTCCTTTATTTGCCCTTGCTGAGCATTTGAGCTCACCCTTTTATGTTTTCTTTTCCCCAGGTCAGGAAGATGGATATTAAGTAGAATATGCTAAAAGGGACCCTAGATATGATGAAATAAATGGGAGACACTGTAGAAAATTTATGAACCAGTTGTTTATGTTTCCCAGTTTCTAAAGACACTATACCTATACGGTCCTTTGTGGTTTTGTCATATGTTGTAATAAGTGTGCTTCAATTTTGAAGTATTAACAATGTATGTAAAGTATGGGTCGTTATAGTTGGTATCAGAGGAAAGGTATAGTCAACCTTTGGAAACTAGGATGTGAAAGCCTTAGTAAGAACCCTAAGGATAAGTCTAAGAATAGAACACAATCTTAGTGTTTTAGAAATGGCCATGAATACCCTAGGATAAAACCTTAAGTGTGAAATTTTATCCTTGATTATGTGGTTTTCCTATTATAATTAGTGTTTCTCACACTATTCTTCTTGGTTTTAGTCAATGGCTGGAACCCGAAGGAACAGTGTTAATGCGGAATGCGATGGGCAATGCAATGATTGTCCCCCTGAGCAACCAAACGATATGGGAGCTGGAATGAAAAATCTTGTAGCCATGATCACACAACTTTCTCAAGCTATGAATCTTGCAGGACTTCCAAACGAGCAAAGGAAGGAGCAAAATTCTGTTGAATCCTTCATGAGGCAGCGTCCACCTTCTTTCAGTGGGTCTACTGATCCATTAGTTGCTGAACAATGGATTAGTACTACTGAAAAGATATTTTCAGTTCTTCAATGTTATGAACATGATAAAGTCATCATAGTAGTGTATCGTTTGGAAGGAGATGCTGATCAATGGTGGAATCTTATTAAGAATACGAGGCAAAGGGATGAAATTGAGTCTATGGAATGGGACGAGTTCAAGAACTTATTTTTCAATAATTACTTCCCTCGTATTCTCCGAACAAAGATGGAGAAAGAGTTTCTTGAACTGAAGCAAAGGGATGATGAATCTGTTGGTACCTATGAAGCAAATTTTATAAGACTTGCAAGGTACGCTTCTGGTATTATTATCCAACCTGAGAGTAAGATCGATCGATTCTTTAGTGGCTTAAAACCAAGTCTTCGAAGGGCGTTAGCCATAAGGGACTTCAATAGCTACGAGGAAATCGTTCGATGTGCTCTCAAAGTCGAGATGGAGATTAGAGTAACCCATCAGTCACATGGGTTTGATAAGAAGAGGAAGATGGAATTAAAAGGAAAATCTAAAGAGCACACTGAAAAGAAGATGAGCTTTCCCTTATGCTCAAAGTGTGGAAAGAAACATGGAGGGAGTTGTCTTAAAGGGACAAGTAAATATTTTAAATGTGTAAAGGAAGGTCATTGGGCATTTGAATGCCGTGATAATGGGAAGAAGATGTCTAATGACGCAAACAAAGGAAGGGATACACAGAATGAACCTACTACACTTCAATGTTTCAAGTGCAAGGAGATGGGGAATTATGCCAATCAATTCCCAAATCCAAGGGTTGATGATGATGGTCGATGTCAACAAAATCATAAGGCTAAAGACAAAGGAAAGTCACATTCCATTTCTATCAGCGATGTGGAGTACGATAACGAAGTGGTGAAAGGTACACTTACCATCCACTCTAAAGTAGCAAATGTTTTATTTGATTCTAGATCCACCTACTCTTTTATTTCTGAAAAATTTTCTAAGGGTATCACCGTATTACCTCAACAATTAGATGTTGAGTTAGCTGTGACAACACCTAATGGCACAACAGTCGCATCAAAAGTTTATAATTCTTCTCCGATCGAAGTTTGTGGGAAAGTGATTCCTGAAAATCTTGTGATCCTTCCTTTAGTGGAATTTGATGTGATTCTTGGCATGGATTGGCTTTCTCTACATGGATCTCATATCAATTGCCAAAGATGGGAAGTCACATTTCATATTCCAGATCAATCTACGATCGTATATCAATGCAAGGATGAACATAATCTTCCAGTGGAAATTTCTTCCATCTTATGGGTATTGATTCCACTAAATGAAGGTTATTTATCTCAAATGGTTGGTGAGAAACTCACGATTAAGAATATGCCCATTGTACGAGAGTTTGATGATGTATTTCCGGAGGAATTACCGGGTCTTCCACCAAATCGTGAAGTTGAGTTTTCAATAGAACTCGTACCGGGCGCTTTTCCAATTTCAAAGACACCTTATAGAATGGCCCCAATTGAGTTGCAGGAACTGAAGAAGAAACTCCAAGAGAATCTTGATAAGGGATTCATACGCCCTAGTGCGTCACCTTGGGGAGCACCTGTTCTATTTGTTAAGAAGAAAGATGGATCAATGAGACTCTGCATTGATTATCGAGAACTTAACAAGATCACTATCAAGAACAAATATCCTCTCCCACGCATTGATGACTTATTTGACCAACTACGTGGAGCTCAATACTTTTCCAAGATTGATCTTCGTTTAGGGTATCATCAATTAAGGGTCAAAAGGGAGGATATACCAAAGACGGCTTTCCGTACAAGGTATGGACACTATGAATTTATAGTGATGCCCTTTGGTCTTACTAATTCCCCTGCTATCTTCATGGATCTAATGAATAGAGTCTTTAGAGACTATCTTGATCAAATTGTGGTAGTCTTTATAGACGATATTCTTGTCTATTCAAAGAGCAAGGAAGAGCATGAAGATCACTTGAGAATTATATTGAAGACCCTGAGAAAGGATAAGCTTTATGCCAAATTTACCAAGTGTGAATTTTGTCTTCAAAAAGTTTCATTTTTGGGTCACATAATCTCAAAAGAGGGGATATCTGTGGATCCAGCAAAAACAGAGGTTATCGAAAGATGGTCGAGACCAACAACAGTAACTGAGATCCGAAGTTTTCTTGGTTTGGCTGGATATTATCGACGTTTTGTAAAAGATTTTTCACGATTATCTAATCCACTCACCAAGTTGACTTAGAAAGGAGTTAAGTTTCTCTGGACAGAGGAATGTGAAGATAATTTCAAGGAGTTGAAAAGAAGGTTATCCAGTGCACCTATGCTCACTATTCCTTGTAGTGGAGAAAGGTTTGTGATCTACAGTGATGCATCCAAGAAGGGATTGGGGTGTGTTCTTATGCAAAATGATATGGTGATAGCTTATGCCTCACGACAGTTGAAAATCCATGAGCAAAATTACCCAACACATGATTTGGAGTTGGCTGCGGTAATCTTTGCATTAAAGATTTGGAGGCATTACCTTTATGGTGAAAGGTGTGATATTTATACTGATCATAAAAGTTTAAAGTATATTTTCACACAAAAGGAGCTGAATATGCGTCAAAGAAGATGGTTGGAGCTGATTAAGGATTATGACTGCTCAATCCATTACCACCCTGGGAAAGAAAACAAGGTGGCAGATGCATTAAGTCGACAAGACAATGCTAGTTTATCCATGACGAGGATCACAAAAGATCCAATATTTATGGATTTACAAAGGATGGATCTTGGAATTATAATGGAAGGGGAAAAATCTTATCTTTCTCAAATGAATGTTAAACCATATATACATGCGAAGATTAAGGAGGCACAAAAAGAAGATGTCGAGTTACAAAAGAAGGTGAGAAATGTTCCTGAATTCAACCTTGATTGTGATGGGATAATAAAGTCCAGGAATCGGGTTTGTGTTCCTCCCATCCCCGAATTAAAGAAGGAGCTGCTGGATGAGGTTCATAGTTCTTCATTCTCTATTCATCCTGGAAGCACGAAGATGTATAGGGACCTGAAGGAGTACTTTTGGTCGGATGGCATGAAAAGAGATGTTGCTGAATATGTCTCTCGATGCTTGGTTTGTCAACAAGTTAAAGCTGAGAGATAGAAGTCTAAGGGGATGTTACAACCATTACCCATACCCGAATGGAAATGGGAAAACATCACTATGGACTTTGTCACAGGACTTCCTAAAACATCCAAAGGCAATAATGCTATTTGGGTCATAGTTGATCGTCTTACAAAGTCTGCACACTTCATTGCTATTAGAGAGGATTTCTCTCTAGATCAGCTTGCCAGGATATATGTAAAGGAAGTGGTAAGATTGAATGGAGTACCACTTTCTATTATATCTGATCGGGATCCGAGATTTACCTCGAAGTTCTGGAGAAGTCTTCAGCATACTCTGGATACAGAGTTGAGTTTCAGTACTACTTATCATCCCCAGACAGATGGTCAGTCTGAAAGAACAATTAAAACCCTAGATGATATGTTGAGAGCTTGCTCTATGGATTTCAAAGGAGGTTGGGATCAACACCTACCTTTGGTGGTATTTTCTTATAATAATAGCTTTCACTCCAGTATTCAGATGGCTCCTTATGAAGCTCTCTATGGAAAGAAATGCAGGACTCCAACTTGTTGGGATGAAGTTGGGGAAAGAAATCTATTAGGACCTGATCTCATTGATGAAATGGCAGAAAAGGTCAGATCTATTCAACAACACATAAGATCAGCTCAGAGTCGACAGAAAAGTTATTCCGACAACCGAAGAAAAGACCTAGAGTTTGAAGTGGGTGATAAAGTGTTCTTACGAATATCTCCCTGGAAAAGGGTTATGAGATTTGGAAAGAAGGGGAAGTTGATCCCTAGATATATCGGTCCTTTCGAAATACAAGATCATGTTGGGAAGGTAGCTTACCGATTGGCACTTCCACCGAATCTCTCTCAAGTTCACGATGTGTTCCATGTATCTCTCCTGAGAAAGTACATACCTGATCCTTCACATGTACTCAGCTCAGAAGTTGTACCGCTGGAGCAAGATCTTTCTTATGAAGAACAACCGATAGAGATTCTGGATCGTAGCGAAAAAGTCCTACGAAACAAGACCACTCGATTGGTGAAAGTTTTATGGAGGAACCACCAACTTGAAGAAACTACATGGGAGCTTGAGGATATGATGAGGGAGAAGTATCCTCATCTGTTTGTTACAAAGTGACGAATTTCGAGGGTGAAATTCTTTTTAAGGGGGGTAGAATGTAACACCCGAGACTTTTATGTTATCAAAGGAATCTTTTTCTACACAACACTTGCTTGGCTTGCTTTACACGCAATCCTGACCTTCCTCGATAGCTTGCGTCGTACGCAATACCGAGTTTCACTAAACAACAATGTGCTATTAAAACTAGCCGTTATGAATAGTAATAACCACTTTTTGAAATTTTATAAATTTTATTTTTCAAAATGGACTTCATTTTTGGACTCAGAATATCGAAATTAGCCTAGGGTGAAATTTTGGTATTTTTCTGAAAACTTTCAATTTTTGATGAATAGTGAAACCACTAAGTGGTAGGTTAAAAACTGAATTTTGCATAAAACTTAATTTTACCGCTTCTGTGAATGGAATTTCGAAAATCCAACAGACACTGTTGATATCAGTAAGTAAAATGTGGTTCAACGAGATAAAAATAATTTTTTGGTGAATAGTAACTTTTTACTTTTTTTACCGCGGTTAATAGTAAATAGGCTAACTAAGGGTAAATATGATATTACTATTACCCTAAAACATGTCCTAATTCTATTGGATAAGTGTAATTCGACCAAAAACAACCTTATGAATAAAATATGACCATTTAGGCCCACTTGGATTAGATTAGGACATTTATTATTAATTTATTTAAAGAAGGGTTAAAATAGTTAAAATCAAAGTTTAATAAGTAAATCATTTTTAATATGGGGTTATACATAAGATAAATTCGACTATAAATATTCATTAGAAAGCTAAAAAGATTTCCTACATAATGGTATTTTATTTGTAATTTTTAGACATTAAATAATTTAATTTATTTATGACACAATGATGATGCAGTAATTATCTTATTAATGAAATATTGACATAATTGATAATATAAATACCAAAATAAATGTAATTTAAGCCTTTTTATGAATTACACTAATTTTCTAGGTTATTATGATATATTATTGTTGATTTAATCAACTTGGTTCGAACATATAATTCTGTTATGACTTTCAAAAAAATCATATATCAAATAGTGTCAAAATTGACACAAAATAGTTTTTAAATCAAATATTATATTATTAATTGTTATTTTATTCCTAAAAATCTAAGGTTCGGACAAATGACTTAGATAAGGATATATATATTAATAATAAACAATTTGGGGTTCGTTTGGAATGTTATAGTAAGTGTATTAACCATATAGTGAAAGAAAACAAAAAGACACGGTAAAAGTTAAATTATTTAACTTAGAGTTAAATCTAATTGATAAGGTTAAAATAATACCCTAAACTTGTCTAAATCCTATTGGTTGATAGTATTTTGACCCTTCCCCACTTTAGCTTCGAAATAAGACCCTTTGGAACCATTATAAACCGATTTTGACTTTAATATAGAATAATATTTTGAGATATTCCTAAGGTGCCCCTCTCCTCCCTTATAAAAGGGCACCTCCTCCCCCTCCTCCTCACACCAAATTGAGCACTAAATCTCGGCCAAACCCTTCCATTTTATCCTCTCCACTTCCCTAGAATAATCCTAGAGGTCCGGGTCTTCTTCAAAGACCAATACTAGTTACCTAAGTGGAGGATTCAAAGAAGCGTTCCAAAGAAGAGGTAATATCCATTACCGATCTTTTCAATTTCTTTCTTCTTAAACTTCTTCTTCTTTATTTGTTTCATGATAAAGTAATAAAATAAGTATTACTTACATACTGATATGTTATTATAATTATGAAACAACCCTAATTCACCTTCTATCCATCCTACGGAAAAATGAAATCACCGCGCGTGCGTACGTACGGAATACCGTCTCCACGCCGTGGTGTAATCTATTTTCCACCACCACCTTACAAGGATGGGTATAATGGTGTAATGAGTAACCATTTATGATTATTATTAATTAATATTGATACTGAAATAATATATATATATACTCCAATACAATTCCACGATCATAGGAACGATATCATCACTCGTGCGTACGTACGGAATACCGTCTCCACGATGTGAAGCGACTCGTTCTACATGATCATCATTACATAATAATTATATAAATGAATTGAATGAATAAATATGATATATGTTACACTTATACCATTCTGGATATAAGGTATCTATAACCTTAAAAGAAGAATAAGAATTTATTCGGCAAAACACGCATAAGAACAAAAGGCAATAAAGACCCGAGTAACAAGTAACAATGAAATATTACTAACAAGAAGCTAATAATATGACCATATATGATATCATATCAATATGTATGATTCTTTAATAAGTCAATAACATTATTTAAACCATTATACAGGAGATTCGGACACGTACAAAGCAAATCAGACCTAAGGTAAGGGAAATTTCACAATCTCATTTTTATCCGAGATTGTTTATTCGTAAGTATTTACTGGGGTGTATTTTATCATCCACATCCATGTTTCATAAATATGTAATATTATTTCCATACACCTACAATTGTTTAAATCCATTTTTACCCTTCGGTGATTTTTTAGTAAAAGAAATGAAAGGAATCTTTTGTCGTTTTTCGTACGAGGTACTTTTTGACTTTTCCGACAAAAGTAAGAAGAAAGTTTTTTTTTAACTTATACGGCATGAATGGATTTTTAAAACATTATTTCCAAGAAGCTTCCTTTAAAAGTTTTCAAGTTTATTTTTAATCAACTTCTTTTATTTTAAAGTCGTATGACATGTTATGAAAGAAAAAATGTTTTTGAAGTAGAAAGGATATTTTCATCAAGAATGAAGTTCAAGTATTTTATCAAAATTATTTTCCATCTAAGATAATAAAAGGGTTCTGTTTTTATCCCTATTATTACATGGATTTGATTATGTTGTGATGGAAATATTTTTATGAATTCCTTTATCTTATATGAATTGTTTTATGATGTCATGTTGTTTAAGAATCCCATTTTTATTACATGGGTTATGCAATGGTGTATGATTTATGATTATGTGGCACACATAAGAAAGGATTAATTATAAGATGGGTGGGACCTATATCTCCCTCCAATGCATTGGGTAAAGATTTTATATCTCATGAGATAGAAATGGATAGAACAGAAGGTTATTTCGGTTCAGTGATACAGGACTGAAACGAGGAGTGAACTCGGTTCAGAAAGGGACTTTGTACACTAAGATAGTCTTGGCAATGAGTCATGACTAACAAGAAATGATTTTCTATGATTATGTGTGCATGCCACAAAGTTTCAAGTTTTATGTTATGATTATGAGGATCTCATTTTCACTTCTATGATTTATTCCATGTTAAGATATTATGATCTCTTTTGCATGTTTTGATTTTCAAAAAGATATGATATGATTTTTATTTCCTTTATTTTCCCTTGCTGATCATTTGAGCTCACCCTTTTATGTTTTCTTTTCCCCAGGTCAGGAAGATGGATATTAAGTAGAATATGCTAAAAGGGACCCTAGATATGATGAAATAAATGGGAGACACTGTAGAAAATTTATGAACCAGTTGTTTATGTTTCCTAGTTTCTAAAGACACTATACCTATACGGTCCTTTGTGGTTTTGTCATATGTTGTAATAAGTGTGCTTCAATTTTGAAGTATTAACAATGTATGTAAAGTATGGGTCGTTATATATCCTGTGATACTTAATGCACTACATATTTTATTTCTCCATGTTGAAGCTCTCCTAATGGAAAATGGAGGCTACTGCATATTTATGTTATGGTTTAGAGCTCTAGTTTTTAGTGGCATTTGGATATGCGTTATCATATTTTTTATACATAAACGTGCCAAATTTCTTGAGAATTCCACTAAGGTTACATTATAGGATATTTGGAACAGGTTACGGATTTTATACATTTAAGACTGCATAATCTTTGGTGCATGCAACTAATTTTGGAAGTTTCCATGAAATTAACAATCAGGAGCTTGAAATTTTCAGATATTTGGGAACATTAACACTTTATGCCTTTGATTTTCATGGATTAGAATTGAACTTATAACACTTATTGTTTTTGGAATTCATCCTTATTTAAGGAGAGGTTGGTTGGATTTTCATTTCACTAATCTAATCATGGTTTGTTTCTTTTAAATCATGACAACTTTATATCTTTTATAAGAATTTATTTGAGGGCCCAGAGATTTGTTGGAAGCTAGTTGGACAATCATAAATGAGTTTTAGGGTTGAAAGTAATTATCATCAGGATCAACAGTAGTATACACCATTTTATTCTTACCAACTTGCAAATATACAAAAATGGTTAAACCTTAATCCCCTTGCTGAACCTAGAGTGTTTTTTTATTACTATTTCAATCTACTAGCACTCCTGGTGTGATTTGTTCAGGGGATTAATAGTTGGAAGTGTGGCTTTAGTAGTTGGAATTTAAATGGTCTTTGGGAACTAGAGTTATTTTTTTAGGGATTAATAGTTAGAATTACAGGCTTTGTTAACTGCGGTTTGTTGTTAACTGGGAATTGGTAATAGGAGTTTGTTATTTTTTTACACCATCCTTTAAACCCAACCATTATCATGCTATAGTTTTCAACTCCATGAAAGTGGAATGAGGATGTATCAAGCATGGATCTATTTTTACTAGTGATTATTTGTTTGCAAATATTTTTGTTTGCAAGAAATAAACTCTTTTTTTATTTATTTTTGAGAAACCTTTGTGCTAGTCTAGGCTAGGCTAAGTTGTACAATGAATTGCCTCGATTTTGTTTCTTGTTTTCCACTCATTTTTGGAATCATGTTGTTTTTATTCCTTGTATTGTTTCTTAGTTGAATAAAACATCCCTTGTAATTAAAAAAATATAACCGGAATATCAGAAGATAAAACTATGATAACTATGACAATTGGTCTTGAGTGTCAACCTGGAACCAACACCCATGCTTAGTATTAGAAACCATGCAATAAAAAACATCAGGTGCATTCCCAAATATAAATATAAAATATAATATTTATAACAACTTAGATTCCCATCTTCCATGGAAGAAAGTGCAGGGTTTTATTATAACTTGATAAGACTCAAAAGATGGGGTCCCTAAAATTAAAATTCAATTTTTTTTCTCATTGAGATGTGATTTAATAATCAAATATTTATTATATTATTAATATTTGACAAATTTATAATTTAATTTAAAGTGTAATAAAAATACTACCAATGCTTGATCTCTACAATGGCACTCAACATCATTTTGTATCTACTTTTTCCATCACTAGCGAGTCTATAGTCATGGTATATGTCAAATCGTAAATGGTAACAATGTAAAAAACCAAGGGAACCTAGGGAATAATAATATGAGAGAACCTTAATGTCTCAATATGTCATTCTCTCTCAATAAAACTCATTCAAAATACAAAGGGGTGAGTCTTTCCATTCTTCCTAATACATTATTCCAGTTTAACTCAAGGAACCATCCTTGATATTGAGAAGAATCGGAGTATTATAACCCATAGCTTACAATGGAGGTATTCAAACCAAATAGATCAAGTATAATCTAGTTGACTCATCATTCAAAATAAAATGAGGGTACGCCATAAGAATCCAAAATAGTAATCGATTAAATTTGATACATAATACATTACCTAAATCCCAAGGGAGATTCCCCTGGTCATTTCACTTCAATTTCCCTCATTTTTATTTCTTATGAGAACCCTAATCACAGTGTGTGTAAAATTTAGTGTTCTATATTAATCTAATAACATGTATTTTATTTTTCAATTGATTTTAAATTCATTTATTTTACCAAAATGACCTTTAACTTTTTAAGAGTCTTGTTGTGACTTGTTCCACTTTGTATGCAGTAGGTGTTTCTAGGTAATTATTTTATTAAAAAAATTCATAAAGTGATTTATTTTATTAAATTAATATTCTAGAATATTTATACCAATATTTGATTCCCATGATTGTTTTATATAAATTATCTAAATGATTTTCATTCTTGGAGATGAAGTGGTTTTCTTTAAATTTATTTTCCCTATTTGAATTAAAATTTTACCCATGGAAAATATTAAATTACATGAATATGGGGCTCGTTTAAAATATTTTTGATTATGGGTGAATGTTTTTATCTTTAACTTTATTTTTGAATTAAATAACCCATGTTTAAGGGTGTGTTTTAATGTTAAAAGTTTTTTTATGTTACACCTAAGGGAGGAATTTTTTTTATCTCCCCCTTAGTTCAACTATAATAAAACATACCATTCTATCATAGACATGAAACCTTTCTTGGCCCATTATGGTTTACCGTGTTGATTATCCCTTTATAGGATAGAGGTAAAAATTTCATCTCTGAAACTGAAAGGGTTGAAATTGGTTATAAAAATAAAGGCACTTTCAATACAAATGTGAATTAACTATTATGTTTTTATATTCTAATAGTTTTATTTCCTATAGTACACATCCATTTCTTAATTATGGTTTACATTGTTGATTGGAAGATATTTTTTTTTCTTGTTATAGAATGGATAGAAGTTGGATCATGAAAAGCACCAGGTACTTTAACAGGGTATTGTGATGTTATACAGGATGTTCTACTGAAAATATTATTGAATAGACATAGGCCATATTTGTGTATTTCTCATATATGGTTCTAATCTAGATTTGTGCATTTATCATTTGTAGGAAGCTACATTGGTCATGAAAGGTCATGTGCCTCGTGCCAAATTATTTTGCTCCAGTAGAAAGAAACAGGATAGAAGTGCAGTAAATGCATAGACACAAGATAAATTTTTAAGGTTTTTTATTTAGATTTTAAATATTTATAAAAAATTCATAATTTAATATGTTTATAATTTCAATAGTTTTCCTTAGAGGCCCTCGATGGTAAGGAAGATTACAACTTCAGGCAACATGATCATTTAAGTCAGGTATTAGGTGAGGAACACCCAAGGAGAGTACGATGTTGACTAGGGAAAAACATCATCCCCTCTAGGTATTGGTCGTCATCAGGATCCTATCAAGACTCCCAGACCTTTGAGCTATAAATCTCTCATGCTAAAGTAGTTGAGGCAAAGAAAATAGCTTTAGAGGAGTGTGAAATAAGTAAGCTGAAGACCGAACATTTCATGAAATCTATGACAGTTTTGAGTCAGTCACATCCATCAGAGGCTTTTGATACCTTTGAATCATATATGGATTCAATGTGCTCTTTAAATTATGTGTCGGGTGATGCCAATGAGTGTCGTAGTGGTGATGAAGGTGGTGGTGATAGAGTTGTTGGTGGTGAGGATGTTGCTAATGCTGTTGTTGGTGATGAGGCTGCTAAAAATGTTGTTGATGATGATGGGAATATACATGGGGATGGTGATGTTGTTTATGGGGGGGGGATATTAATCCCCTCCATTTTTGACTTAGTAGGGAGACTTATGTATGTACTTTAATAAATTTAATTGAATTTTTGTATGGATGAGAATGGTTAATTTATTTTCTTTTGAAATGTTCTACATAAATTTTCACATGCATTTACATGAATCTAACAATAGAATCCTTAGTCATGTATATGGTTAAGCGATGCCCTTACTACCATAGAATACTTATCTCTAAATGATATCCCATATAGTGACATTGGATTCCATTTATTATCTATTTATTTTTCATAAATTATTGAATTGAAAAGTCCAAATTAATGTAGGTAAAAAAGGAATATATTCCTTAGTTATTTATAAAATTTTCATTTTGTGAAATATCAGTTGGTCTATTGATTGAACTGTTTGGGTTTTTTGATATCCCAAGTCCTTGAATGATATGGTACATGCTAGAGATTTCTTTTGGGTTTATAGGTAGCTTTGTAATAAGGGCGTGACATTTCAATAGAGTAATACATAATTGGTTCAGGATAATGGGAAAGTTATTGCATGAACTTATCCACCCCTTGATATGTCTAAGTGGGGTAACATGTAATAAGGGAAAATCCAATATTCAGCCAAACCATCACCATGGTAGGTATCTAAGTAATAAGGTTATCATGATAGATCTAACTTGTTTTTTTATGCTTGAGTAGTTGATGGATGATGATGAATATGATCCTTAGATGGTGAGAGGTGTTTTTCTAATATCTTATACCCTCATCTATGTTTTATTTGATATTATAGCTTCCCATTTTTTTATTTCTAAGAAACTAGTGTCCCACTTGTGACTAAAAGTTGAATTACCTCAGATTATCATGAGTATATATTCACCAGGGGGTGGGGCTGGGTGTAGGGGGAGGGGGGGTTGGGTGTAGAGGGGTGGGGCTGGGTGCAGGGAGGGGGGGGGGTGTAGGGGGATGGGGATAGGTGCAGGTGGGGGGGGGGGGGGGGGTGAAGGGCGGTGGGGCTGGGTGCCGGGGGAGGGGGATGGGTGTAGGGGGTTGGGATGGGTGCAGGGGGGAGGGGGCCTGGGTGCAAGGGGGAGGGGCTCAGTGCAAGGGGAGGGGGGCTGGGTGTGGGGGGGGGGGGGGGGTGCAAGGGGGGAAGGGGGATGGTTACAGGGGGGAGGGGGGTTGGGTGCAAGGGGTGGGGATGGGTGCAGGGGGAGGGGGGGCTAGGTGGAGGGGGGTGGGTCTGGGTGTAGGGGGGCTAGGTGCATGGGGGAGGAGGGGGGGCTGGGTGTAGGGGGTGGGGATAGGTGCAGGGGGAGGGAGAGCTGGGTGTAGGGGGTGGGGCTGGGTGTAGGGGGCCATGGGGGTGGGTAGTGGGGGTGCAGGTGGGGAGGGGGGCAGTGGGGGGGGGGGTAAGTGGAGGTAGTTGGGGTGAAGGGGCAGGGGGTAGTGTGTAGGGGGTGGTGGGGGTGAAGGGGGTAGGGGGTAGTGGGGTTGCAGGTGGGGGAGGGGGGGTGAAGGCTGGGTAGGGGGGAGTGTGGGGGGGTGTGCAGGGGGTAGTGGGGGTGAAGGGGGTAGGGGGGCAGTGTGTAGGGGCTAGAGTCGGACCTAGTGTCGGTGCCAATACTGAATTGTATTGCGGTTTTTATATCTATTTCTGCATATATTGAATTATTTTATTATGATGTATGTTTGTTTATGTAGTAGTTAACTATTTTTTATTATTATATTGAATTGTATCCTCCTCTGATGTGACCATTGTACCTCCTCGTCGATGCTGCTCCGAGGTGACCCCTCTATCTCCTCTGGAGCATCTCTGACAGTATGTAGTTCAATTTTCCATTTTTTGCTGATTCTTTTATATTTCTACTATTAGTTTCTCCCCCTCATTTGTATATCTTTTAAATTTGTTCTTCAGGTGAAACCATTCCAGCACACCTCCAACGGTATGTTTTTTTATAGCATGAAACATTGGTTTCATATACTTATTTTCTAATATATAAGCTTCCATAAATTAGTTTAATTTCTAAATTTTAACTTCATTTTTTTCTATGTTAATATGCTCGTTTTTGTTACAAGATTATTATAATTAGGCAATAGCAATATCTGATTGAGTAAAAATGCATGGCTGTACTAAAGAGGCTGAAGAATTGTGGAAACAGGTTGGATGTTTTAGGCATTATGTGCTTTGGATTCAATTCACATAAATTTTATATAATTGATATTCATTTCTATAATAACAAAATCATGCCTCATTTCTGAATTTTCATTTTCTGAAATTTATTTTCTTATACTAGGGGTTGGGTACAAGCACATACAAGGAAGGAAAATAATAGTTTAGTGATCTCCAAAAGCACAAGAAGGAATTTCTGTGGGTCGATAATGAATATAGCAATGCAATTTAGCTTGCATTCACCAAGAAAAATATACAAGCTAGAAAGAATTAGCTTCGGCAGTTTGAAGTTTGGAATTGAATTTGATATTTGATTTCTAGGGTTATATGTAATGATCTTTTTGTGAAGATTAAACTTTCATTTGTGATCCCTAATGAAGTCAGCTATAGAGTCCTTAGGTATCACAACAGGCGGGTGACATGCTTGGAATTCCATCCCACAAATAACGCCATTTTGATATCTAGGGATAAGGTTGGTTCTTTAATTGTCTTTTTGATGTATATATTCTGACAAGAATGTATTATATGCTGTTTATTTATATATTTGTTGTTTCCTTGGTTACTTTTAAAAGAAATGAAAACTCGATGTTTGGGATTACAATAAGGTTTATGGAAGTATGGTGTAAAAAAACATACACAATTGTATACTCAACAATATGATGTGAGTTAAAGGTTTATTGGGATACATGGTCCAACTATATATTTTTTATATATGATGCACATTTATTTTTCTACCTAGAAATAATCATGCGCGGGCTCACACACACACATTAACACCATTGTCCATATAGCAGAACAAACACAACTTATTTTTTTAGACCGTATCAAAAGTGATCATTGATAAGTGCAATAAGCAGTGCTGTAAAATAGATCCTTAATGATATTCCCCCCACCTCAACTATGTATGTGTTGCTTAAAAACTATTTTCACAATTTGTGATAGGTTTAATTGAATAAATGATGGATTAGTATATAGCACATCCTCAGATGGAACTGTTTGTTGCATTAACAGGGAAACTGGAATAATGACATCTTTCATGGACCTTAACCCCAATGGATGGAAGGTAGTGTTTTATAATGTTTCAAAATATTGGTTCCATTTTATGACTTATTAGCAACTTCCAATTCATTATATGGTTTGGGACTACCTCTTAACCGAACATCATGATTTATGGTTATATAAATTTTCAATTCTGACTTATAGATGACTTTTTTGTTGGGACCAAGCAGTTGGAATATGCTATATGGTTTAGATATTAACTTGGATAAAGGTATTTTCCTTGTTGTATATAATTTTGGGTTTCTTTACATGTAAGTATTCTGATTAGGAACTTTTTAGTTTTAAAGTTGGTTCTTTTTTAAAAAAATCTTTACAGCCTACTTGAGATGGTATTTTAATTATGTAATTAGAATGATTGAAATACATCCTTATAAAAATGTCTAATTTATTGATTTTGTTGATTGGATTCCAAAAATTTGGGCTCATTTAAAGTGTATTATATGAGGTTGATGTTTATCCATAACTTTCATCTTTTTAAAGATCTGTTTGGAACATGTCTGCTTGGTTTTATTATTCATTCAATGTTAGTTGTTGATATATGATTCAAATTATCTACCTCAAGCCTATTTCAAGCATGTTCTCGGTTTTATTACCAATTAAATGTAATTTGTTGGCATATGATTCAAATCAGTTACCTTAAGGTTAGCATTATAATTGAAATGATTCACTAATATAGAAAACTAGAATTATTGCAGAGAGGGGGGGATAGAAGGTTAGTTTCTATTATAATTGAAATGATTTATTGATATGAAAAACTAGAATGAACTCTGAAGAGAGAGGGGCTATTGGGGGGGGGGGGGGGTTGTGCTGGGGAAGAGGGAAGGGGTGTGTGCAAGGGGGGTGGCTGGTGCTGGGGAAGAGGGAAGGGGAGGTGGGGGTGTGTAGTGGGAAGGCGGAAGTGGTGGTGTATAGGGTGGGGGTGTTTCTACTAGTATTCAGGGGGGATTATGCTGTGGAAGACAATAGAGGGTGTGTAGGGGAGGGGGGTGTGCAGTGGGAAGGGGGAAATGGGGGTGTTTTTACAAGTATTCTGGGGAGGGGGTGGGGGGCTGGTGTTGGGGAAGAGGGTAGGGGGTGTGCTGGGGATGGTGGGGTGGGGCTAGTGTTGGGGAAGATGGGAGGGGTGTTTGCGGGGGTGAGGGGGGTGAGGGGTGAGGGGTGTGTATAGGGTGAGGGTGGGGGTGGGGTTACAAGTATTTAGGAGGGGGATGGTGTTGGGGAAGAGGGCAGGGGGGTGCTGGGGAAGAGGGCATGGGTGTGTGCAGGGGGGAAGTGTGTAGGGGGTGTGTGGGGGAGGGGGGAAGGGGTGTGGGGGTGTAGGGGGGAGGGGGATATTTAGGAGTGTGCAGGGGGAAGGGAGGGGGGAAGTACAGGAGTGTGCAAGGAGGGGGCATGGTTCAGGGGGGGGGGGGGGGTCCGGGGGGGGGGGGTGGTGAATATATGCAGGTGAAAGATGTCAAAAGAGAGTTTTGATTCTTGTTTTTTGGATTCCTGATGGCTTTCCCATTTCGATAATTTATTGATTTTGATGACTTGTATAGGTATGCAGGATAGGGATACATGCTATGCAGATAACCAGAAATGAAACATAGCCGATGCAATTGATTTTCTTCCACGACTTGCAATTGATATTGACCTGAATATAAAATTCAATAGGTAATGGTATATAGGATATGAATTCATGCTATACTGAGAACCAACAACAAAACATAGCTGATGCAATTGTTTTTCTTCCATGACATGCAACCGGGATTGACTTGAATATAAAATTCAGTAGGTAATGATTATTTTATACCATTTTTTACAAGACATTATTAACCATTTGTTGTGTTTTTAATCAAATTGACCTGGCATACACCATGATTACAGAATTGATGATTTCGAGTTTACTTCTTAGTGTTCAATATTTGATCTTCTAGACATTGTTTTGTATCATGGTGGGATAGTTGATCCCAAAGTATGCACATTTGAATCCTGTACCTTTATATTTTTCTAGAAAAAATATTTTACACATTCTCTTAGTTTATAGTTTTCCTTTTCCCTTTTTCTTCTTGACTCTTCTTAATATGCATTTTTTCACATATATGCATGCATGGGGGTATCCAGTGGGGGTTTACAGGGGGTGTCTGGGGGGGGGGGTGTCCAGGGGGTCTAGTGGGTGTGTGTGTGGGGGGGGGGGGTCTAGGGGGTTTCTAGGGGGGTCCAGTGGGGAGGGTGTACAGAGGGGGGGGGGGGGTGTCCTGGGGTTTCAGAGGGGGTGGGTGAGAAAGGGGGTTCTTTCCAGAGGGGGGGTGCAAGGGGGTTCTATCCATGGGGACAATGAGGGTGTGCTGGGGGTGTCTATCCAGGGGGAAGGGAGGGGCTACAGGGGGTGTCCAGGGGGAGAGTGGGGGTGTGCAAGGGGGGAGGGGGTGTGCTGGGGGGAGGGGGGTCTGTCCAGGGGGGAAGGGAGGGGTTGTAGGGGGAGAGTGGGGGTGTGAAAGTGGGGAGGGGGTGTGATGGGGGGAATGTCCAGGGGGAAGGGAGGGGCTGTAGGGAGAGAGTGGGGGTGTGTAAGGGGGGAGGGGTGTGCTGGGGGGGGGTCTGTCCAGCAGGGAAGGGAGGGGCTACAGGGGGAGAGTGGGGGATGTGAAAGGGGGGGGAAAGGGTGTGTTGGGGGGTCTATATAGTGGGAAAGGGAGGGTCTGCAAGGGGAGAGTGGGGGGGGGGGGGGGTTGCAAGGGGGAAATTGTGTGCTGGGGGGGGGGGGGGTCTGTCAATGGGGAAGGGAGGGGCTGTAGGGGGAGATTGGGGGTGTGAAAGGGGGAGGGGGTGTGCTGAGGGGGGGGGGGGGGTCTGTCCAGTGGGGAAGGGAGGGACTGCATTGGGAGAGTGGGGGTGTGCAAGGGGGGAAAGGGTGTGCTGGGGGTCTATCTAGGGGGAAGGGAGGGGATGCAGGGGGTGTCCATGGGGAGAGTGGGGGTCTCTATAGTGGGGAAGGGAGGGGCTACAGGGGAAGAGTGGGGTGTGAAAGGGGGGAAAGGGTGTGCTGGGGGGGTCTATCTAGGGGGAAGGGAGGGGATGGATGGGGTGTCTAGGGGGAGAGTGGGGGTCTGTCTAGTGAGGAAGTGAGGGGCTGTAGGGGGTGTCTAGGGGGAGAGTGGGGGGGGGGTGCAAGGGGGGAAAGGGTGTGATGGGTGGGGGGGTCTGTCCAGGGGGAAGGGAGGGGATTCAGGGGAGAGTAGGGGTGTGAAAGGGGGGTGGGGTGTGGTTTTCATTCTAGTTTTCAATAGTGCTTTGTAGGAGAAAGGTGAGACCAAGGTGGGGAAGCTACTATTTCTAGGGAAAACCATCTATACCCATGATTTTGGAACTGTGAGTATATATGCTACTACAGAACCCTCTATACCCACGGCTTGAAAACCGTGGGTATATATGTTGCTGCATAACCCTTTGTACCCACGGTTTGAGAACCTTGGGTATATATGTTGCTGCAGAACCCTCTATACCCACAGTTTGTTGAACCATGGGTATATAATTTCTGCTGTAAAAATGTATACCTACGGTTCTATAAACCATAGGTACAGATGTATACCCACAGTTTAGAAGAAACATGGGTAACATGAAATTTTAGTGGGATATACCCACGATTTATGAAAAATCGTGGGTATAGGGAAATCCTGACGCCTTGAGAGCCCACGGTTCATTAAAACGTGGGTATAGCCTATACCCACAGTTTGATGAGCTATACCCATGGTTACAAACCGTAGGTATAGGGAAATTTTCCAGTAGTGTAACATTTAGTTTCAATAAAATGGAAAATAGTTTTTTCACTCATAAGGAGAGTACAGATTTCAGGAGAAATAATAGTAAAACTTTCACTAGAAATAGAAAGGTTATGGGACCTTATTTTCCATTGGTTAGTATTTTCTACAAAAAACTGCATTGGGGAATGAGTCTATGAGCCACTGGAGTCACCACACTTCTCGGGGAAGAAAAATCATACCTTTACATTAGAGAAGGTTTTATGAAATTGTGACATTGATTTCACTATGTAATACCAGATCATTTCAATCACTACCTAGAGGAATACTACAATTGTGTTGGTAAGTCAAGTGATAGTCACCAAAGTTGATGAAGTCACCACAATGAAAAATTGCATCGTCTTAGGGAATTTCCTCACAAAAGGAAAAAACGTATCCAAATTCAAATATGGTAATTTCCTACACAATCATTGAGATAGTTGAAAATAAAACCAGACATGTGTAAACATCACAAGAATTTACTATAATATCTTGTTAAAGGAATAAATGGAGATGTTCTAGATCCCCTAAAATAAGGGGTTCGACAATGTGTGATAGGATGAGTCAGGCGACATATCAGGTTTGAGAAATAATATGAATAATTATAAATATATATTTCTAAATACAATTATAAATAATATATATATAAATATTTTTACGAATATATTTATAAATATATATTTTTAATTATTTAAAAAATATTTTTCAAAATATAGTAAATATATGTTATATATATTTTTTCTATATTTATAAATATTTTTATATGTAATTTTTTTTATAAATATAGAAAATATATGTTTTATAAATATATATTTATCATTATATAAATATATATATTAAATATAGTAAATATTATATATATACAATATTTATAAATATATATAGATTAAATATAGTATATATATATAATATTTATGTTATTTGAAAAATATATAGTTTTATATATTCATAAATATATTTTTATTAATATATTTATATGGAAATATATGTTTATAATTATATAAAAGAACTATATATATATTTTTTAAATATAATAAATATAAATCTTATAAATATATATTTTATAAATATATATTTTATAAATATTATATATATATATATATAGTGTCCAGTGTTGCGGATGAGTGATACTCAAATTCTGGCCGCTATAACCAGGTGGTCCTAGCTTCAAAACCTAATGGGCGCAAGTATTGTTCCAGTATTATGTAGGCGGTGATTCAAGTGATGACACGGGTAGGCGGTGATTCAGGCATGAGGCATGACACAACAAAGCAGTTAAGCATACATGATACAGACAAGTAAAGATTGAATAATGATGTAGGTATGATGATGTATCGGGCCTTTGGGCCAAAAATGGTCCTTTGGTAAAAAATGGGCCTTTGGCCTATGTTATGGAATTCATGCCCATTGGGTCTTTGGGCTATTAAAATTTTAATGGGATAGATTGGTTATGGACCTATCCTTGGGGGAGGGATGAGGTTTGGGTCTTGCTAGCCTAGGTGTGTGCGTGTTTCCTTTTCTTGTAACCCCAAGACCTTACATAAATAAATAAATAAATAAATCTATTAAATATAAAAAATATATATTTTATAAATATATATAGATTTACTATATTTATAAATATATTTATATTTATATATATTATGGATTGTGCCATGACTGAGTGGTACTCAGTTTCTAGCCTCCACATCCAAGAGTTTTGGGGTTCAAGCCCTGATGGGCATGGATACTACTATAGTACTATGAAGGCTGGGACATAGTCAATTATGTAGGAAGGTAGTGGTGCAAGCATGATGCATGAAATAGGCATGATACATCCCTAGCGATGCAGACGAGATGATACAGACATGAAACTACACCGGGCCTTCGAGCCAGTATATAGGCCTTTGAGCGATGTAATGAGTTTCATGACCACTTACCTTCAGGCCATAATAACAAAGTAATAAAGTAGTTGGTTGGGTGGATTATCCCTGGTGGGGGGGGGGTATGACCTGCATTTCCATCTAGTGTGTGCGGTGTGTGTGTTTGAATATAATTGTACCCATGATCACCTACTATATATATATATATAATATTTATAATCATTCATTTTTTTTTCAAACCTGACCTACCGTATGACCCCTTTCCCGACACCCCCTATACCATTCCCATCTGATAACCCCACTCTCATAATATATTTGTAAATATATTTATAAATATATTAAATATATTAAAATATTTAAAAATATAAATATATTTATAAATATAATTATAAATATATTTATATAATTATAAATATAATTGATATTTATAAATATATTTAAATGTATAATAAAAAATATATTTATAAATATATTAAATATATTAAAATATTTATAAATATAAAAATATTAATAAATATAAATATAATTATAAGTATATTTAAATAATTATAAATATAATTAATATATATAAATATATTATATTTATAATCATTTTAATATATTTATTTTAAAACTATTTATTTTTAATTTATTTATTTTTAATATATTGATTAAATATAACATTAAAAAACTAAAAAAACTAGGGAGCATTAATTAAATTGACGCTCACTATCTCGGTTATTGAGTGTCAAACATTTGATGCTTGTCTTTCCCATTATCCAAAATTTTCAAAACCCTAAACCATTTAATTAAAAAAAATAAAAAAACCCCTTAAAATTTTTTTATAGTTCAACCATGCAATTTATTAAAATAATATTTTTTCTAAAGATATAAGGTGGTTCTTTACTAGTAAAGGAGTAACAAAGGAAGAGCCACTATTACATTATATTTACTATTAAGAAGAGGTGTTTCTATAGTCCAAAAGGAAAAGGCATTCTATTTTCAAGACTAGAAAAAGAGGAAAATCAAGGACTGTACCAGGAAATAAGAAATATTGACATCTCTTGAAGATAATACAAAATTAGAAGTTTTTTCCATGATATATATGAAAATAATAATCCCTAAAGATGATATTTCATTTAATTGAATTTTTGTGGGTAAGACATGCATACAATGCATGGACATAACACCCAATCAAATTCATATATGATATATTTTTATTATGTGTTATATATGATAAAACATTTAAGGGAAAAAATGAATTATATTCATGTATTGTTCATGATATTAAAATTTATTAATGCATTATATGCATGAATTTACTGAATTCACCTACTAGATACATGAATTAACCAAAGAATTAATAAAAGTGTTATAAGTGCATGAATTAATGCATTCAGTGTCAACACGACTATATATAGACCATATCCATAGAATGAAAACAATATTAGTTTGTTCACAATGCTCGACTGTAACCTCTTTATCCATTGTTCTGTTCATCTTTCTCCTTTTCACCCAACGTACTAGTATTCCATAGAGGAAGATCAGATCCCATATGAATGTAATATGATTCGATTCCACCCATGGATACCTACATAAGTGTGAGGAATTTTCTTCCAATCTAGTGATCATTATAAACCACATCATATGATGATCAAGGTGCACTAGAGGCAGTTTCAGTGTAATCTATGAATGTCTTATAATAGCTCTTTATTTATTTTTTACATGGTTTCACATATTATTCCATAGATATTTTTGGGAATGGGATTAAATTTATTCTTATTATTATAATAAATGTTATTAGACACTCAAAAATCCCTTATTGGTTTTGTATCCATCCATGTGTTTGGATTTTTGAACATTTTTTTGAAATGAAGAATGCCAGAAATCAAAGAATCATTTCGGCCATCACCACGCCAAAGTCCACACTCCTCTACATCATGGTGGTATCTCGAAGAACCAAAACCGCTTGTTTCCATTTTATGGTTCATAAGAGTTGAATTTATTTATAATTTTTTATAAATAATTTTAAATGATATTTTGGAATATTTATAAATTTATAAAAGTGTTTTATAAATTGATTAATCAGAAAATATTTGTGGTTTGAGTGATTAAATGTTTTAAAAAATTTATTTTGAATATTAAATTAATATTAATGACTTGAAGTTAAAGAATATATATTTACCATTATATGGAGTTTCATTAATGACAGGATGATGACATGTGGTGTCTGGAAGGCAGAACATGGGGCGTAATGGTTGGTGGTGGATCTGACATGCATAGGCTTTCACATCAAGCGATATATATATATATATATATATATATATTGGAAAATAAATCATTATCTAAATATAATAGGTACTTTGATTCATTGTATTACAAGGCATTTATAACTCTAGGCCTATGGGTTATGCAATGGGTTCACTCTCGACCCAGTTAAAAGGGGTTTCTTTCCTTAATAAAAATGGGGCTTGACTCCATGCTATTTCGAATAATTAATTATATAAAATATTTTGAAGCATTTATTCATAAATATTACCTAATATAAGGAGTTAAAATTAAATAATTTTTACAAAATTACATGGAATTCCTTATAATGTAGAAATAAAATGCGTATTTAGAAATCATAAGAGTAATTTAGAAAAAATATTATAAATTACAATGATAAGGGAATCATATAAAAGATTTTATATTATTAATTTCGAATCATTAATTATTAATTATTTTTATTTTTTAAAACCATGAAATCCTTCCCTTGGGGGGATTTTTGGTCCATTTATGGCTCATAATATAGGTGGTTATGTAGGTAATGTTACAATAAGGGGTTCAGACCCAAGTAAATGTTGGAATGGCACAAGATGTAGGTAGGAGGCCTTTGGGCCAGGATGAAGGGGCATTCAGACCATCAAATCATGGGATTTTAGGCTATAACGTTTTTGTGGGATAGCTTTAGAGTGGTTCAATACTTAGAGGGGGTGTGATGTGTCCTTTTTGGCCCATGGTTATGTGTGTTATTTTTTTTCTTGGATCCTCCATGATTATAAATAAATAAAATATCATGTATTTAAATTGAAATGCATAAAATTATTAATATGAAAAAGTTTATATTGGAGTTAAATATAAAATGTTTATATTCAAGATTATGGAATGCATATAATGTAAATATAATTTTATAAATGTGTTTATGGTTAGATTTTATTTATAAATTTGTTCATTAATGGTTATATCAGGTTTCAATATTTGAATAGTTCATTAATTTAAAGGATATTACCTAATTTATTCATAGTTATAAATTGTTTATATTATGAATGAATATGCTAGGTATGAATCCATAAAATTTAGTTTATCATATACATTTACCTTGGGTTTTAATTGGAACTATTATCTTGAATTTTGTAGTTTGGAATAGTTTTTTATATTAGGTTTTAGAATTATTATGAATTGAACACTCCCTTGAGTAAAGTCTCTCAATGGAGAATGAATTGGGATTAGACTACCTACTTACCTGGAGGCCTGTACCTTATATGGGAAGGTGGATAAGGATGAATATCTACCGTTATAGGGTTTACTCATGTATAGATTATCAATTTCATATAACTCTTTACCTTGACATGAATAATTTGTGTGACTTATTCATATGATGCATTCAGATTTGTATAAATATGTTTAGATTCTATTTTTATTGTGAGTAACACATATTATGGGTTGTGTAAAGAGTTACACATTAATGTGGTGTGAAAAAATTGATTTTTTGGTTTGAATAAGGATTCTAAATACTAAATCATTACAAGCTTTCATTATAAAATGAAATAACATGAGACAAGACGGTGATATTAAATAATTTTCAAATAATAAGTGTTATATTCCTTAAAAATCAACACTTTTCAAGACCTCAATCATCTTACCAGATAGTTTCATTTCTAATACTAGTATCATTGGATTATCTTGTGTAAAGAAAGAAAATAATGGGTACTCTGGATTATACAATACGGTAGTCTCTCAACAAATATGGGTGCCCTTGGATTTTTCTTTAGTATCCTATTCATATTGTTTTATTTGGGTTAAAAATAGCTAGTAAACCCTTGGGATGGACACTAGAGAAATGATTTTTGGTTTATCCATATTATGGATTTGGATAAAGGGTTATCTGCTCAACTATATAAGAATAAAACATTTTATAATTTGGATGAATCCCAACCTAAATAACTAATTGGTGAGATAAATTCCCATAAAGAATTATTTCTTAGTGAAATATGGATTTTAGTCCACTAATGGGTATGATGATTTACAAGGGGTAATCATTTTAATGGGATTCCATTTAATGATCCATTCAATTCATATTTTTTATTTTCCTAATTTTTTTTAATAGACCTGTGGAAACCCTTAAAACACCGATAAGAGAGTAACCAACCCACAATCCTAAATAAATATAGAAAAAAAAAACCAAAAACGAAGACAAATAAATACAAATTTACAAAATAAAAAAACCTTGAAACCATCATCCCTCCCCAAAAATGCAAAATAAAAAATAACAAAGTATGAAAATTTAAATTTGAAAAATGAAATGATGATGGTAAGCATGTCACCATCGATCCCTACATCATCAACCATAAAATTTTGCATAGGATTCCCTCAAATCATGTGTTTTTCCTTTCATTCATCACCATATACACTGAAACACAAACAAATAAAAGATCATCACCGTGTCGGTCATTACCCTCAACTGATCATCGCCAGTCACTAGAGATCACCATGCTAAATAATGATTAATATGAACTTCCTACAACTTCTTCAAGGGTGAAACACTGATAGAAAAATACATTAAAATATTAGAACACCCAATACCATCATAATCTCCACCACTAGCTAGCTCATTCACACCACCACTGAGATTACTATTGAAAACACAATAAAAGTGATAATTCATCAAAAACTAATATAAAGAGACCCACCACACCAAAAATTCTAACCATTAATGACCAAAGGAAGGGAAGAAACCTGTGTCAGTTGAGCCTCTTGGACCACTATCAACTGCTCGAACATCACATCCTAAATCCACCTGGAGAACCATCAAACCATACCATAATTGGGGGTAGTGATGTAACTTATAAGACAAAGTATAGTGGGATGAGACAAGGGCTTTAATGTTGAGCCTCATATATGCCAGGACCATCATCCCAATCTTTCAGAACCCTTAAGTCACATTTTTAATAGAAGTAAACCATTATAAAAGGACTAACAAAATTACTATAGGGACAATGAAAGATCAATAGAAGGAGAACTGCCAACATAAGACATTCCTGGAACACCAATGACCACTCAATCCCCTCAACCAAAAACCTCAATGATTCTATCATACTAGTATGATCTAGGAGATAAGTGTAGGATCATGATGTTAGAGTAAATATTGAGTGTCTTAGGACCTTGATAACAAACCAAACCCTTCTCCATGGCTACCAACTCTTCCCATTAGTACCGCCACCACCCACCCCTACTTCCATTAAGGTTGAAACACTATAAATTACCTTCACTAGGGATATCCATGAAATTTTCCAAAACTTTGAATCCTTTTTTTAGATAACCACTATGAAAAATTACAACAAGTACAAGAAAAAAGGAGGGGAAATAAAAATGACAATTGAAGGAGGAAATAGTGAAAAATATTGAGGAGGTAGGAGGTGGGGGATGAAAATTTCATAGGAATTTTGTATGCTTCCCCCTTCAAGTAACCAGTGAGGGGAACCCTAGGAAAATTGGAAGAGGATATATACACTACATAGAGGATCCATTTCAGAACCTATTTAATAAAATTCATTATTAAATTGAAATAAAACATGATACTCATCTGATAAAATATTATGTTGTAAATAAACTAAATTACCATCATCAAACTTAGTTTTGATATTAAAACTTTAAAGGATAAGATTAATGTAAAAATATCATAAGAAATTTAATTTAAGAAAAGTTATTAAGGTATGATTCTATGAGTTATTTAATTTTTTTCAAAAAATAAATATTAATACTTATGGAGGTTTGAATAATTCACTTTATGATTCAAAGGTATTTGATGTAGAATGATCTAAGTAATTTTAGTCTCATTTACATAATATGATTGAATTTTTCATTGAAAATAAATATGATTAAGTATACTAATAAAATTTAGAGACTAATGATATGCTTAAGGATTATTCTGGTTAAGGAATTCATTATTTTTTCATCTATATAAATGTTAAACAAGTTGAATGAATTTATGATAAGTTTACTCTTTATTATAAAAGTGTTCTGAATAAATATATTAGGCATTCAATGATGTATAGATATTACATGTGGCTAAAAGTTCAAACTTGAAAAAGAAAATTACTCAGAGATTCCAAAAAATGTTTCTTTAAGTAACCTATTAGGATCATTTAAAATTAAATATGTTATTAAAGAGTAATGATTCAATATGATGGAATTATTTAGGAAACCTAAAGAAGTTTTTGAAAGTCCAAGTAATTTCCATGTAAGGTATTTATGTTATAGAAACAAATTATTTGGTTTTAAGGGTATATGATACTGACTGTGTACTTAACAAGTGTTGTAAGTATAGAAGATTTCAAAATCAAATAAATAATTGAGGGATATTTTAGTTTACATTCAAATGATAAAGAAAAAAGTTTCTACATGAATGGTTTAAATATAAAACAATTTATCACTCTTAGTTTAATATAATTAAAGGATATATATCTTCATCTCATTTTTCATATTTTATAAGAGAATTTATTTGTTAAAAAATATTTATTATAAACAATTTTTTATGATTAATTAAATAAACATGGTTTATGATTCATTAGATTATATAACATGATTTGAAAATGAGGACAAGTATGATAATGGTTTTATCTACGAAAAAATTTTATCCCTATTTTTCTAAAATATATGGTAATGTTTTCCAACCACCCATAAATGGTATATTTTAATAAAAAATTATTTTAAAAGGAAAATTCTCTAAAAAAATATAATTCCATATATGATATGGAAATAACAGTTTATTGGTTAAATATTTCTACTGAAAGGAAATACGTTTTATTTTCTAAATACAACGTTGTTTGTGTTGAACTTTTACATGATATTTTGAAAGGAATAGTGTCTAAGAGGCTAGTAAGAGAATGTTTGGACTTCATAAGTTCAAAAGTAAACAAATAAATGATTATAGTAGTCTAAAATATAAAAAGATTACTTATTAAATAACCTAAAATTTTAGGATATGTGATGATTAATGAAAAGTAAATAGTTTCATTTAATCATCATGAGAAGGTTTACATCGATATTTTCAAATGGGTTATACTAGTAAAAATGAAAAGTGAATAAAAATGGTATCCAAAAAAGAGTTTTAGGATATGAATATAAAGAGAAATGTAAATAGTTAAATTTAGTTACTGTTATGAAGTGAATTTCACATTATCTTAAAAGAGTTTAAGATTCACTAGTAAAGTAAAAAAATTAAATATATACATTATTTATAAAAAAAATCTAGGAAGATTTTTAATGCAAAGGGTTCCAAGGATTATGATGAGATTCAATGAATGATTTCTATGTAGACAATATAAGTCAACATCATAACACTTGATGTTTTTAAGTTAAGGAGTTTTGAATATGTGTAAATAACTTAATGTTAGGAATATGATTCCTAAGTCTCACCATTATTCAATCTTACTTTCTTCATATATGTTACTAAATAAAAGAGGTTAGTGAGAGTGTTTAATTATATTGTCACATGGGTATGTGATATTTATTAAATATAGATGTAATGATTTAACAAAACCCCAAAAAGTGCAGCTCACCTAAGGCTTCTCTAGTAGTATACTGTATATAACAGGATATATAGTCACTTATGTTGTGTTTTTAGGTATTATAAAAATATTTTAAGTATATAAAAGTTACCATATATATAAGGAGATATATATTTTATAATTTTATCATGTTAGATACTTAAATTTATATATGGATTTATATTTTATGAATTGTAATGATAATTAACATCCCAAAGTGTGACTCTGAGTTATCCACAACTGATGTTCTACAAGGAGTATTATAGTTTATGAAAAAAATGTTAAGGTTAGAATGAGTATGATTCTTTTATATAGAATTGAAATATACTCATAAGACACAAAATATATTTTTTTATACCATATGACCAACTAAGTATAACACATGGAGTGTCATGCATAATGTATTTGGTATACTAGTTGTGCATGGATTATATTTGGGTCTCTAATACCTTTTTTTGAGATAGTAAACTTGAGAAAATTTATAATTTTAAACCATATATATACAAGTCAAAATAAAAAATTAGCTAATATGTGGGTGGTTGGGTATGTCACTAATCATATCTTCGGTTGGAGCTCAATTTGATATAAGATTTTCCAACTTATATAATGAGTATGACATATGTTCTCTTGATTGAGATAGAATATGGAGTATGAAACCATACCTAGATAGTACATATGATTTTATAATCTATGAGGATGATGTCCATGTAATGTGTTAATAAATTAAGGTGGATGGCATGTGATACATTCATTGATCATGTGAAAATATACTTGGGGAATTTAGGATGCATGATTTGGACAGATGGGATTGACATGGTCTATGTACCACGGTCATTCTATGTCTTGGAAAAATGGAAAATATAATAATGAACATGAATTTGAAGAAACTTTTAGACACAACCTTAGAGATACATGTGTTTGATGGAGATCATTCAGATCCTTTATAGCTTAAGTATCATTGATTCTTTTCTAGAGGATTCTCTTTGCTTACATATATGGGTTAGAATATTTATATTTGTTTTCAACACTATAAATAATCATGGGGTCACATGTTCTGTTTGGATGAAAGATATTTTATTTTGACGTTGAGAGATATTGTAAAAGTGTTTTGGAGTTAATGTAGAAATATTTTGGATGGAATGTTAACAGGGTATTACATATGATGCGATACATGGTAAAATTATTGAAAACATTCCAAGGGTTTTAGATGATATCCAAAATATTTTTTGAATATAGTTTTAATAGTTATTATATATGATACAATATAATGTCAAATGATATAAAGTTTTATGATTTTGTGAAAGTGGTAGATTAAAAAGAATATCCCCTAAAGCTGATATTGTAATTAATGGAATATGGCTACGACTTGCATATAATGTATGACCATGACACCTGATCATGTCCACATAGAATAAAATTTAATTGTTAATTTTATATGATAAAAAACACAGTAGATCAAATGTATTATATTCATGTATTTTCCAAGAAATTAAAATATATTCATGCCTTCGATGTATGAATTGACCAAGGTATTATCATAAGATATGTATATATTCCCTAGGTGTGAGAATTGAAAAAATAATTAATAAATTTGTTATAGGATTATGAATTAATGTGTATAGTATTAATAAGTTTATATATAGACCATATCCATGAAATGGAAATGGTATTGGTTTTTTCACAATGCCTCTATTTATCCTCTTTACCCATATCTCTCATCATCCTTATCCTTTTCAACTGTTGAACTAGCATACTATGGAGATAGATCAAGTCTCATTTAAATGTCAGATGACTTAATTCTACTCATGGATACCAAAAGAGGTGGGGGTCTATAATTTCCCTTCAACTTTAGTGATCATTATCAACCACATCATAAAAATTAAAAGGTATAATAGAGGCATTTTTAGTGTAAGGTATGAAGGATTTATAATAGTTATTTATTTCCATTTTTTGTGTTTTCATATATTCTTTCATGGAGATATTGGGAATGTGATTAAATTACATCATATTATTCTAAAAAATATTATTATATCATCTTTAATCCCATAAAATATCATGGAAATGTGAATATGATTTTTTAAGGGAAGTTTCACAGTACATTATTTAAAGAGAATCCTAGAGATTCAAAGGGAACCGGACTATATCTGGTAAAAATATAAAAAATAGGCGATATTATTCATTTTCATTTATGTCAAAGTTTTCTCCATTTTAAGGAGTGAGTGAAGGAGGGATGTTTGAGTGAAGTGACCCTAGGGAGATAGTGTATCTACCCTAAACCACTTTAATGGAAGCGAGCTTAGGAAGGAGTCGTTAGTCCTGAGATGAGTAATGAAAGATAAAATATGGGGGTGAATTGTCTATCTTAAAATACCATTATAGTAAAAAAATATAATAGAATTTGTTGGGTTAAAATATTTAACAATTAAAGAATATAAAACCAGTGTGTTAAAAGAGAATTCTAAAAATAAAGAAATAACAGAAAGGGTTTTTATAGTAGTTTGGATCCCAATGATCCTATATCTACTCTGCATACACTCTCTAACTCTTGAAGGGAAGAATCACACACTAAAAAGAATCCTTTATAAGGACGTAGACTAAATCCAACCTCTTACAAAAGAGAAGACCAGAATAATGTTTTTCTATGAGAATAAATAAAACCTAGACTATTACCATGATAGAACAAAACTATTCCTTTTACCTGATGCATGAATAAACCATGTATTCTTACTTTCTTATCGGGTTTTCATAACCAAGACACCCCATTTCGATTGGAGGCACAACCATTTATGATTCATTTCACAACTCAATAAAATATTTTCATAACAAAAAAAAGTAAAACAATGAAAAACAAAACACGCTAAACTAAATAATGATAAAAATGAATTCTATTAAATAATAGATATCTTCACTCCTTTTTACTTAAAGTATAATGTTGATGCTTTGGGAGAACCAAAACAACCCTATTAATTCATAAAAAAAATGTATGAGAAATATATCACTATAATGTCATAACACTTTTTTTAAAAAGAATTCATATCTCCCTTTTTACATTTCTCAAATTATTCAAATATTTATATAGTTGAATTAACAATAAAAAACTTTATATAATAAATTCTCAATGATCTTTTCCATATGTGTATTTCCTAAAATCTCATCATATCTTCAAAAAAATGTTTAGAATAATATAATATTAAAAATAATATCATTAAATTTATTTTACACAATTACATATATTCTAAGATTAATTACCATACTATTCCTATATTGAATAGTCTTAAAATAATTCAAGTAGTTTCATTGGTAATTAATAATGATTTAAAAATGAATAAAACAATTATTATTTTTAAATAATAAATAAAACTATCAAAATATCCATAAAATAGAGCATATAAAAATTCATATATAAAAAATAAAAGCATAAAGTTGATTCTAAATTCTTGATTTGTTTGATTCTATATTTTTATCTAACCATTGCATCATTTAATGACTATCCAAAAATTGTAAAAAAAATTCTAAAACAAGAAAATTTAAACAATAGAGTCACTTGTGAAACAAATAAAATACATTTTGTGTTTAGTAAAAAAACACTCAACTATGTAAGGGTAACATGATTCTGTGTAAAGGCATCATGCGGTTTATAAATAACACATAAGGGTAACACACATGAGCCACATAAGAGTAACTTTCATGTCGCGTAAAGGTAACCCAAACTTTTTATATGTTGTGTAAATGTGATATCATTATATGTATATGTAATATCATTCTTTATACATGTAATAATAAAATACATAAAGATAATCATAAACTTTTATAATCCATGCAATGGAAATAATTAATCCAAGAAAGGGTAACCAACTAAAATTAAAATTCTATAAAGGTATAATAGACTTACACAATGGTAAACAAAAACATCTACATAAAGGTAAAATGGTATCCACATAAGGGTAAAATAAATCATATAATTCATTATTTAGACTTAAAAACATGAACTATAGAATTAAAATTCAAATATTATAGACCTTAACACTTAAATAATTAATGATAATGAGAAAAAAATATAATTGAACAATTAATTATGTGATAAATTATAATTATCCAAATGATTAAAAAATTGAACTAAAAATACATAAAATATTATCCCCTTTTAAAAATTAATAAAAATTTAGAAATACAATACTAAAAAGATTCTATTTTAAATGTAACTCTAATTTTTTTCATTATGTAAAAAAATAATATAAATAGTTAAAATTCATCTTATTATAAACAAATATCATAAATTTTAAAATAAAATACATTTTAATGAGCTGTAGTAAACAAAAACTCTCCCTTTATTTGAAAAAAAGTCACTTTTCTAATTTGAAAAAAAATGAATATTAAAAAATTACATAGTTTCAAAACACACATTATAACCAAATTCAATATAGTAAAAATGAAACATTATTTTTAATAGATCTAAAAAAATATGAAAACTTCACTTTCTAAACAAATAAAAACATATTTAAAAAATAAATTATAACATGTTTTAATATTTAAAAAATTAAGGAATAAATCTCTAATTAAATTCATGTTTTCTATGAAAAAAATTTCAACATGAAATATCATCAAATTTTAATCAAAATAAAATTATTAAAACTAAAACTAATATGAAAAAAATAAAACAATATATACAATATGTCCAAAAAACATTTAAAAAATTGTAAATCCCTCCTGAAAAAATGCATGGTTAATTTTTTTAATATTTAGAGGGTAAAACAATTATAAAACTCAAAAATTATGATAAATAATTTTTATATATAGTAATGAAAAAATAATATAAACTATAAAAACATATATTACCCTAAATAAAATATTCTTCATAAAAAATATAACATAAATTATACTACTAAAAACTCCATATTTTTAAAGAAAAATAAATCTATTATATGGACCCACAAACTTGGGCATGTATCCCAGTTTAGGACCAATTGGATTTGTATTATATCATTTATGAACCCCCACTACATACGTTTTAGTCTTTTTAACATTGAAAATAGATTTATATAAAAATGAGTTCTTATAACCAAGGGATTAAACAAATTATATAGAAAAATAATTTTCATACTAACTAAATAAATCACACTAAATGAAACTAACATATGACATACCAAAAGTTTTACCTTTGAAAAACTTATTATTGTGGATCTATGGTAATATAATTTCAATACCAATACAATTATTTTTTTCTCATATCTAGTTATATTTTTATTATCTCACAAATTCATCTAAAATTTGGATTCTAACGTTGAATTTAAATTGATCTTTTTTTTAACTTGTAAATTAAAGTTTAATTTTTCTATTATCTATTTTTATAGTTTGTAAATAATCGTATATTTTTTCATTATTAGATGAAGAAAAATTCTTCACGCTTTTATTATATTTTTCCATCTCAGAAAAATTTCCTCTCGTAACATTTAATTTATCCTTTTCTTTTTTTCATACTAAATAATATTGCCTTTCAAATTTTCATTTTAGATAATTATATTTTAATTATATTTATCAATTTTATTATTATCTTTTCTTTGATTCTTATATTTTTCTAAATGTTTTATAATTTCATCATGATATTTTCATAAATTTTATTTGGCTGTTGAACTTAATTTTTTTTAAAATTAGAATAAAGATCAGAAGAGGAATAAAAACCAAAATCAGGATTAGAATTATTTTTATCTAGAAAATACATTAAAAAAATATTATAAATCTTTAACATATCACTAAATATGAATATTTTATCTTAGAATAGTATCCTAAACTATTTGAATAGTATGAGTTTGGAGGTGAAAATGTTACCTTAGAATATTTTGACATTAGATCAAGGTTTCCAGTTTTCTTCTCACTTACAGGATATTCAATTGAATCTGAAACTTCTATATAATTCCAACTACTAACAAATAATTTATCACATATCTTATCCTTATTTATTTCTTCTATTTCATTTTTAAAATTTGGGAACTCATACTTGGTATGACCCTTATTCCTGCACGCATAAGATACAATATTGGAATTATAATTACCTCTATTAGAGTTCCATTTGAATGTTTTTGAAGGTGAGGATGATTTTTTACTATCGACCAGTCAGGGTTTTGGTACTATGCTAATGTGTATAGAAGCACTCGGGTCGAATCCTCATTGATAATACTTTTTAATAGTTGATTGTTTTTAGTTAATTGTATTCTGATTGGGGGGGGGGGGGTTGTTTGTAGAGATTATAAAATAATTTATGGATGATGTTTTATGTCAAAAATTGATAAATATTTGAGTGAGTTCATTTTTAGGGAGTTAATATTGTGATATCCTCGAGATTTACTTTATATTTCATTTAAATTGACACCCACTTCACAAGATAGCGTTGATTGGAATTCCAAAATGTTAAGGATTTAATCAATGCCTTTACTTAACTTAGGGTTCTAATATCAATCAGAGCTTATTTTTGGTAGTGTATTTTTTGTTCTAATAATCCATGGAAACCACACATTAAAAAAAACAAGTCATTAATCCATGACATGTTAAGTCCAACATACATAATGTTAAATTAGAGAATACTCATCAAGAAAAAGCTCTCAATCACTTAAAATATATAAATAATGACTCACCCCAATGTTAGATTTACTCATCCATTAATATGGTTATTAATCTAGAAATATATGTTTAAGGTGATTAATTATAAAGAAATTGAAAATAACGGGATAAGAGAAGATTAGTGTGTCGAACACACACACGATCGTTGAAGAGAGTTAAAAAAAGAATTTCGATTGAATGAGGAAGAAAAAGTAGGGAAAGGGTTTTTACCTGATTTAAACTATTTTAATAAAATTAATATTAAACTATAGATGTTGGATGATAATAATATATATTTAAGAAAAAACTTGCATTGAAACAGAATTACAAAATAATGACATAAAATATTACAACAAAGAACAACACAAAATTAAATGAAAAAAAAATAGAGGAGGAAAGGTATCTCAAGTGAAAACTTGAGTATGGAAGGTCCTCCCAAGACTTTGGAAAGGATTTTGTGGTGCTAATATGGGATCCTATCTTCTGAAATGCCAAACCCTTTGAAGGAGAGGAGGGGGATGTATTTTTATTCCAATGAAGTGGACTGTTTTCATTCCCAATATTTTACTCCACTTGGATTGACAATTTGGACATCAAAACAGATGAATCTAGAGATATCTTGTTATTAAAAGTTATATATAATTCTGTTGGCCGACCATTCAAAAAATTTTGATGCATTTGGACTTATGGATCCAAAGTTATGACGGTTTCAATAAACAATGTTAAACTGTCCATTTTTATCCATGATTTTTTGATGTCAACAATGTGAATGGATTTTGGAATAGGAATATTCCTTTAAATCAAATTATTTATTCAAAAACGTTGGGAGCCTATATCTCCTCTTTCACACTACAAAATATCATCTTGATTTGATGACTAGATCAAGAGACATATCATGAATACTATACTGATTTTAATTCACGGACAGAATGGTGGAATGAGTTTAAATGAATCATTTGGGCCCCTTTTCTTTGGAGTTGGGCCATGAAATTTTTATGCAAGAATCCTAATATTGTACCCCGAATGTTTAAGGATAATAAAGGAATTTGGACTGCCTGATTGACCCTATAAATTAAATCTTCATGGCTAGTCCAGTTTCTTCACAGTTTCTGTAGGCCTTATTGTGTGGTCCATATGGGCCTTCAAATGGAAGAACTAGCCCATGATCCCTTCTAATGAAATATTTTATATTGAATTAGGAATCTGGAAAAACAATAACCACACAATTTGGATCATTAGGGTGATATTTATAAAAAAAATAGTAAACTGACTCAATTGGACTACTTCTAAAAATGCTCAAAAATTATATTTAGTATTAAAACATTAATTTTCCACACAAATTATGCACATTTCATATAAAATTAATAAAGAGATTATATAATAAGTCATGAAAAGATTAATAGAATCAACTCTCCAACACTTAGTATTGTTCATGTACTCCTGTGCAACAAATATAAAAACACGACAAAATCATTTTCACTCACCAACAAATATTAAAATTTTGTTTTCCCCAATCAGGGGAGGTTTAGAAAATTTCACTCATACATATTTAATTCCACCACAATTTTTAACAGAAAAAATGTCCCAAAAACAATTTATTTTTTCATGATCAAATTTAGAAATGGAAAATGGTGGCATACAAAACATACTCCTCTCAAGATGATAAAATTATTTTATGGAGATTTACTCATTCACAAACCAAGATTGAAAATCATAGAGTTTGTAAAAGCTCTCAGCTTCCACTTCCTATAAAAAGTGAACAAGAATCAAGAGGTCTTTTTAATGGGTTTTTTGTGGCTATGGGACAGTGGGAATATAATGTCCAAGAGAGAGAATAGGAGGGGTAAAACACTAACATGGAAAAAGCAATGCATATTTTTTTCTTGAAATGAGACATGAAAGGAAATGAAAACACATATTTAAGAGGGAATAAAAATGTGAAATAAGACACAAAAGTGGAAGGAAATATGAAGGTAATGAGAAGATGTAATATTTACAAAAAAACTTCTCCCAATGACATAAGAATATAATGCAAGTGTTTTTTTCTTTTTTTTTCTTTTTTTTTCGAAAGTTGAACTTGAAACAGATCCCACACTCATATAAAAACCCATGATTAATATCTTAATGACAGTAATTTTAATATTTATAACAAGATAAATGGCTGATAAATAGTGATTTTTGACCTACCCAAGACGCAACCCTTTTTTTTTTGATTTTTTTATTTATTTTTTGAACACTTATCAATAAAATATGAACAATATGTCATAAGAATATATACATTCCCAAAACCTAATGAAGGAAAACCTATCCCCCACACTAAAATGGATGCTTTCTCTCAACCATATGATAACATGGTGAAATCAACAAATGCTATACAAAATGAAATCTATTCCCCCCACACTAAAATTTCAAAAAATTATACAATGAAAATCCATATTGATATTGGGTGGGACAAGGTATTAGGCTTGTAATGTGGCTATCAAAGAAAAGGTTTTCATAGGAATTAAGGGGATTTCAAAATGAAAACTAATGTATGGTTAATGGGAGGATATTTGTCTATTCTCATGTGGTTCGAAAAATTACTCTATCATATTAATCCACACTAAAGTAATAAATTCAGCTCGAAGGTCCACAAACTCAAGATTCACAAATGGGGGTGAAAAAACACTCATTTTGAAAATATAAACATAGTTGGACTTGGAATGAAAGCTAAATTTGTTCCTCATGGTTTGGGATAATCATTTGAAAAATCAAAATTTGAGCATTAAAAATTTGTTGGTTTTGACATAATATTCTTTATCCAAATTTATGAAGAAACCAAAAAAAATTTGTGATGAAACCATGTATTTGGATCCCAAAAATGGTGGGACAAAATGTCAAAACTAGATGGTGAGTATGTATGACTTTTTTGGTTTTTTTACATTTTTTAAAGTTTTAGTTTTTTTGTGTTTTTAAATTACACACCCACACAAAAGAGAAAGTGTAAATAATAATGTGATGAGGAAAGTGGTAAAAAACAAAATAAGAATTAGGGGGGAATAAGAAGAAGAGAGAGAGAGATAGAGAGAGAGAAGGGGAGTTGAAGGGAAAGAGGTGCCCCTGGTTTGGATTTGGTGGGCTTTCATATCCATCCAGTGGTGGGTAAACTATAGAATTTGGGGATATGATGGAAGTAGTGGTGGTTCCTGGGATGTGTGTCCTTTCACAGTGATTCTTTAACAGATGTTTGTTAACCGTTAAGTTCCTTTTGGATGATGGGTCTTGGACTTGCACTGCACCAAATGGGTAAACATGAGAACCAATAAAAGGACCTTCCCAATGAGAATTAAGCTTACCTAGGTGAAGAAGAAATCGAGAGTTGAAAAGAAATACCTTTTCAACATCATAGAATACCATTCTCAATATGTGTTTGTCATGGAGTACCATAGACTTTTCTTTTTATAGATTGGAATTCTCATAGGATTCAAGTCGAAGCTCCTCTAGTTCATCCAATTGTAACAATCTTTCTTCACCATTTTTTTCACAATCAAAATTACTAGTTTTCATAGACCAACAAGACTTATGTTGGATTTCAAGTGGTAAATGACATGATTTACCAAAAACTATCCTAAAAGGAGACATCCCAACGGGTGTTTTATAGGCAGTTCGATAAGCCCAAAGTGCTTCACCAAGTCTTTCAGGCCAATCTTTTCTAGTGGGTTTTACAATTCTCTCAAGCACTCTTTTCACTTCCCTAATAGAAAGTTCATCCATGCCATTTGTCTGGGGGTGATATGAAGTTGATTTTTTATGTACAACCCCATTCTTTTTCAAAAGAGATTCCATTGTTCTATTAGAAAAATGGGTTCCTAAGTCACTAATCAAAGAACATGGTTTGCCAAATATGTGGAGGATGTGTGTCTTTAGGAACTCACTAACAGTATATGAATCATTCTTCCTAGGGGGTTTAGACTCAAACCACCTAGAAACAAAATCAATAGCAATAAGGATGTATGAGAATCCATTAGAAGGGGGAAATGGTCCCATGAAATCGATTCACCAAACATCGAAGATATCACAAAAAACTAAATGCTTTTGGGGAATTTCATTTCTCTTTGAAATTGTGCCAAACTTTTGGCAAGTGGGACATGATTGATAGAACTCATGTGAGTCCTTGAAGAGTGAAGGCCAGAAGAATCCAGAGTCTATGACCTTTCAATAGGTCCTTTGTGGTCCAAAGTGGCCACCACCAGGCATCGAGTGACAAAATTCTAATATGGAAGAATGTTCATTTTCATCAACACATCTCCTAAATACCATGTCTTCTGCAATTTTTTAAAGTTTATCTTCTTCCCAAAAATAGTATTTCGAATCACTTTTCAACTTAATTTTTTGTTGTTTTGAAAAATTTTCAGGAAAACACTAGAAACCAAGTAATTTAAAATTAAAGAATACCATGGTATTTTTGGAGTGATAGATGAGAGGTTATCAGTTGGAAATTCTAGATAAATTATTTCAGAATGATAAGAATTAGAAATTTTACTCAAGTGATTAGCCATAGGGTTTTCATTTCCATCTCTATATTTTATTTTAAGGTCAAAATCTTAGAGCATTAGGATTCATCTTATTAGACTCAGTTTGGAATCACTTTTCTTGAGTAAGAACTTTATAGTATAATGGTCTGTGAAGATGATGATTTTGGCATCTAAGAGATAGGGCCGAAATTTATATAAAGAAAAAACCACTTCTAAAAGTTCCTTTTCAGTCACAGTGTAGTGGGATTGAGTTTCATCCAATGTTTTTAAGGCATAATAGATGACATGAGAAATTTTTTCTCTTCTTTGACCAAGAATAGCCCCAACGGATCTATCAGAAGCATCACACATCAACTCAAAGGATAAAGACCAATCTAGGGGTTGGATTATCGGGGTAGATGTAAGATCATTTTTGAGTTCAATGAATGCTCTCTTTCAAACCTCATCGAAATGGGAAGTGAAATAATTTTTGAGCAACTGAGTGTGTGGGAGGGAAACCCTATTAAATTAATGGATGAATTGACGATAAAAAATGTCTTGAATGAGGAATGAACGAATGTCTCCAATAGAGGTGGGTTCAAGAAGTAATTGGATCACTTCAATTTTGGCAGAATCAGCTTCAATACCATATTTTGAAACTGTGTGACCTAGAACAATCCCATTTGCAACCATGAAGTGACATTTTTCCAAATTTAATACAATGTTACACTTGACACACTTTTGAAGGACTAGATAGAGTTAATTCAAGAAAGATTCAAATGAATCACCTTAAATGGTAAAGTCATCCATGAAGACTTCCTTGTAGTGTTCAATGAATTCAGAAAAGATACTCATCATACACCTCTAGAATGTTGTAGGATCATTACAAAGGCCAAACATAATTCTCCTATATGCATATGTTCCAAAGGGGAATATGAAAGTAGTCTTTTCTTGGTCTTGAGGGGAGATTGGGATTTGGAAGTAGCCGGTGTATCCATCAAGAAATCAATAGTGTGAATTTACGACTAATAGTTCTAGAATTTGATCAAGGAATGGAAGAGGGTAGTGATCTTTTCTTGTTTTGACATTCAATTTCTAGTAGTCAATGCACACACACCATTTGTTTTTCACTCAAGTTGTGACTACCTCACTATGTTCATTTGTGACAACATTTATCCCACCCTTCTTAGGTACAACTTGAATTGGACTAACCCATTCACTATTATAAATTGGGTATACAATACCAGCTTGAATAATCTTGGTGATATCTTCCCTAACTACCTCAAGGGTGAGTTTATTGAGTCTTTTTTGTGGTTGTCTAATTGGTTTGGATGATTCCTCAAGATGGATGTGATGCATGCAAAGAGCAGATTTGATTCATGGTATGTCATCTAGGTTCTAATCTAAGGCCTTTTTGATTTAATATAACACATGAACAAGTTTGGACTCCTCAGTTTCGGTAAGTGAAGTAGAGATAATGACAGGGTAAGAGTGATCATGGAAAAGGAATTCATATTTTCAGCTGTTCAGGAAGTGGTTTTAGATCATTCTCATCTTTCATTTATGGGTTAGATAACTCAGGAATGAAGGAAGGGACTTCAGTTTCTTCAGATTCATTTTCCATAATAATGTCCAAGGTGGACCGGTAGAGATAAGAGTTGATGTGGGATTCAAGAGTGTTTTAAAGATCATATAGATTGATGGAGTCTATGGATGAGAGGTCAAAATCAACTTCACCATTTATAAATTGGTTAATCATGGTGTATATTTCACAAGATCCATTTTCATTAGATCATGAAGAACATGATGGATTGGGGTTCAATTGGCTCTCAAAAGTGTCCTTGGAAGCATGGATTGAGAATGAAGAGTGATCCTCAGATGGGTATCGCATGGCTTGAAAAATGTTGAACTTGACTAGTTGGTCACCAAATTCCATGGATAAGATGAATGAATTGATATCAATCTTGGTTCTCATTGTCATTAGGAATGGTCTTCCTAGAATTACGGGAGATTGAGAAGAGTTCTTCTCACCTTCCAGTTGGAACCATGGCTGTTCTATGCAAGAATTAGAGTATGGTTTGTGTTTATTATCAATACTCATTGGAAGATCAGAATGTTTCCCAGTAAAGTGATCATAAAGTTCAAGCAGCCAATAGTATTAAAGGTGGCACCGTTTCCCATTGTTTGCCAATTGTTTTGTCTTGAAAATTGGAAAATGAAGGAATAGGTTATTCAAAAAAGGAGGTGTGCTCAAAGAAGAAGTGGTGCATGAAATAAGTGACTTGTGAGTAAAATATGATGTTTGTGCATGAAAAAGAGCATGGTGCATAAAATACTAGAGCAAGATTTTTCTCGCAAGAGGTGTTTCAGATTCAGAACGTCGAAAACTGGCAAAGACGTGGGCTGCGCGAAAAACATGAAGATGTGCGTGAAAAACGGTTCCTGTGTGAAAAGTATTTCATGCTGAATGAGAAGTTTTTTCACGCAACGATGGGTTTTGCGTATGGGGGTCGGTGATGCCTACAAATAAGAGGTGACCCCCCTCATACCATACCATTGAATACTTAGAGAAGATCTGAGGGATGATGTGCGTAAAAGGTTTGCATAAAGGGAGTTGCACGAATAAGTTTGAGGTGTGTGAAAAAGGCCGAGCTGTGCGAAAAAGGCCGAGATGCCTAAAAAAGGCCGAGCTGCATGAAAAAGTCCGAGCTGCACATAAAATTCCAAGCTGCACGAAAAATTCTGAGCTACACAAAAAATTCAGAGCTGCGTGAAAAAGGAGAGGTTGCGCATAAAAAGATGAAGTTGTGCGAAATATTTTTCTGCGTGAAAATCATGTATTGCGTGCGAAAGTGAGAACTTGAGTGAAAAGGGTAGGTGCTACGTGAATTCATTAGTGTAACTTGGTTGCACGTCTGATTATCCGGTTCAGTGGTTCAGTGTGTTCATGTGCATCAATTCAGGACTTTGATGCAAGAAGAGTCTCGTGTTAAGTAGAGGCAAAGACTTCAATGCAAATCTATTGAAGAGATCCTCACGTCTATATACTAACTGGGACTTCACCAAAGGTAGTGAGCTAGGGGGAGTCAACGGGAGTGACCCGAGGGATGCAGTGTGCTATCCCTGAACTTCTGTAAAGGTAGTGAGCCTGGGATAGAGTGACTATTCCCGAACCATTATTATCCACAACTAGTGAAGAATAGTGGAATTATGTATGACTGAAAACCTATAGGCGTATGCTCCTTGGACATATCCCTTAGTGGTGAACCAAGTAAAGAGTGATGTGTCATCTCTTTGTATGTGAATGTTTCATTACTGATCATATCCATCTTACAGGTTTAACTAGTTCCTCCCAATATGGGAACATTATCCTTGTTTTAAAATAAAAAGTTTACACCCTTATTCACCCCTCCCCTCTCAGGGTGTCCCAGGGTCCTACAAGTGGTATCAGAGGGTAAAGGTTACTGGTGTTAGATCTGTCCTTTTCCGTTATGGAGAATGCAGTCAATTCTAAGGGAATACCTCTCTTCGATGGAAGTAATTTTCAGATTTGAAAGAACAAAATGAAATCTCATTTAAGATCCATTTGAATGGAAATCCTCTTTGATACTTTGCAATAAATACAAGTTACTAATCCAACATGTCTTGCTATAACTAATACAGACGTAAAAGTTCTTGAGGCAGATGCTAAAGCTCAGAATGCTATCACTACAGCGTTTTCAGATCAGATCTATCTAAAGGTGATGAGTTTCACATCATCTAAGTCTATGTGGGATAAAATTGAAAATATTTATGAAGGAGACATAAAAGTAAAAGAGGAAAAACTTCAAGTCTTACACAATAGGTTTGACGATCTAAAGATGTATCCTAATGAAAATGCATATTCTTTCTTCAATCAAATTAATGAAGTAGTGGGCACAATTAGAGGTCTTGGAGAGGAGATCGAAAACATTCATATCTTAAATAAAATATTGAGAAGACTTCCTCCTATGTACAATGAAAATGTGTAATCCCTTGAAGAAAGAGATCTGTCTAAACTATCTCTGTATGATATGCTAAGTAGTCTAGTGGCATATGAGATGAGTGTCAAACTTGAAGATGCCACAACTCGTGTGAGAAATGAAATGGAATTCAAATCCATGGAAAAACTGAAAATTTTAAAAGATAGTGGTGGTGAATATGATGAGGAAAAAGAAATAATTTCTCTCCTTGACAAGAAGCGGAATAATTGAAAAGGTAAATTTAAAGGTATGCTACCTATGGCATGTTTTCATTGTGGAAGAGTTGGGCACATTGCCACTCAGTGCCAAAGAAAGATTGATGATGATGAGAGAGAAGTATAAGACATCGAGAAGCCTTGGAAAATGTTTTTCAAAAAGGCAGACTTCAAATGTGGAAAGAAATTACAGAAGAAGAGTTTTGTCTATGAAGAGGAAGATGATGATATTGAATTTTTTGAAGAAGAAGAACCAGAATTTAAAACTACAAATCATTCTTCCATGATGGCTACCATTGAAAATTCAGAACCCTCAATCAATAAAGGATGATACAATCAGATTAATATTAATGGAGATTCAAAGATTCAAATTAAGGATGAATTTTCCAAGATTGAGAATAAATTCAAGAGATGCAATAAGTGGAAGGAAATGGTGGAAGAATCATCAGAATATGTTGATGAGCTTGAAGCTGAAATTGAACGACTAGAAGAAATAGTGAAAGTTCAGTTTTCAATCCTTGAAAGAACAGATAAAGTTTCAGAACTAAATATTAGAATTGAAGAACAAGAAAAGGTCATAAATGAACTTTCATCTAGACTAGAAGATAAGTATAAGACTTTTGAGGGTCTTGAGGAAGAAGTTGTTACTCTTAGGAGTAAACTTGAATGTCATTCAACCACAAATAAGGGTAAGAAGAAAATTCATTTTGGAAGATTGTCAGATGCAGAATTACTAGTAAGATCCAAGTGTGGTTCAGATGGGGTTGGAAAAATCTTGAGTGATAAATGCCCCGCTTGCATGGGAAAGAGTGGAATTGGCTGTGAAGCTAAGACATCAACTGCTGGAAGTGAAGAGAGACAAAAGAAAGATAAGATGAAAGTTGGACATGTTGAAACGTTTCCTAAAGTGCAAAAAAGGAAGCCCACAGTCCAAAATAAAAGAAGAACTGAATATTATCATCAAAATTTCAGAAATGGCAGGAATTATAACCATTCTGTCAAGGAAGAAGGCATGAGAATAAATTCAAGTGAGAAGACATTTCCCCTCATGAAGTGTTAGTTTTGTGGCTATCTAGGCCATACCATGTCATATTGTGAAGAGGCAAGGAGCTAATTGAATGGGGAAGATCTGGGAAGTCAACAAAGTAGACCGATTTCATATCCTCCATATTATAGAGGAAATAGTTTCTATGGATACTGTTTTCATTATTCTAACTTTGGCCATAAAGCTATGTATTGCAGGTAGAGGTCTGACAGGAGAAATTCATACATCTCTCAGAGACGGGTCAATATTCACCCTCCTAACGACGTTGTTCTCACAAACAAGTTTTCTCATCTAGAAGAAGATTATGATTATGTGGAGGAAACAATTAGAAGGTCTTCAGTATCTTATACTCAATCCAATATCTCTTGGAAATAAAATAAGAAGATCAAGAAAACCAATATTGTAGAAGTAACCCTCAAAGCTACAAAGAGCAACAACACTTGGATTCTTGATAGTGTATGCTCTTCACATATTACAGGAAATGTTGAACTTTTGAAGAAAATTAAAAAGAAGGTTGATGGAATAGTAAGGTTTGGTAATAATGGTGCTTTGAAGATTAAGGGTAGTGGGAATACTGCTCTTTCCAATGGAGAGCTGAAGAAGACTGAAGTTATTTATGTGGACGGTCTATGCCACAATCTCCTCAGTGTGAGTCAACTCTGTGACTCAGGGCTCATAGTAACTTTCAATCAAAAAGGCTACACTATAAAGGAAAAAATAGGGAATTCTCTTATGAAAGGCTGCAGAACATATAGAAACTTATATCAGGTTGACAGCAAAGTGAACTTCTGCTGTTTGTCTGTTGAAGAAGAAAACAACCTGTGGCATCGAAGGCTGGGACACATTAACCCACAAGACATGGAAAAGATATCTAAGATGAAGATAGTCATGGATATCCCCATTCTGAAATGTGAATGAGAAAAGACTTGTGATGATTGCATTCGGGGGAAACTATTATGTAATTTATATTGACCAAAGAAGAAAAGGGCATCACACATTGTTGGTCTCATCAAAACAGACATATGTGGCCCAATAAATGTTGTCGGAATGCATGGAGAGAGGTACTTCATCCTTTTCATTGATGATTATAGTATAATTTCTTGTGTAATGGTTATCCACAAGAATGGAAAACTACTTGATTGCATGAAAACCTATCGACGAATTGCCGAGAATGATATTGGACGGACAATAAAAGTCCTAAAATCTGACAAAGGAGGGGAAGAAATGTCCATTGAGTTTAATAATTACCTAGAAAAACATGGAATATGATATGCGGTAGCTGTTGTGAGAACTACACAAAAAAATGGAGTTGTTGAGCGCCAGAATCGACAGGTCAACAATATGGCTAGGACTATGCTGATTGAGAGTTTTATCTCTCACCATTACTAGAAATAAGTTTTTGAAGCTACAATTCATATTCATAATCGAACGGGGCTTTATATAGGAGAAAAGAAAACACCATATGAATTGTGGAATGAAAGGAAGCCTTTGTTGAAATAATTTCTTGTTTTCGGAAGCAAATGTTTCATCCAAAATAAAGAAGGAAATCACGGGAAGTTTGGTGATAATGATGATGAAGGAATATTTCATGGATATCCAATAAACATCAAAGCATACAAGTGTTTCATAAATTCTTGGGGACGATTTTGGAAAGCAATGATGTTTAGATCATTGAGGGAAAACCCCAAAATGCTTCAAATAATTCCTATGTTGATGAGATAGAAGATGAAAATGAATGTGAACATGGAGTAGATGCACGTATAGAGATGGAGGAAGGTGTAAAAAACTCCAGGAGCCACATCGTGATGTTGACTCAGAAGAAGAATCTAAAGTTGAAACAATAGATGGAGAAAATTAAATTGAACCTCAGAGGAGGAATTGAAGAGCATAAATTGATCAATCCACCATCATTGGGGATTGGACGAAACCCACACAAATGAGGAGAATGATGAGTAATGCACAATCTACATTCTTATATACAGTGGAACCATCCTCATTTGAAGAAGACACAAAGGATAAATCATGGGTGAAATCCATGAATGAAGAGTTAGATCAGATTGACAAGAATCAGACTTGGGATCTAGTCAGGAGACCTGAATGTCATAATTTGATTGGTACAAAGTGGATTTTCAAAAACAAGTTTGATGAGAATGGAAGTGTTATCATAAACAAAGCATGACTGGTATGTAAAGTATATTCACAGATTGAAGGTGTCGATGTTGAAGAAACCTTTGCACCAGTCGCTAGATTGGAGTCAATATGGATTTTTCTTGATATGGAAATCCAAAGAGGATACAAAGTTTATCAAATGGATGTCAAGGCAACTTTCTTGAATGGTTTTCTTGAATAAGAAGTCTATATCGAAAAACCAATGGGTTTCCTTCTTGGTAAAGATGAAATAATGGTTTACAAACTAAAGAAATCCCTCTATGGTTTGAAGCAGGCACCACAAGAGTGGTATTCCTGTCTGAAATCTTATCTCAAGAAACTAGAATTCAAAAGAGGAGGAGTAGATCACAATATCTATATGAATAATTCTTCAAAAGATCAGTTTATGGTTCTAGTGTACATTGATGACATTATATTTGGTTGTAGAAGGACAAAATTAGTGGAAGAATTTTCCTATCACATGAAATCAGAATTTGAAATGTCAATGATTGGGGAGCTCACATATTTTTTGGGGCTACAGGTGACTCAAAATATATATTAAACTTTCGTCTCTCAAAAAAACTATGCAAGAGAGATGCTGAAAAAATTTAATATGCATGACTCCAAAGAAATGTCAACTCCGATTGAAGTTGGAACCAAAATTGTAAAGCATGAGGATGAGACCTCTGTAGACCCCACCATGTATAGGATGATAATTGGGAGCCTACTGTACCTAAATAAGACATGTCCAGATATTGTATTTGCAACATTTCTAGTGGCCTTCTTTCCGAGTAATCCAAAGGTGGAACAAATATTGGCAGTAAAAAGAATCATGAGGTATATTCAAGGTACTCATAACTTTGGGCTATACTTTGCTGCTGGAAGGGATAGTAAATTATCAGTATTTTTTGATGCCGACTGGGCTAGTTATGTCATGGAAAGAAAGTCCGCCAGTGGTGGAGCCTTCTATATTGGGAAAAAATGTGTTGGCTGGTTGAGAAAGAAACAAGAAAGTACTTCTATTAGTACTGCTAAAGCTGAGTATATCTCTACTACAAAGGCATGTACTCAACTGTTATGGTTGAAGCAAAAACTGACAGATATTGATGATGAGGTGAAACAACCAATGGTGATTTATTGTGATAAAAAGAGCACAATTGATCTTACAAATAATCATGTTAAACATTATCATACAAATCATATTGAAATTAGATATCACTTTATCAAGGAAAAAGTTAAACAAGGTTTGATTAAAATGGATCATGTGTGGACTGATGAGAAAGTGGCTGATATCTGGATCGGGCCACCATCAGTGTCTGTGTTTGAGAAACATCGGTTTAACCTCAGTGTTCAGCCACCTCCCACTACGTAAGGAGGTTACGAGGTACCCCTCTCCCCAGTTCTTTTAACCGTTTTTAATCTGGTAATGTATATGATGTAGGTTAATGGGGGAGATACTATCCAGGGGTGTTTTTAGCTGTTTAATGAACAAATACTAGTCTTTGGGTTTATTTACAATGGGGGAGAAGGACTAAATTCTAGACATGTTCTGTATCATGATGAGAATTCGATGTTCGGAGGAGAAGGAATTCATTTTTCACATGTAATGCTTCTGTGATATAGTAAACGAATAGGTTTGGTATCTTTAAGAATTCCAAAACACAGGATCCCAATTCATGCTTCCCCTCTTGTTTTCTAAACTGATCATTGATCATGTAGACTTAGAGTGTTGGATGAGTTGATTCTTTCATTTTAGGTTTGCATGTGGATGGTGCTCTATTGAATTTATTTGGTGATTGCAAACAAACCCAACGGGGGAGTTTTTTGGAACCATGATTGTTCTATGCAAGAATCGGATTATGGTTTGTGTTTGTTTTAAATCCTCATTGGAAGTTCAGAATGTTTCCCAGTAAAGTGATCATACAGTTCAAGCAGTCAATAGTATTGTAGAGACCCTCATGTTTATAAACTGACTGAGACTTCACCAAAGGCAGTAAGCTAGGGGGAGTCAACGGGAGTGACCCAAGGGATGCAGTGTTCTATCCCTAAACTTTTCTAAATGCAGTGAGCCTGGGACATAGTGACTATTACCAAACCATTCTAATCCACAACTAGTGAGGAATAGTGGAATTAGGTATGACTGACAACCTGTCAGTGTTTTCTCCTTGGACATAGCCCTTAGTGGTGAAACAAGTAAAGAGTGTTGTGTCATCTCTTTGTATGTGAATGTTTCATTGCTGATCATATACATATTATATGTTTAAATAGTTCTTACCAAAATGGGAACAAAATCATTGTTTTAAAAGAAAAATTTGACACCCTGATTCACCCCTCCCCTCTCAGGGTGTCCCGGGGTCCTACACTTCCATGTCAAGGACATAGAAATCGGCTTGGAAGATAAGATCATTGACACGAACAAGGGAATCCTCAATTATACCTTTAAGACTATTAGTTCATTGATTTTCCAATTGAATGATAACACCCACTGGATGTAAGTCACCAAGACCAAGGTTGGAGAAGATGTATTTGGGCATGAAATTAATTGAGGATCCTAGGTATATGAGTGCATCATCAAATTTGGAACTTCCAATTTGGAATGGAACTATAAAGGTCCCTGGATATTTGCACTTTATGGGAATAGACTACTGATTGAAAATATTTTTGAAGGTCCTAATTTGCCTCTTGTGGGTGCATAACTCATTGAGAAAGTTAGCATACTTAGGAATTTTTTAATGGAATCTAAGAGGGGAATGTTCACTTCAACACGTCTAAACATGTCAAGCATTTCCGAATCGGGTTAAAAGGACTTATTTGGATTAGAAATAGCTTGAGTAAAAGGAATTGGGTTCCTAAGTGTAATAGAAGGAGGTGAGAGAATGGCTTTAGGTTCCTTTTCAAGTTTCTTTTTCTTTTCATTTTCTATGTCAAAATTCAAAGGGGGTTGGAGGAATTATCTTGAGGATTAGAAATTTGATTCCCTAATCTAACTGTAATTGCACTTACATTACCCTTGGGGTTGGGTAATGGTTGATCTGGGAGTTGGGAAGAATTTGGTTAATGTTGCTGGCTCAGGTGGGATGCAAGTTGACCGATTTGGGTTTCAATGTTTTTAAGGCTAGAATGAGTGAAAGAGGCAAGATTTTCAACTACACTTTTCCATGGTTTCTTGGAAGAAGAGGCTTGTACCAGATTGGTATTGCCTTGATTTTGGTTCTTGGTAAAGCGATTGTATTGGTTTGGGAATTGGGAAGGCTCACTGGGATAGTGGAAACCTGAAGGAGGAAGAGGAGGATATATCCTTTGAGGTTGAGGAACAAAAGGGTAAGGTTGTTGGAAGTTAACAACACCTTGACCATATTGGAACTGGTTTGGGTTTTGATTAGGTTATTGAGGGGATAAGAAATGGGATTCCCATATCTCAAGTTAGTGTTATATGTAGAAGAGAAGGGATCATAATGGGGTTGGTTGAAGTTTTTAACAAAATGACCTGATTGTTGAGGGTTGGGGTTTCACTGAGCATATGCTGCATTGAGATCCATTGGTCCGAATGAATCAGATTGTTCATCTTGAAGTTGTGGACATGTGTCTATTGGATGAGTTGGTGAGTTGCAGATTCCACAGTTTTTGATAGGTCCACAAAATATTGATTGTGGATAAGATGAGGTTGGGGGTTTGGTAGCCATATCTAATTGACGTAGAAGACCTATAAGTTCACTCATCCACACTATAATAATGTTTAAATCTATTGATTGATTTTATTGGACATGTTTTACTTCAGCATGTTCTCGAGTATGGAATTATTGTGTGTTTTCAGCCATGTTACTTATGAGATCTCTTGCAGCTGAAAGAGTTTTATCAACAAGAGCACCGCCACTTGTGGCATCAATGAGTTTTCTCTCCATAGCCAATAACCCCTCATATACGTATTAGATCAAGAGTTGGTTAGGGATTTGGTGATGTGGACATGTTTCCAAAATCTTTTTGAACCTCTCCCAGTACTCATGGAGTTATTCATCTGGGAATTGATGAATACCACTGATTTCCTTTCGAATAGAAGCAGTACAAGAAGCATGAAAGAATTTCTCTAAGAAGAGTCACTTCATGTCATTCCATATGGTTATGGAAGCAGGTGGTAGGTAGTAAATCCATGACTTAGTAGTGTCATCTAGGGAGAAAGGGAATGCTAAAAGTTTGATTTGTTCCTCAGAAACCCCTTGAGGCTTCATGGTAGAGCACACCACTTGGAAATCATTAAGGTGGAGATGTGGATCCTCACCGGATAGCCCATGGAAATGAGGGAGAAGATAAATAAAACCTGATTTGAGTTTGAAGTCAGATTCTATTTTTGGATATTGAATACCAAGAGGTTGGTAATTCATATCAGGGGAAGAATGTTCTTTTAGTGTTGGTTCCCTAGGATTGGACATTTCTAATTCAACTGGTTGGACAAGGACTAGTTCTTGAATTATTTGATTATCCCTAATGTTCCTCCTAAGTTGGAGAAGAGTTATATTAATTTCAGGGTCAAACAAATCTGAGGGATTTTTTAGGAGGCTATGGGAAATTCAGAGAGATGTTGGAAGAAATAGGAATATGGTTTTTTATTTTTGTTTTCTCAGTTTATAATTTTTATGAAAAGGCAGTTTTTTATTTGTGTTTGTTTTTAATTTTTTTTAAATTTTGTTTTTTTGTTTTTTTACAATAACAAGAAACTAATGAATACATAAATCACAATCCCCATCAACTATTCCATTTGAAAGTGTGGTAGGTTGTCGCCTATCGACCGGTCAAGGTTCTGGTGCTCTGCTAATGTGTATAACAACACTTGGGTCAAATCCTCGATGATGATACTTTTTAATAGTCGATTGTTTTTATTTAATTGTATTCTGATTGGGGGTATTTTTGAAAAGATTATAAAATAATTTATGGATAATGTTTGATTTAACAAGTTTATAAATATTGGGGTGAGTTCATTTTTAGATAGTTAAGTTTGTGATATCCTTGAGCTTTTCTTTATACTGCATTTAAATTAACACCCACTTCACAAGATAACATTGTTTGGAATTCCTAAGTGTTAAGGATTTAATCTAAGCCTTAAAATAACTTAGGGTTATAATCTCAATTAGGTCTTGTTGATGGTAGTGTATTTATGGTTCCAATAATCCATGGAAACCACACATTAAACAAAACATGTCATTAATCCATGACATGTTAAGTCCAACATACACAATGTTAAATTAAAGAATACTCATCGAGCAAAAGCTCTCAATCACTTAACATCTATAAATAATGAATCACCCCAATGGTATATTTACTCATCCATTAAGATGGTTATTAATATGGTAATACATTTTTAAGGTGATTAATTATAAAGAAAGTGAAAATAATGGGATAAAAAATATTAGTGCGTCGAACACACACACGATCGTTGAAGAGAGTTAAAAAAAAGACTTTCGATTGAATGAGGAAGAAAAATAAGGGAAAATGTTTTAACTTTATTTAAACTATTTTAAGAACATGAATATTAAATTATAGAAGGTGTATGAGAATAATAGATATTGAAGAAGAAACTTTCATTAAAATAGAATTACAAAAGAAAGCCTTACAAGATTGCAACAAAGAAAAATACAAAAGTAATTGAAATCAAAGAGAGGAGGAAAGGTCTCTCAAGTGAAAAATTGAGTATGGAAGGTCCTCCCAAGACTTTTGAACGTATTTGTTTGTGAAAATATGTGATTGTATCTTCTTAAATAAAACCCCCTTTGAAAAAGAGGAGAGGGGTGTATTTATAGTCTAAGGGAGTGGAAATTTTGCATTCCTAATCTATCCCTACACTTGGCTCAACGATTTGGACATCCAGACAGCCGAATATAGAGATATATACTTCTTAAAAGTTATATATAATAATTTTATCCAACCAATATCAAAATTTTGAGTCATTTAGACTTATTGAGCCAAAGTTATGGCGGTTTTAATAAAAAATGTTAAATTGTCCATTTCTATCAATGCTTTTTCGATGTCTAAAATGTAAATGGATTTAGGAATTGGAATATTCATTCAAATCCGAATGATTTATTCAAAAATGCCGGATTCCTATATCTCATATTTCACACTAAAAAATATCAACTTGATTTGATGACTAGATCAGGAGACATGTCATGAATACTGTATTGATTTTAATTTCTATCTAGAATGGTGGACTGACTTTAAATGAATCATTTGGGCCCTTTTTATTTGGATTTGGGCCATTAAATTTTTATCTAAGACTCCTTATATTGTCTCCCAAACGTTAGAGGAAAATAAATGAATTTTTACTTCCTTATTTAGCCCAAAAATTAAATCTTCATGGCTGGTCCAGTTTCATCACAGATTCTGTAGGCCTTCTTGTGTGGTCTATATGGGACTTAAAATGATATAATTGACCCATGATAACTTCTAATGAAATGTTGGATATTTAATTAGGAATCCTAAAAAACAAGAAACACAAAATTTGGATCAGTAGGTTGATAGTTATAAATAAAATGGTAAATTTACTTAGTTGGACTACCTCTAAAAATGCTCAAAAATTATATTTAGTGTTAAAACATTAATATTTCGCACAAATTATGCACATTTCATATAAAATCCGTAAAATAAGTATATAAAAATTCATTAAAATAGTAATAACATCAGTTTTATAATAAGGTTTCTTCAATACTTCCCTGAAAATTTTATTATTATTCACAAATCCTTATATACATTTAAAAAGTAGATTTATATATTTTTTTTTATTAGAACTAGTTGAATATGTACTTTCAGATTAATAGTTTGAAGAAACTTTTTTAAATTATTTAAAACATACTCACTTCCTTTTATAATTGACCTCTATTTAATCATTATTCAACTCCAATTAATATTTATATAGAGATCCAATGAGTTTATCCATGGTTTATTCAGTCCAATATTTACTCTCATTGATAACAACCTTCTTAGAATTCTTCCTTTTGGATATATATCAATGTATTATTTTAATAATAACTCCATTTTTTCTAGTTTACTCAAGAAAAATTACCCCATTCACTATCTTTGTAAATATGTTGTACTTTTTTCTAATGATTTCATGATCAAACATTCTAAATTACTAAAAATTATCCCTATGAATAAATAACATAGTTATATATAACTTATGAGTACCTTAGTGAGTTAATTTTAATTTACTCTAAATTTCATTAGTATTTTTACATAATGAAAATTTTATATAAACACTTCCACTTAAATAAAAATAAATAAAATTTATAACTTTATAGTTTAAGAGATATTTAGTAGCATCATAACCAACTAATGTGTCAATATCATCAAATGTTAATTGATTTGGTTTATCCATGATTGTCAAATATTATATACCAATATTCATTAAAAATTCATCCATTTTATCCTTCCAATATCCATAGTTACTACCATCAAAGTGGGGTTTTCTAAAAGGATTTATAATTTTAAATCATTGAATTTCCATTACAATGTTTGATCTTCTCTTATACTATTTGTTATAGGATATAGATTATCCCATAAAATATATAATAATCACAAGAAAAAAAATCTAATGGAAAAATAAATAGATCTCAATACTTTAAGAAATGAATTTAATACCATTAGTTAGTCCTGAGATGAGTAATAACTGAGACAAGATAGGGGTTAATTGTTTCTCCTTAAAAATTATCACTGTAAAAAAGTATACATCAAAATTTGGTGGGTGAAAGGGTTTAAAAATTTAAGAATATAAAACTAGTGAGTGAACAATTAATAAAGAAAATAAATAAGCCAAACAAAGAGTTTTTATAGTAGTTTAGATCCCAACAATCCTACATATCCTCTTCCCAAGATATTAACAATTCAAGAGAAGTGTAACACACTAAAACATGCCCTTTACAAGGGGTCAGACTAAAACCAAACTTTTAAAAAGGAGAAAAAAACCCTATTCTTTTCTTTGGAAACAATAAGAACCTAGTCTTTTAGCACAAAATACTAAACCTATTCCTTTTACCAAGTGCGAGCACAGTCTGGAAATTCATGATTTTTAATCAGGTTATCATAACCAAGAAACAGTAATTTGAAGGAAATATCAAATTTGGATGTAGTTCACATATAATAACAAGAGTTGGGGAAAAACAAAATGAGAGGTATACATCAGACAAAAATACCTATAGAAGAATGAAGAAATCCCTTATCAATATATATTTTTAGACATAATAAAGGTAGACTCCAACCATGAAATTCATTGAAATAATCTTCATGATAAAGATATAATGAGAAGATTTACTACCAAAGTAGGAAAATAATGATATGTACTTCTATATCCAATTAACTAAGAATAAGGGGAGTTGTTGTAGTCCAAAAATGAAATTGAATTATAGTTTCAAGGCTAGAAAAATACGGAATCCTAGAAATAAACTTTTAAAGAAGAATAAATCATGGAATCTCTTGAAGAACCTTATGAAGGAGAAGGTTTTTCCATGAGATATCATGTAAATGTTAACATGATATTGTTCAATGGGAGTTTCACAATATAATTGTTAAGAATAATCTTGGAGCTTCAAAGGGAACCAAACTACACTCGACAAAACTTTCAACATTAGGTTATATTGTTCTTTGTCTTGTGTGCCAACTATTTTTCCTTTTGAAGCATTGAATAAAAGAGGGAAGTCTAAGTGAAGTGATCCTAGGGAGATAGTTCATTTGTTATAAACATTTATAAGGCTAGTGATCCCATATTGGAGTGAGCTATCTTAAACCCTAAATGTTTATCTTAGTGTATTTAGTGCACTGACGTGTTATCATTTTCAGGATCCTTAGACTAGCCAGTAGTGGTGAACCAAGTAAAATACTCATGTTTCTTGTGTGAATGATTTTTTATTTTCTATATAATACCATTTGATAAAGTGGATAATAATAATCATAAGAAAAATGGATAAAAGTGGTAGGTCAAGTAATTGGATCGACACAAAATAAAAAGAAAAATTAAGCAACCCTTACAATTAAGAGGTAAAAAATACAAGTAGGTTAGTGAAAGTTTAAGGAAAACTGTAAAGGTTGGGTAATAAAATTATAATTTATTAAAAAAATCTTTGTAATTTACTGTTAAAATCCATTTTATATATTTTGATACTTGGAAGAATCATACACATTTTCTAATTATATAAATTTAGGATTAACTGATAAATAGATTAAATGTTTATTTTCAGTGATTCATTCGAATAATTTAATTAATTAAAGTCCAAGAATTGATATTTTAAAATATAGATTTTAATTGTTTAAAGGGCTATTGATTTTGAATTTTAATTATATTTTGAACTAAATGGTTTATGTATTGAATTTAATTTTTTTTGGAATTTATAAAAATTAATATATTGATTAAATGATTTTTTGTGTGATTGTTAATAGGATAATATTTTATTTTTAAATTTTCATTATATATTCCATATTTAAATATAGAAATTTTCTACATTAAGTCTGATTTTTTAATATTTCTAGTTGAATTAAAAAAAATAAATGACAAAGGTAAGAGACTATGATCAGAATTGGAGTGACCATGTGTGAAAAATTTAGCAAAGTCCTCAAGTTTCTGTATGAGGTATTTCATACTGCCACATGAGGATATTATACCAACTGTATAACCTCTCCACTATCAATCAATTGAATTTGAGTCCACTCTTGAGTAACCATGCCTTACACTATCTTCATGATGTCTCATGATGAAAATCATGAAATCATGATTTCTCCTCTACGGTTGGTCAGTTAATCTATCACATGAAGGCCCATGACAATCAATCATGAAATCAACCTATACCTACCTTATATGGATAATTCGAAGCTTCCACATGAAATCTCTCAAGATACCATGAATAAATACTTTTTTCCACACCCTTCCACTACCATCTACTACATGACTACTCCCTCTCAAAAGTCTCCATCGATCGCACCTCAAACTCCCAAGTTACTTCATAGAGACCTATATATCTACCATTATGATTTACCGAATGATCACTTATGATAGATCACACTTAATCTTCCCATGGTTTACTGTAAGAAGTTTTTAAATGGTCATGCCTCCCATGTATTCAATCTAACACAACACCTATAATTATTATTCTATTTAGAATTTTTTGGATTGACATTTCTCTCCACCTCATAAGAATTTTTTCACGCCTCCTCCTTAACTCATCTCAAGAATGAATCAACTACCGACATAATCCAAAAAAAATTCATACTACAATCGATCATGACATATTCCAATAACCATGATCCAATGAAAATTTGTACCAAGATGTAGTGATATGATTTATAGTAAATTTCATCACATAAACACTAGACTTGTCCTCTATATTCAAACTCCATATTGTAATAGAATGTCTCTAAAACTCCAATCAAGATTAACCAATTAGTGATTAATTCCTTTCATATGGAATTAAAAAAAATTGGAACCCAAGTAAAATTTAAAAGTAATGGGAATCATTTCATATCTTAGAGAGGAAAAAATATGATGGTGTTTATATTTTTTTATGGGTTCAATTGTGTCAAGATAGTATGCAAGATTTATTAGATTGTTTTTAAATATAGTTTTTGAGATAGTGGAATAACCTTATATAATCCCCTTAAATTTCATATAAAATCATATTTCTATATCAAGTATCTCTTATTCTCTCTCTAACCTAGTAAAAGATCACTTATATTACCTTGTCCTGGATGTCTTTTATTGATTGGGAGAGTAAAAAAATCACTATAAACTCGACTCTCATTGGAACTGGATATTTTATATCTTTGATCACCTTCATATTGATCCACTTACCGCTATTGAATGTAGTGGAGTGATTCTTGAGTGGTCTATGTGTGCAATCCAAAGATGGAAGGAAGATAAATTTTAAAGTGCATAAGAAAAATGAAATCTCCTAAAACATAACACATTCAAATAAATCTAGTGAGATTGATAGAATAGAAAATAAATTAGAAAATTGAATTCATGTATAAGGGTTAAATGGGATATCCTTGGCACACGCACTAATGTTTTAGTTTTCCATCACTAGATAATTAAAACATGAAAATGAAAAAAATGAGAAGTTGATGTAACAAAAGCCTTGGTTTGACAATCGCAAAAGCATTTCCTCATTTTCTAGTTAACGATTTATCTTTTATGGAGGAAACTATAAGCTCTTCAATACTACATCTTTTACCATGTTATTATCATTATCTTGAATTCCCATAAACCCAAAAATTCAAAAATTTTCCTAAAATTATAATCCACTTTCGTTTCTTCATATTGTCTCCATGTGCACAACTCAACAGTTAAGATTTATCCAAATCCGCATATTTCAATATTCTATAATAAAACGTTCTTCCCCAATGATCGAACTAATTAATCATTCCCAAAGGATTTAAGAGAAATTATTCACTAATCTGTAGCTTCACTGGATGTCAAATTCTACTTGGGGGGAAGATATGATGTACATCCTATTATAGGGATTCAAATTTTTAAGTTTAATTGGAATAGGATGGTATGGGATCATAATTAGGCCATAAAATCTTTGATGTGGGTCTACATTTGGGCCAGGACATGCATAATCATTAAATTATTTTCTCTTCCCACTCATTAGATTCATATTAATCCAAAATAAAATTGTCCTCTAGTTTTAATTTTCTCAAATATGGATCATTTTCTTCAACCCATACTTGGCCTCAACTTCAAATAGAAACAATTTTTTTTATAAAACTCATCCTAGTGTATCTTAGCCTCAGGTGAATATTCTTCATCTTGGATAATATCTTTCTTCTAGTGTTCTTGAAATTTATTCATTGGTGGTGTGCGTAACTCAAATTATTAACCAGTAAACCAAAATATCATTGAAACATAAAATTATGCACTTGGAATGAATCTATATACAGAACCACATACGTTGTGTTGGGAACAAGTTGTGGCCTCCTCCGTCTTCATCTCCACATAAGAAACAAAATAATGGTAACAAAAAAAATCATCATCTTGAAAATCATATTCCAGCTTGAAATCATTCTGAAAATATTGGATTCTTATACTCAACTCAAGTTACTTTAGATTCAAACCTTGATTTTCAGTATAACTTGGTCATCTCCTCCAACACTTCATCAGCAGGTTTTGAATTTCACAATGTTCTTCTTCTAAAATCTTGATGATCCATTTTTATGCTTCATATTCAAATCATTGTGGAATGGATCTTCCATTCTTCATTGGCCTTAGTAGGATAGTCATCTGGATTTTGTAGGGTGGATTAGCATGAATTGGTTTTCTCTAACATCACTTAGACCTTAGGATCTACATCATGTGGAAAATCTTAGTCGAATCGACCACACTGATTCGATATGAACTTTGTGTGATGATCTCAATTGTTTATAAATATTTATACTGAAATAATAACTTTAAACTTAGTAAAATATGTTGAGAGGGATATTTCTTGGATCAATACTAGGGTTTGGAGCTTCAATCAGAATAAGTCGGTTCAACATCATGTGACGATCAAAGGTCTCAACATCAATAAGTGATATCATCTCCACCATTCAAGATGGTGTGACAATTTTCTTCTGTATTGGTAGATATTAGATGCCTTATTCAATTTAAAATTTATTGGAAAGATTCATTCATAATAGGTGGTGTTCTATAGGGTTTTGGTCGACTTATCTCATAAGGGAGGTGTTGAAGACACAATCGGTAGTGATGGGATTTTTATATGGTTCACCTCATCAACCAACTATTCCTTTATAGATTCAACACCACTAACCTTCATTGCATGATTGGTTAGCTTCTTCTCAATGATATCATGGGATTTTTTATTCTTATTTAAGACACTTCATGGGGCATGAATTCAAATTCTATGGTTGGGGTTTGTCTTGGTTATTTAATGTCTTATGGTGAGGGTGCAGTTGATCAGATTGATCGACCATAAAGAGAGGGAGGTGCAATCAATCAGTTTAATGTAGGAGTGGATCATGTTGGATATACAAGCCATAAAATGAGAGGAAGAAAAATGTAACAACAAACACAAGTAGCTTTCAAGATTTCATTTCATATTCTATTACAACTTGACTTGGGGTCTATCCTATTTATAGAAGTTTCCCACAAATATTCCAACGACCTAACATTTAATTAAGAACAAAAAAACAAAGACGTAAAAAATAACTATCTTATAATGTATAAGTCACATAGAGGATATGAATAAACACATGGGAAAAACATTCATGGGTAAGATTCACTGCTTCAAAAAACCAACACACATTATTTATTTTTTTGGTTTGTATTTCCAACACTTCCCTTCAAACCAAAACATGCTCCATTCTATGCATAGTTCTTAATTATTTGAATGCATCTATCAGTAATTCATTTGTGAAAATTTTAGCCACCTGTTCTATAGTATGACAATATTCCAATGTTATCATTTTTTGGTTCACATGATCTCTCAAAAAATGGAATTGGGTATCAATGTGTTTTCTTCTTCCATAATGAACCAGATTTTTGGAAAGTTCAATTTATGACTTGTTATCCACATATATCATTGTGGATCCATCGTACGGATGCTTTAGATCCTTCATCAGATTTTTGAACCAAATTCCTTCACAAACAGTGGACGATGCTGCCATGTACTCTTCTTCACATGTGGATGGGAAGACCACACTCTACTTCCTTGAATTCCATGTGAAAGTTGTCATTCCAAGAAAAAATACATACCCAGTGGTTCTTTTTATTTCATCTTGGTTACCTCCCCAATCATTGTTTGAGTATCCATATATATTTTCTTCATCATTTTATGGATAGAACAAATTAAAATCCACTATTCCTTTGACGTACCTGAGGATTCATTTTGCTGCTAGCTAGTGTGATTCTTTTGGTGCCTCCACGTACCTGATTAGAATCCCAACACTATAAACAACATCTAGACTTGTGATTGTGAGATTCCTTAGGCTTCCAATCAGAATATTGATTAAATTTGTGTCAACACTTCTTCCTTCTCCTTCCTTTGTAAGTTTTAATATTGTTGTTACATGTGTGTTTACAACATTGAAATTGGCCATCTTCAACATTTCAAGAAATTCCTTAGCAAACTTCTTCTCAGATATATAGATGCTTCCATGTTGTTGCTTTACTTCTATGCCCAAAAAAAGGTCATGAGACCTCCATCGGTCATCATTAACTTCTTAAACATGGCCTCCTTGAATTCATCGAACGTCGGTCGACTATTCCCTATAAAAAAAATCATCAACATACAAGCTTGCTATAAGTATATATCCACGAGCATTATTCTTGATGTAAAATTCATACTCATATAGACATTGGGAAAATATATTCTCGTGACGGTAGTTATCGATTCGTTCATTCCAAGAACCTAGGTCTTACTTTAACCTATAGAGAGATTTCTTCAGTCGATACACTTTGTGTTCCTCTCCTTGCATAACAAAGCCTTCTGGATGGTCAACATAGACCTCTTCCTCTATAATTCCATTTAGGAATTAAAACTTCACATCCAGTTGGTAGATCATCCAACTAGGATGGACTACAAGATATATAATCATCCTCACAGTGTCAAGGTGAGAAACATGAGTGAATCCTTCTTTACAGTCCACATCGTAATTCATTTTATACCCATTTTCTACAAGCCTTTCCTTGTAGTGATCAATATCGCTATCATCATTTTTCTTAATCTTGTACAACCATTTGACACCAATGATTTTATGACTGTTAGAAAGTGTAGTCATCTCCCATGTGTTATTTTTCTCTATGGAATGAATTTATTCTTCAATATTTATTATCCAACTTTCTTCCCTTATGGCTTCTTGAAACTTTAGAGGCTCATGATCTTCATAGAGGAAAAAATTATTTACCTCTTCAGTTTTCTCATAGATGTTTCTTAAGCTCTTCATTTTTATAGGATCCATGGATGAGGATAATCTAGACAAATTTTTACTTGATGGAGTGATTTTAGGAGTGATGGAATGTACTCTTGGACTTCTGCATACTAATGATGCACTCAAGGAAGGTGTTTTGGGTGTTTTTTCATGATGATCATGACTTTATTTAGGGGCTTCTATTTTGAATGTAATATATTTCTTTGATTCTTCATAATTCCATTTCCATGATTCTTCCTCACTAAAGACAACATCTCTACTCACCACTACTTTATTGGTTAGTGGATTATAGATCTTGTAGGCTTTAGATGCTTCACTATAGCTGATGAAGATGCACTTTTTTCCACAATCATCAAGAATCCTTATTCTTGATTATGAAACTTGATCATATGAAACAAAATAAAAAATTATTAGGAGCGCCATGCTCAGTTTCTATCCCCTTTACACCTATTTTGGTGTCAAATTTCTGACGCTCTTGGTTGGACACTGATTGAGCAGGTAGGAAGTACATGAAACTGTTTCTTCCCAGAAACTCTTTGGAGGCCCTTTCACCTTCAACATGGTCCTTGTCATGTCGAGGATAGTGTGATTCTTTCATTATGAAATTACATTTTTCTATGGCATGTATATTGAAGTGTATTGATTTTTGATGCCTTGTTCCCTACAAAAATATTATGATGCATCTGAAGTGTATTCTCCACCTCTTTCAGGCCTGGGAACTTTAATTTTGTGACCAATTTCTGCTTCAACAAAGGATTTGAAAATTTTAAAGATAGAAATGGTGAAATATTTTTTCTTTGATGCAATACACCTAACGATTTATACTAAAATCATCAACAAGGGTAATAAAATACTTATAACCTCTAAGTGAGGGTGTTTCAATTGGTCCACAAATATCAGTGTGGAAAAATTGAAGTGGTTCTTTTTCTCTTCTGGATAATCCACTTGGAAAGGATTTCCTTTGTTTTTTACTGAGTATACACACCTTATACACATGATTTTTAACTTCAATTTTCGGAAATCCATGCACCATTATTGATGAGGATAAAAGTTTAAGGCCTTTGAAATAGAGATTCTCAAAGCTTAGATTCCATCTCGATGAATCATTCGTCATGAGTCCAAAAAGACTCTCCTCATCCTTTGTGTTGATATACAGTGGAAAAATGTGATTGTTATCCATTTGTATGACAAACCCACTATCAAGGAGTTGGCTGATATTGATGATAATATTTTTCATGTTTGGAACGTAATACATATTAGAGATTTAATTTGACCCACAATTCTTCTGATAGATTTTGATCTTACCTTTTCCAATCATTGGTACCTTTGATGAGTCACCAAAACACACATTGTCACAAGCTTCTTCTATGAGTTCCTAGACCAATTATTGGTTACCACTCATATGGTTTCTTTCACCCATGTCGAGATACCACACATATGGCCATTCACATGCCTTTTCTTGTGTGGGTATGAGTGTGGTGACTTATTATTCATGATAAGATGCTTCAATATAGTTGTATTGTTCATCTTGACTCATTTTTATCCAACACTCAGAGACATAATGGCCAAATTGCTGAAAATTGTGACATTGAACATACTTTGTGTTTCCACGACCACATATGAATCAACCTCCACCATTTCCTCTTACAAAAAAGCAAGTAAAATTTTGTTTCTTTTGTTGATCGCTTGGATAATATCTTCACCCTCTCCCTCTTACATGATTATGTCCTTGTTGTGTTTGCCCATTATTTTGTTCTTATATATTCAACTTAGACTCTAAGGCATTTTCTATCATTGAACTCGCATTCTTTTTCATTCGTTGCACATGCACTTGCAATAACTCCATCAATTATTCAATGGGAAGTTTTTCCAAGTCCTTTGATTCTTAGATTTACACAACCACATGATCAAACTTGGTTGTGAGAGATTAAAGTGATTTTTTAATGACCTTAATGTCATTAAAATTTTTACCATTTCTTTTTAAATCGTTAATAATAACAATTAATAATGAGAATTAGTAAAATATACTCTCACCTTCCTTCATGCGTGTTGCTTCAAAATCCACTCTTAGTGTTTAAAGACAAACCAACTTCACTAGATCAACATCCTTGAATATGGTTCCAAGGGTATACCAATATTTCTTACTTGATATTTATTTGAAAATATTTTCAAAATTTGATTCATCCAACCCTTGATAGAGGAGGAACAATGCCTTGTTGTCTTTCTTCATTTGAGTTTTAGAGCTGTATTTTCTTCATTTGAGAAGGCGTCTTCTTCCTCCATAGTGGGTAATATATACCCATCAATGATGATCTCTTATAATTCTTGTGACCCGAACAACACCTTCATTTGTATGCACCAAATTTAATAGTTGTCCTTGGAAAACCTAATAACTTTCGGTTGGATTGCAGTGGCCATCTTCAAAAAATTGAGGATGTCTTGGTACCGACATATGATACCAGTTTGTTGGCTATACAAGCCAGAAAATGAGAGGAAGAAAAATGGAACAAAAAACACAAGTATCTTTCAAGATTTCATTTCATATTCTATTACAATAGGACTTGGGTATATCCTATTTATAGAATTTTCCCACAAAGATTCCAATGACACCATATTTAATTAAGGAACAAAAAACAAAGACATAAACATTAACTATATTGGAATGAAACAACCACATAGGGTAGAGAAATAGCCTCATGGAAAAAATGCATGGGGAAGACACATTGCTTCAAAAAACCAACAGATGTCATTTATTTATTTTTTGTTTGTATTTCTAACAGATCATAGTCGATTGAATCCTTTATTTATTTTATTTTAAATATTGATTGGTTTTGGGGTGTGGTCAATTGAATGGTGTGGTTTATTGAATCCTTTGTTATTTTTTGGTTGCGTGATCAACCATTTTAAGGTATGATGTCACAATCGATTCATACCTTCATCATTTTTCTTTCCCTAGTAACTTACCTTATGGCCGATTAGTTGGAAAAAAATCATGAAAACATCAACAATTTGTTTAATTTATAATGAAATGGTATGATCTCTTGAGTCCTCTGAAAATTTGGACTTTCATATCACACAAATATTTTTTTAAGTGCAACCATTTTTCCCAATTTAAAATCAAATAAAAATAAAATTCAAAATTTTAAAATTAAATTAAAACCAATCAATCATATTTTTATAAAAACAACTAATTTATAGTGAAATTTAAAAAATATATATTGAATATTCACAATTTTAAATTCACACATATTTTTTTAAACATATTTTCCTTATAGATTTTCAATTAATTCAAAAAATGTATAAACCATTATATCTCAAAAATAAATTCACTTAAGAATTTTAAATCCACATTAAAAAAATCAATATATGGTTTTCAAAATAAAATGGTGAAAGATTCAAATCCAATCCATTTCAAAATTCAACTTCCATATTGACTTCTATAATAATTAATAAAACATTTATATTCTAAAAAACAAAGATTGTCTCTTTTGAGAAATACAAATTGTAAAATCCACTAAATATCAACATTTTAATCCAATTTACAATGAAGTTAAAAATATTAAATATTATAAGAAGTGAATGATTTTCCTGGTATTTCAATCCATTTAGGGGATATTTCAATGAAAAATAGACAAAAAATATGAAATTTTCATCTCACATAAGCTCCCTACACTTATATTATTTTAGTCCCAAGAAAATTTTATCATTGAATTAAATTTATTAAAAAAAAACAAAAACACTCATCCTATATAGATCTAAATATAAATTATAGAGAAGAAAATATTCATAGATACCTCCATTATTTGATTTATCATGCCTCTTATGTGATTTAAATTTAATCATCACTTTAATCCAATCAATTTTCTAAGTTCAAGAGTGGATAAAAATATATTTAAGTGGAATAAAAGTTATAATAATAATAAATTCCATTTATCCCTATCCAAATTTTCTTAAACTAATATTCAAATTTACACATCATTGATATGACTCAAATTAATTTTTTAAAAGTAAATTTTTCACTTTTTTATCTGGGTTCAATATTCCCCTCAATTGAATAAATTTGTTTTTTACTATTAAGCACTTATTCATTTATTATTTACGTATTTTTTTATTTGAATTTTTCCCTACGATGTATATGTAGATCACTATGCAAGAGAACTTATTGGATATTTATAAAGGGCATACTCACACTCTCGATGCCTAATGTCTTATATATTCACCATGAGATCCCAATTTCCTATTTTACTCCAAGTTTAAGAGAATTATATCAATTTAAATTGATTTGGATACCTAAGGTGTTCTTTCTCATATAGGTAAAGTTTACTCAGATTGTATTAAAAAATTCCAATGACCTCATGTTATAATTCTGATTCCACAAAAATTAATTCACTCACTCACTCTTTCCTATTTCTAAGATTAGATATCTGTGATGATAGTGAAAAATTCACTCAACATTCATCTAATTCTTACAATGTTAGAACTAATGAAATTATTAACTCTATCATGAAATTTAATCTAGGAAAGGAGGCATTCAACTCAATAGAAGTTTTAAAAAATCCTAAGAAAGACTATACAAATGATATATGTACGAAAATTACAAGAAGATAATTGTTTTTATATTTTTTTAAATTTTTTGAGAAAAAATTGTAAAGACCATGAATTTCTGTGATAATTGTTTCCTTAAATACATGAGAATTTTACGAGTCCACATAAATTTACGGCACAATATTCTGAGGCCCGGTGTGCCCGGAATCAATTTCTGAATTTTTGTTCGGGTACGTTCTGTAAATGTAAAAGCGAGTTTTTATAACTTTTGAACCGGTGCTCAGAATTAAAATATGAGGGCACTGTTGAACTCTCAGTGCCCGTATTTACTTAAGAAGGATTTCACATCAACGATAATTGGTCGAGGGTGGAAGATAGTTTTTGGATTTTTCATTGATATAATAGAATCAAATGACACATGTTTTATTTTATTATAACCACCCAAGTTGAAGTTGGAGGTGGGGACCACCACACCTTAACCTCCCATGAGAGGTTATGGTGGTGGGGCCCACCAAAACCTAACCTCCCACGAGAGGTTACTATATGGGGACCACCTAGGATTAAACCCCCTAATAATGGTGGGAGAGGAAAACCTCTCAACTCCCCTCATTAATGAGGGAGAGTCTCTCCACCCCCCTCCTTTAATGGTGTCAACCCTCCCTCTCTTTTAATTATGCCAACCCCATGAATTAATTAAGGGAAGAAAACTTAATTAATTCACCCAATTTGAATTTATGCCAACGAACATAATAGATCACAATCTATTATTTTGGATTCCATTTCATTTTGGGTGGAGTTTGGGGAAAGGAGGAACTTGGGAGAAATATTGGGAGAAGGCTCCCAACGAAGAACACTCCAAATGAAGAACGCATTTGACTACGAAGAAATATCTACTTAGACCTTCATCCTCGGACTCCTACCAATGTGGTATGTCTTCGATCGACCTTCCCTCCTCATCGTCATCAACGAACCGATGCACAAGCTCAGGATTAGAAGTGTGCGGAGGAATCGACGAATGATGAAAACACTGTCTTCTTCCCCACGACTCCGTTAACAAACAACAAACACAGGTATGGGTTTTTATTTGAATATGATATTATTCCTTTAATTATTCCCTTCTAAAACAAAGAATCATTGTGTTTGACTTTCCTTGTGGGTTTGGAATTGTTTTTGTGGGAAGATGCAGGGTGTTGATAGACTTTTCTTCTTCTATCTTCTTCTAGGTAATTCTTTGAAATTAAAGAAAGATTGAACCGCTTGCTACCACCCTAAATGCTGAGGGTCCGGGCCAAACTAACATGGCCCAACTCCCTCCACCGATCTATTTTGTGATGTTATTTGGCATGGTGATGAAATGATGAGGCGATGAAGGTGACATGCAATGACTGCGCCACCTGTGGTCTCTGCCACCCACACCGCCCTCGCGGCGCTTCGGCCGAACCTGCTCTGCCGCCCCGGGCCGAACCACGCCACTCATCGGCCTGAGCCGCCGGCCTCCTGTGCGCTCGGCCGCCCGCCGACCTCCCTGCTCCCGGCCGCCACTGGCCTCCCATGTGACCTAGCTGAACCGCGCTAGCCCATGCCTCCTGGCTCCCGGCCGCCGCCGACCTCCCGTGCGCCCCGGCCGAACCGCGTCGGCTCGCGCCGCTCGGCCTTCCAGGCCAGGTCACCTGGGATGCTCCCCTCGCGACACTGGCTGAACCGACCGCTGGCCTCTCGGGAAGAGCCACCCTAGCCGTGCCCCCTTCGACGCTGGCTGAACCGGCCCTAACCTCCTGGGATGAGACGCCCGAACTGCACACCTCATGGCGCACAGGGCTGAGCCACCTACGCGGCCCCCTTCGGGCCGAACCGCCCTCGGGCCCAGTTGGGCTGGGCCCATATGGCCCACCCAAAAGGCTGAGATAGACCCAACGGGTTAGGTCAGGTCGACCCAGACCAGGTCAGCCCAGGTGGGGTTGGACTGTGTCGGTCCGACCGGGTCGGACCGGACCCGGGCCCACTACCGATCCTTTACTTTATTTTGGCCATATCTATGGAACCAGACGTCCGTTTGATGAACCGTCAATGACGCTGGTAATCATGGAGAGTGGCAGTCCTTTAGAGTATACCCCACTAGAGTTTGGTGTATAGTTGATATACGGTCAGGTTTGATCGTTCACAAATCCAATCGGGCCACTAAGACTAAACGGCTAATAACTCATAGACAGGGCGTCTGATTGACGTGCCGTCTGTTGCGTTGAGACCTATATGACATGGCAGACCTTTGAGATGTTTCTTCATGAGACTTCGTGACAGTTTATGTATCAACACTTAGCTTGTGGAGAAGACCCTTCCAAAATCAAGCGTGCTTTGTGCGGGAACCCTGTGGCTGGCTGCTTTATGATAAAGGGATACTATGTGGGTTTGATAGCTCTGACTACTGTTCGAGGATCCTACGTGGGTTAGACAACTCTAACTACTATTCCAGGATCCTATGTGGGTTCGACAACTCTGACTATTGTTCCAGGATCCTACGTGGGTTTAACAGATCTGACTACTCTTCCAGGATCCTATGTGGGTTTGACAGCTCTAACTACTATTCCAGGATCCTACATGCGTTCGACAGCTCTGACTACAGTTCTAGGATCCTACGTGGGTTCGACAACTCCATTTTCTATTCCAGGATCCTACATGGGTTCAACAGAGTAGATGATTCAGTATCTACATCTAATCATCTCTATCTCTCTACATAAGTTGTATACCTGTGTGAGCTGAGTCTATAACTTTTGTGTTGAACTTATTATTGATATGGATTACTTGATAACTTAGGTATATGCATGGGAATATACCTAAGTGGGGTTATCTATTGATTTCATACTTTGTGGTTTATCCTTGTTAAATTTTGTGAGACCTTGAGGGTCTCAGGGTTCCTACTGAGTATCGTTATACTCACCCTTGCATGGGATATGACCACACATTTTTGTGTTGGTTACAGACGACAAACTACGTTGACTGAGGCTGAGAGTACCAATACTAGACGGTACTCGGAGGTGGACCATACGGTGTGACGGTACACAGTGGAGACAAACAGATGTGGAGTGCTGAGGAGGCTATCTGTACCTACCCTTCAGGTAGGAATCCTGGAGGATGACCCAACAACTGTTTTTTCTTTCTTCAGTTGTACTTATATTTCCAGTTCCTTGTACTTTACAGTTGGGCTTTTATTTTCGGCCCCTATAATTTTCAACACTCCTTTTATTAATAGTTTACTTAGTGTTTTGTATCCATCTATGTTCTATGTTTTGTGCGTTTATAGGTTATAAAGGAAATGATTTCCCAGTTTTAGGGAATTACGCCTTTGGTTCGAGTCGCTAGCCCCTGGCCTATGGAAGGCGAGCTTGGGGTAGTCACAGCATGGGCCCCGGGGGATGGGTCATGACAAATTGGTATAAGAGGAGTTGGTTCTATTTTAAAACATAGGACTCTGATCTTTCTTTTTAATGCCAATAATGTTATGTGTAGTGAGTGTGGTTATCAGTATAGGGAATCCAGTGTTGGTGCGGTGGCTGACATATCCATACAACAGGACCCTGACTTCTAATTTCTGACTCAGTACACGAAAACAATGTATGCATGTGTGTTTTCAAGAGTTTTCTTTTTGATCTTTTTCAGTCATCTCCCTAGGTATAACTTATTGACCGTGTCGCACCTATTTATTTTTAGGATACCCTTCATGTAGACAGCCATCTAGGGTTCCAGATATAGTACGCACTGATAGCCCACCAAGTATCGAGGCCTCGGTACAGGACCCTCTTCTCGTAGAGGCACCAGTGGAGGCACCAACGGTACCATTACCTGTTGGGCCATCGATGCCACCGACCCTAGCAGTAGAGGGTGCACGCCACTTGAGCGCATTGCACGATTTCCAGTGCTAGAGGCCACTCAGGTTCAGGGGAGAGACAAACCCACAGGTGCCTGAGGATTGACTAGAGGCCGTAGTGATAGTTTTCCAACTATTAGGGACACCAGCTGACCTTATGCTGATCCTTGCTACGAGTCTCCTTCAGGAAGAAGTAGTAAGATGGCCGAGCCTGATGCTTCAGGTGCATTATGAGGTGACACTTCTCTGGGCAGACTTCGAGAGCCTGTTTCAGGTGGAGTTTGTCCTAGCCAACCTATGTGCAGTGTGGATACATGAGATAATTCATCTGCAGCAGGGCAGCATGACGGTGGCACAGTACTCAGCAAGGTTCACCGACCTATCGCGCTACTCAACAGATATGGTGCAGGACCCATTCTTCAGGGCCTAGAACTTTGACAAGGGTCTCAGGCGAGAGATCAGGGCTTCAATGATCTCCCTCAGTATCCCGACGTAGGCAGAGGTGTTAGAGAGAGCCCTCTTAATGGAGAGTTTCCTTTCTGAGAAGTCACCAACAACGAGACCCACCACCGGGCATCATGTAGCAGAGTCTTCTGTAGCTGGTAGCAGACTGATGTTGTAAAGATCCAAGAGAATCAGGACATCCATTGGAAGACCTCAGGATACAGGTTCGGTGGTGTGGGGAACACAAGACAGAGCCAATCATATGAGGAGCAGGCAATGCTACGCATGCGAAGGGCAGGGTCACATGAATCATGACTTTCCGACCTGCTGTTTAGATGATCAGCAGACAGTCGAAGGACCGCCCAGGCAGAGACAGAGATTCGATCAAGGCGATCCACAGGGAAAAGGTGGACGTGGCAGAGGATATGGTCATGTAGCTGGTAGTGTAAGTCATTACGAGGTGTTACCACCACCACCACCAAGAGGTCCACCCTGACCATAGGGAGTAGGTGGACATTCGAGATCTAAGCTCAAGGCAGTTGGGGCTTACGATCATGGTGCTCTAGAGATGATTTGAGGTATTATATGTGTCTACTCCACCATATCTACAGTACTTATAGACAAAAGTTCCAATCACTCTTTCATTTCCATTTCCCTCGTTTGGAGCTCAGAGATTCCGACAGAGCCGTTGGATCGATCCTTACGGCTAGAGACTCCTATTGAAGAAGATTCGATGATTACGCACTGGTGCTGGCAGTGTGAGCTTACTCTAGGAGGTGAGAGATTCGGTTGGGATCTCCTAGTAGTGAGGTCGAGGCATTACGATGTCATCTTAGGTATGGACTAGTTATCTATAGTCCTTTCTCAGATTGACTGTTTTAGGCACAAAGTGAGGTGTGTCCACATAGATGGGACCAAGTTTACCTTCGCCGGTGAGAAGGGAACCTTTTCAGCATAGGATGGACTTTCTCGGAGGAGAGTGCACTCGATCACCCATTAGTTGGCTTCCCTTACCCTCATAGTAGTAGATTTGGAGAGTCTGTTTTATCCTGTAGTGGTGGACCAGTATGCGGATGTTTTCTCTGATGATGTCCCAGGTCTACCTCCTCACAGAGAGGTGGACTTTTACATTGATCTGCACCCCAAGACGGTACTGATATCTACACTAGTGTATTGGATGGCTCCCGTAGAGATTCACGAGCTGTGGGTACAACTAGAGGACTTGTAGGGGAAGGGATTCATCTGGCCTAGTGTTTCTTCCAAGGCAGCCCCGATTCTGTTTGCCAAGAAGGAATATGGGAGCTTGAGGATTTGTGTTGACTACCGACACCTGAAACATGTGATCGTGAAGAACAAGTACCCACTCCCAAGGATTGAATACCTCTTTGATCAGATGAAGGTAGCACGATGGTTCCCAAAGATAGACCTCAGATCAGGCTATCACCAGCTCAGAGTTCGAGATGAGGATGTGAAGAAGATGACCTTCAGATGTCGGTACGACCACTACTAGTTATTGGTTATTCCATTTGGCATAAACAATGCCCAATAAGTGTTCACGAGACTCATGAACAGGATATTCCAGCCATACCTCAATCTCTTTGTCGTAGTCTTCATCGATGACATTCTGATCTACTCAACTACCGAGGAGGAACATTTCTACTATTTGCAGGTAGTACTAGACACACTCTGAGAGCACCAACTTTATGGTTAGCTCTCGAAGTGCCAGTTTTGGATCCAAGAGCTTCACTTTTTGGGACATGTCATCTTAGAGGTTGGAGTTGTAGTAGATCCATCAAAGATTGAGGTGGTACTTGCTTGGGATCCACCCAGGAGTGAAACGGAGGTACGAAGTTTCCTAGGTTTGGATGGATTCTAATGAAGATTTGTGCCAGATTTTTCTAGAGTTGCATCACCACTATTAGCCTTGAGGAAGAAGGGGAAACCCTTTGTTTGGTCGGAGAGATTCCAGTAGATATTTCAGTAGCTAAGGCAAAGGCTGACTAGTTCCCCCATCTTGAGGCTACCAGAGGAAGGCGTAGGGTATGTAGTCTACTGCGATGCATCAAGGACCATACTCGGATGTGTCATGATGCAGGAGCGAGTAGTGATCACTTATGGTTCTCGACAGCTGATAAAACATGAGAAGAACTACGCTACCCATGACCTGGAGTTAGCAGTAGCGGCCTTCGCCTTGAAGATGTTGAGCCACTATCTGATGGGAGAACATTTTATAGTGTACTATAATCACAAGAGTATCAGGTATATCGTCTCTCAGAAGGATCCGAACCTGAGACAGTGACATTAGCTCAAGTTCCTCTAAGACTATGAGTTTGAGATTGTCTATACTCCTAGGAAAGGGAACATTATTTCAGATGCACTCAGCAGGAGATCTGGTATACAGCTGATAGGCGAGGCGACAGAGCAGCTGGATACTTTATAGATATCCTTTGTGGATAGAGATAGAGAATCCTTCCTATAGCCTCTTACGGTCACTCCCCCACTTCTTCAGTGAGTCAGGTAAGCACATCATCGGGATGATGATTGTGATATGCAACGTGCTCAGATATCCACAGGGTAGGTACCTGATAGATTTTCTAAAGGTGGGGAGCACGTCATCCTCTTCAGAGGACGTACCTTGGTACCATTGTCACTTCTGGAGGAAGTGTTGAGGGAGTTCCACACATCCCCTCTATCGGTACATCCAGGAGTGGAAAAGATATATCAAGACCTTCGACGATAGCACTGGTGTCTGGGAATAAAGAAAGCAGTAGTAGAGTTTGTCTCACGGTGCCTCACTTGTCAGCAAGTGAAGGCGGAGAATCTGGTACCAGCAGGATTGGTTTAGCCTTTATAAGTACTAGAGTGGAAGTGGAATGGGATATCCATGGACTTCATGATGGGAATTCCACGTACCTCTAGAGGTCATGAATCAATCTGGGTGATCGTCTACCAACTCACCAAGTCGGCCCACTTCCTACCGATCAGAGAGAAGGGATCAGTAGAGAGATTGGGACGCCTCTATGTACAGAATATTATGAAATTACATGGAGTACCTTCGATTACTGTCTCCGATCATGACACATGTTTTACTTCTCGGCTATGGAAGGGGTTGTAGGAGGCTTTCAGGAGGCAACTTCATTTGAGCACCGCCTTCCATCCTCAGACAGATGGTCAGACCGAGCGGACCATTCAGACCCTTGAGGATATGCTCCATGCTTGTGTCCTCGAATTTGGTTGTAGCTGGGAGGATCACTTACCTTTGGTGGAGTTTTCATACAATAACAACTATCACTCCACCATTGGGATGTCACCTTTTGAGGCATTAAACGGGTGACCTTGCATATCTCCCTTGTGATGGATTGACCCTGGGGAGTCAGAACTAGTGGGACCGGAGATGGTATAGGCTACCACGAAGAGGATGCAAATCATCCTGGAGTAGATAAAGACAACATAGAGCAGACATAAGTCGTATGCTGACAAGAGACAGAGACCTCTAGAGTTCGAGGATGGTGACCACATCTTTCTACGGGTCTCACCTCGATGAGGTTGACTTAGGTTTGGTCGAGGTGGAAAGTTATCTCCGAGATTCAACAGACCTTTTCAGGTCCTCAACAGAGTTGGTGAGGTGGCTTACTGCTTAGCTTTTCCACCTCAGCTGCACCGGGTGCACGACGTCTTCCACGTATCCCAGCTAAGGAGATACGTGCATGACCCTTCTCACATCATCAACCTTGGAGAGTTGGATTTAAATGATGGGATGACATTTACGGAGGTTCCAATAGATATTGAGGATCTATATGAGCGAGTCCTTCGTGGATGGTCGATACCTATGGTGCGCATTCGCTGGTAGCATGGGAACCTCCAGGAGAACACATGGGAGCGGTAAGCTTAGATATGGGCTCAGTACCCCCACTTGTTCCCTTAGTTAAAGTTGTAGCTTATGGATACATAAAGCCCTAAGGTGGGGAGAATTTAAAGACTACACAGAACAGGTAGAAGTCATATTCTAGTAGGAGAAGGAGACCTATAGAGTTCGAGGATGGAGACCACGTCTTTCTACGGGTCTCACCTTGATGAGGTTTATGAAGATTTGGCTGAGGTGTTAAGTTATCTCTGAGATTCATCAGACCTTTTTAGGTCCTCAGTAGAGTTGGCGAGGTGGCTTACCACTTAGATCTTCAACCTCAGTTGCACCGGGTGCACGATGACTTCCATGTATCCCAGCCAAGGAGATACGTGCATGACCCTTCTCACATAATCAACCATGGAGAGATGGACTTTGATGATGGGGAGAATTTTACATAGGTTCTAGTAGATATTGAGGATCGACAGGAGTGAGTCCTTCATGGATGGTCGATACCTCTGGTGTGCGTTCGCTGGAAGCACTGAAACCTCCAGGAGAGAACATAGGAGCCGGAAGCTTAGATGCGTGCTCAGTACCCCCACTTATTCCCTTAGTTAAAGTTGTAGATTACAGGGACGTAAATCCCTGAGGTGGGGAGAATGTAAAGACCCAGAATTTCCATGTAATTTTTTTCTTAAATATATGGGAATTTTACAAGTTCGTGAAAACTGACCGAGTGTGATTCCGAGGCCCGATGTGCCCGGAATAAATTTTTGAAGTTTTGTTCGGGTACATTTAGTAAACATTCGAGTGGGTTTTTATAACATTTGAACTGGTGCTCGGAATTAAAATCTAAGGGCACCGTTGAAATCGCAACACTGGTATTCGCTTAAAAACACTTTCACCTCGACAGCAGTTGGTCGAGGGTGGAAGATAGTTTTTGGGTTATTCATGGAAATAATAAAATAAAATGATGCATGTTTTATTTTATTATAACCACCCCATGGGATTTTGTAGGTGGGGACCACCAAACTTTAACGTCCCATGAGAGGTTATGGTGGTGGGGCCCACCCGAACCTAACCTCCCATGAGAGGTTACGATGTGGGGACCACCCAGGATTAAACCCCCATAATAATGGTGGGAGAAGAAAACCTCTCAACTGCCCTCATTAATGAGGGAGAGTCTCTCCACCCCCCTCCTTTAATGGTGTCAACCCTCCCTATCTTTTAATTATGCCAACCTCATGAATTAATTAAGTGGAGCCAACTTAATTAATTCACCCAATTTGAATTTACGCCATCGAACATAATAGATCATAATATATTATTTTTTCTTCCATTTAATTTTGGGTGGAGTTTGGGGAAAGTTGGAACTTGGGAGAAATATTGGGAGAAGGCTCCCAATGAAGAACTCTCCCAATGAAGAATGATCCTAATGATAAATGCCTTTGACTATGAAGAACGATCTCCTTCGACCTTCATCCTCGGACTCCTACCAACATGGGATGTCTTCGATCAACCTTCCCTCCTCATCGTCATCAACGAACCAATGCACGAGCTTAGGATTATAAGTGTGCGGCGGACGTGGTAAACGATGACAACACTGTCTTCTTCCCTTCGACTTCGTCAACAAACAATGAAAAAAGGTAGGGGTTTTTATTTGAATATGATATTATTCCTTTAATTCTTCCCTTATAAAAGAAAGAATCGTTGTGGATGACTTTCCTTGCGGGTTGGGAATTTTTTTTGTGGGAAGATGTGGGGTGTTGATAGAATTTTCTTCTTCTATATTCTTCTTGGTAATTCCTTGAAATTCAAGAAATATTGAAATGCTCTCTACCACCATAAATGCGGATAGTGCGGGCCAAACTAACATGTCCCAACTCCCTCCGCCGATCTCTTTTGTGATGTTCTTCGGCATGGTGAAAAAATGATGAGGCGAAGAAGGCGACATGCAACAACTATGCTACCCGCGGTCTCCGCAACCCGCACCACCCTCACGGTGCTTCGGCCGAACCAGATCCACTGCCCCAGGCTGAACCGCACCCCCGTCGGCTTGAGCCGCCGACCTCCCGTATGCCTGACCCCCCAACTTCCCGCTAGCCTCTTGGCTCCCAGCCGCCCGCCGACCTCCCGTGTGCCCCGACCGAACCACACTGGCACGCGCCTCCCAACCTCCCGGGCTGAGCCGCCCGAGCCGCGCCCCCCCCACGATGCTGGCCGAACTGGCCGCCGACCTCCCAAGCTGAGCCTCCCAAGCCACGCCCCCCACGGCGCTATCCGAACCAGCCCCAGCCTCCTGGGCCGAGCTGCCCGAACCGCTCCCCTCGTGGCGCATCGAGCCGAGCCACCTACGTGGCTCCCCTCCAAGCCGAACCTCCCTCGTGGCCTGTTGGGATGGGCCCAGCAGGGTGGATCGAACCTAACGGGCTGGCCCACCCAACGGGCTGGGCTAGACCCAACGGGTCAGGTCTGGTCGACCCAGATCGGGTCGTCCTAGGTGGGGTTGGTTCGAGTAGGTCCGACCGGGTCGGAATAGACCCGGGCCCACTACCAACCCTTTACTTTCTTTTGGCCATATCTTTGGCACCAGATATCTGTTTGAAAAACAGTTAGTGGAGTTGGTAATCATGGGGCGTGATAGTCCCTTAGAGTATACCCCATTATAGTTTGGGGTATTGTTGAGATACGGTCAGGTTGGATTGTGCACAAATCCAACCAGCCCCCCAGGACTAAAAGGATAATAACTCACAGACTAGGCATTCGATTAACGTGCTGTCTATTGCTTTGAGACCTCTATGACTTAGAAGACCTTTGAGATACTTCTTCATAGGAATTCTTGACAGTTGATGTATCTTCACCAAGCTTGAGGAGCGAACCCTCCCAGAATCAAGCGTGATTTCTGCGGGAACCCCATGGCTGGCTACTTTGTGATAAAGGGATCCTACATGTGTTCGACAACTCTGAAAATTGTTCCAGGATTCTACATGGGTTTTACAGCTCTGACTACTGTTCCAGGATCATATGTTGGTTTGACAGCTCTGACTACTGTTCTAAGATCCTACGTGGGTTCAACAACTCTGACTACTGTTCTAGGATCCTACATAAGTTCGATAGCTCTGACTACTGTTCCAGGATCCTACGTGGGTTTGAGAGCTCTGACTACTATTCCAGGATCCTACGTGGGTTTGTCAGCTCTATTTTATGTTTTAGGATCCTATGTGGGTTCGAAAGAGTATATGATTTAGTGGCTACATCTAATCATCTCTATCTATCTATATAAGTTGTATACCTGTGTGAGCTAAGTTAGTAAATTTTGTGTCTACCTCATGATTGAGATGGATTACTCGATAACTTAGGTATATGTATGGGCATATACCTAAGTGGGGTTATCTGTTGATTTCATACTTTGTGGTTTATCCTTGTTGGATTTTCTGAGACCTTGAGGGTCTCAGAGTCCCTACTGAATATCGTTTTACTCACCCCTAAACGGGTTATGCCTGCACCTTGTTGTGTTTGTTGTAGATGATGGACAATGCTGACTAAGGCTGAGAGTACCAGGACTCGACGGTACCCAAAGGTGGACCATACGATGTGATGGTACACATCAGAGATGGACTGATGTGGAGTGTTGAGAAGGATTTCTATACCTACCCTTCATGTATGAATCCCGAAGGATGACCCATCAGCTGTTTTTCCTTTCTTCAGTTGTACTTGTATTTACAGTTCCTTGTACTTTATAGCTGGTCTTGCATTTCTGACCCCTTTACTTTTCAGCACTCCTTTGATTAACAGTTTACTTAGTGTTTTGTATCCAGTTGTGTGCTCTGTTGTGTGCGTTTATAGGTTATAAAGGCAATTCCTTCCCAGTTTTAGGGAATTACACCTTTTGTGCTAGTCGCCAGCCCCTGGCCTATGGAAGGCGAGCTTGGGGTAGTCACGGCATGGGCCTTGGGGGAAGGGTCATGACAAAAATAATTTAAAATAGAAAAAGTATATTTACATGGTAAAATACATCATCTTATATCCCCAAACTTAGTTTTGACATAGTTCCATTAAATCTCCACTATGAATTTTATTAAAAAAAATTAGTTCAAATTAAAATTATCTAATCTAGTGTAAAGGAAAGAGACAACCTGACATTCTTTATTCAATGTTAGCAGGGTGGATTTTGGAATTATTTCTTAGATATTTTCAAAAATATTCATTGTAATGCTTCACTTATTGACCATTTACTTTTAAGGGGTTCTATGAATTATCTCCCTTGATCTCAACTACACCAAATGAGAATGTGTTAGTTACTATTTATGGTTCAGTACATTTAAAGTGATGTTTACCTGGCATGAGTTTCATCCTCAAGGAGGACAACAACACTTTATCTCCAATGTTAAAATATCATTTCTAGATGATTATATCACAAACTGATCTTGACTTCTACCTATATAGTATGGAATTATCATATTCTTATCTTCTCAGCTTCTCTAGCTCCATCATTTGTAGATTCCTCTATTCTCCAACTTTTTAAAAATCCATGTTTATCATCTTAACAAACTAGTAGGTTTTTGTTACAACTCAAAAGGCAGGTGACAATGTTTTCCATAAACTATTTTGTAAGGGTAAATACATAAGGGGGTTTTATAGGAAGTTTTGTATACCCATAGTGCATCCTCCAACTTTTGACTCCAATCCTTCTGGTTGGTTTTCACTCTCTTCTCCAAAATAATTTTTATCTCTCTCTTTGAAACCACTAACATCTCATTAGTTTCTAGGTGGTAGGAAGTGGAAGTTTTGTGATGTATTATATATTTATTCATCAGGGATTCCATGTTCTTATTAAATAATTGTGTGGCTTGGTTACTTATTATTACTCAAGGAATTCAAAACCTACAAAAAATATTTTATTTTTGATATTAAATTATAGTTTTTGAATCATTTATTCAAGTGAATTTTTCTTCAGTCCAATTAAAAACCTAATCTACTACTAACAAAATATTGGAAAATCTAAATGACATAGGAAACACGTCCATGACATCTAATCCCAATACAAAAAATACATAGAAAACCAAAGGTTTTTGAGGCACCACATCCCTATTAGAAACTCCACTAGTAAACTGGAAGTTTATACATTCTTTTATAAAGATCATATGAATCATTAAAAAATTAGGGCCAGAATAATTAATCTCCTATAACATTCATAACTATTATTTTTGGTCTAAAATGAACTCCACAAGCAAGTGCGTGAAAAAATATAAGCACAGAATTAACATCTTTTTTAGGGTTACAACTTATTACTTGATCACTATAGACCATCCATAGATGTGGGTCTTCCCTAACATAGAATTTTTATTTTGATTTTAATTTATGTTCTTGATATTTATAAAATAAAGGATTTATCTTTTATTTGACAAAAAAGTTCACTAAATCGGCATACCAGGGAACTCAAGTGGCTTCATAAACCTTCTAACCAGGAAATGTTTCATCTATGTTTGTTTCAGAGTGTAGTTCCACCTTAAAATTTTGGGGTAGTTTACTCATGTGATATGAAACTAGATTCTCACATCCTTTCTTATCCTTAATCTCTAAGTTTAATTCATAAAGTAGTGACATCCATCTCACTATCCCCGAATATTGTTGTATAACTTATCTAAGCTGTGTTTACAGTATGTGAAGAATAGGTTATCACTTGTGAGTGTCCATAAATTTTTTAGAGAGAAAAAATCCTACATAACTATTAGAATCACCACACAATATCTCAAAGGGGTGTTCCTAGTTTGGTGGGTAGATTATGGGGTTAGTGGTTGAAATATATTTTATCTTATCAAAATACATCTCACATGATTCATTAAAAACAAAATTAGTTTCTTTATTGAGTAGGTTAGTCAAGTGAAAAGAAGTCTTTCTAAATTTCTTAATAAACCTTATATAAAATACATCATTCCCTAAAAATGATTTAATGTGTCTCATAATGGTAGGGTAAGTCTGTGTATAAATAACATTAATTTTGACCTTTTACACTTCAATTCCATATTTATAAATTATATGGCCTAAAACATTTCATTTCCCAACATAAAATAAAATAAAATTAAAATTTTAAACCATTTTTTTCTAAATATATATATTTTAAAAATTCCCGACTCTCTAGAAGACTTTGGAAACAAGCTACATAGATAGTAAAGTCATCAAAGAATACCTCCAATAATCTACCAATCAAGTTTGATAATATGTTTACCATGAAGTACTGAAAGGTACTTGGGGAATCAAAAAGATATAAAGGCATCCTTTGGTTTGAAAAGGCACCAAAGGGACTTGTGAAGGTGTTCTTGTCTTAGTCCTTTAGAGAAATTAAAGCATGAAAGAACCCAAAAAATCCATTAATGAAATAATAGTAACCCTTCCCAGCCAACCTCTATAAAATTTGGTATATTAAGGGTATGGGAAAGTTTTCTTTACGGGTCACATGGTTTAATCTTCTATAATCAATGAATAATCTTCAGCTATTCTATATTCTTATAGGCACTAGTTCATTATTTTCATTTTTTACAATTGTTTATCTAATTTTCTTTGGGACTATTTGGATGGCACTTAACCATTGGGTGTCTGAGATGGGGTAAATTATTTCATCTCCTAAAATTATTTACACTTCATTTTAACTACTTCAAGAAGGGTTGGGTTGAGCCTTATTTGTGAAGATCTCACTAGTTTGGACCCATTTTACAACAAAATTTTATGCATGAAGTTAGTGTGGATAATCCTTGGAATGCCCCACCTAATGTACAACCTATTTATCTAACATTATATTTGAAAATTCCTAGAAGTTTATACTCTTTCATTGGTTTTAAATTATTTGAAATTATTTCAAGCGGTTTTCATATTCTATTAAGTATGTATATTTCATGTATGATGATAGAAGTTTAAGTTCCAGTTTAGGGGGATTTTATAGTGATGTTTTAAGCTCAATGTTCTCTATGTTGGAAACCTACACATGTAAAGAATACGTATTAGTTTCACATTTGAGTAACTCATCAAAATAACTTTCATCAAATTCTTTAACACTTATAACTGTTTCTAGATTAAAAATATTTTTTAAAAATAGATTCATCATGAAAATATGGTGTCTCCAAAGATTATCCTAATTTTATTATTTCATCATTCATTTCAATTTTATCCCTAGAAGATCTAGGTAATTCATAATGTTTGAATGTAAAAATAGGTTTCACCTCATGGGGTATTAACTTAATTCAAGGATATTGAATATTTCCTCACCAAAAGTCATGGAAAGAGTTCCTTCATTGACATTTATTATAGTTTTAGAATTCTTAAGTAAAAATATTCCTAGAATGACGTGATAGTTATATTTACCTTTTCCTTTTACCATATTGAGAATTTATAAGTTAATAAGGAATGGAAATCCTGCTACACTTACCAAGAAATATTCAAGAACACATACTTGGAAGGCAGTGGCTAGATTGAGAATCTATATAGCCACTTGGGTTGGTTTTGTTTATCCCATATATAGATAAGAATAAAGGTAGTATAGCACTATATTTATTGAATCTCCTAAATCACACAATGCATTGTAAAAATAAAGTGTTCCTATGGTGTAGGGTATATTAAAAGTACTTGGGTCATTACTTTTCTTAGGAATTTGTGGGGTAACAAGGGAATAATTTTTTTTACTAAAACTTACATATGTATTTCCTTATAATATCCTTCTCCTCATTAACATTCCTTTGATTAATTTCACATACCTAATAATTTGGTGGATGGCTTACATCAATGAGATATTGATCTCTATGTTCTTGAATATTGTAAGAATCTCCTATTATATTGTGTCCTCACTGGGTTTCTTGGGTGGTTTATTCCTTCCAGGAATGAGTGGACAGATTTTTTATTAATCCTACATTTTGTAATTCCCTTTTTTTTCTACACAAAGTGGTGTTTCTACTAGTTATTTGGATGATTTTTTCTGGGAAGATTCAATTGGTACAATGGGTTTTCTACTTCCACCTCACACTTGAGAAGGGGATATGTTACAGGTTCCTAGATTATTTCCACTACTTAAAGTAATATAACTAACATCGAGCTTGAAGTTATTAATATATTGAGAGGGAAGATTACCCAAGCCTCGATTCTTAATTTCATTGATGATAGTCATAATGTGGTTGTATTATCCTTCAGTTCCTTCAATGTTGATCCATGGGTGTTGAGAATAGTGAGTTGAGTGATGTGAGATTCCAAAAGATCTATGAATAACTCCTTTATGGTGGGATCTTGATTCATCTTATAATAGTATCTTTTAGAGGGATAAAAACTAGCTCTTTATAAGGGTGGAGGTTAGAAGGAATTACTGGAAGGGTTCTATTTTCTACTGTCAGTTCCCAGCTCCAAAATTTATATTATAAATTTTTTAAATACTTGGTTGTTAGTTGGTTGCTTATAGAACTATATATGGTACATAGCATCATAGCTCTCTATTTCTTTGAAATGAGGGATTTCATTAGTGAAGTGATCATATGAATTGAAAATCTAGTCCACCCTTGGAGGCATGGTAGATGATGTTCCCTATACTATATTTAAATCTTGATCTCTCATAAGAGATGATAGTTCTTAAATTTAACTTCCAAGAAAAGAGAATATAGAACTTTTTTACATCACATACTAATATTAATGTGGATCTTATACTGAATAATTGAGAGTTTTGGGAGATCCTTTCAATCAGGTCTGACTTCAGTGGAGGACTTGTCTATTAATGCTCCTCTAGTCGACCCTTAGGGATCTCCTCAACTCATCCACTAATGGATTTGTGTGTCATCATTGGAGAATTAAAATAATAAAATGAAAGAAAAAAGAATATAAAGCAGGCACATCCTTGGTTTGATGATTGAGGAAGCGAGACCTAATATTGTAGAGAAAAATCATATTTTATAGAGGAAAGATCTCAATTCATCTACCTTCCATCTCTGACCATGTTTCTAGAATGATATTTCATTCCAATGAACCCAACAAGTTTGAATTATTCCTCAAATTTTGAGCCACTTCAATTTATTGAGATTGTATCAACATGTATAACTTAATCGTTGGTATTTCTATAAATCCACATACTCAAATATTTTACATTAAAACATTCTGCCCCCATGATCAAATAAAATTTATTCACTACTCTGCAACTCCACTAGATGTAAAATTCCTCTTGGGGAGAAGATATGATTCTTGTGATGGGATAGGGCTACAGATTTGTAAGTAGAATTGGAATGGGCCTGGGAATAATCATAATTGGGCCTTAAAATCAAATATTGTGGTTCTGTAGTTGGGTCTATATGTGCCTTAGTGTTAAATTTTGATCTCTCCCCACTCATTAGGTTTATCTCTATCTGAGATCATATTTTCATCTTGTTTTTTAATATAGTCAAATGTGTCTCATCATCTTAAATCCACACATGACCTCAACATCAAATATTAGAAACAAAATTTCTTAAAACTCATCCTCAGAGTATCTTGGCCTCAAGTGGTTCTTCTTCAACTTGGACGAGCTCATTTTTTTGGTGTTCTTTGAATGTATTCATCAGAGGAATATAAAACTCAAGTTCTTCTCCAGTCAACCAAAATATCATCAGCACATAAAATGGATCACTTAGCGCACACCTCTCAATGGAATTATAGCCAGTCTGTTGGACACTAGTCATGCCCCTTTGTCTTTTCACAAGGAAAAAATGAAAAAATTGGAAAAATTCAATATCTTCAAAATATACTTTTTCCTGGAAATCTATCCATAATGCTAGGGTTTTTATGCACGATCTGAGTTATTTTGGATGTGAGCTTGGATTTTCAGTCGAGTTTGGTCATCTCCACTAACTACTTCATCAATAGGTTTCAGATTCAATAGTGTTTATCTTCTTCGCTATCGATGAGATGGTTTTGATGACTTAGATTCGAATTAGCATAAAATGACTCTTCCATTCTTCATTAGCTTCAATAGGAGTGAAATTTGGATTCTATAGGGTAACTTGGCATGAATTTTCCTCATCCATCTTCACTTCGTGGGGGTGAAAATCTCAGCCGGATCTACCTCAATGATTCAGTATGAACTTAAGTCGATGATCTTGAGTGGTGCTGAATATATCTCCTAAAATCTGATCTTCAACCCGAGTACAATATGGTGAGAGTGATCTCAGTCTATTGGGGTTAATTAACCTAACCCAAGAAAAGCCAAGATCCCCTATTTTAAATAATGGTGAACAAATAAGAAGGTGTTTTTTAATGGACTAGTTTAATCGTGCTAGATCCAGAATGAGAAACTCAGTGAAGAAAAAAGCAATCAATCAATGCAAAACAAGTGTAAAGAGGACAAAAAATATAACGTGTTTCAGCCCCTAGGGGACCTACGTGCACTGTGAGAACACTACCAGTGCAACCAATTTATTAATAAAGCAAGAAAGAACACAAGCACATATTACAGACTTGAATGCAAGAATAAAGAACCAAAAAAACTATCTGAGGAGGATGAGCTTGCTAAACTAGGTGGTAGTGACCAACTCTGTCACATAGGGTCAGCACTGTACACTCCTGTAAAGGCTCTCACACACACACACACAAAGGATACAACAACATACATGTCGAAGAAAAGATAAACTGCTATAGAGCCAAGATATACAAACCAGATCTTGGTTATGATTGAAAACAATGTAAATGTTGTTACCACTTGAAGTTTCTCTGTCAAATAACCCAAAATCAAGGACGATCACCACTGAGACTCTACCGGAAAATTAATACGATTGCAGGAGGTGGTATGTGCAGTGGCAGAGGGGAGTGCGGGCGTCGAGAGCCTCATGGACAGTTCATCCTTCTTCTTCTTCGTGGAGTCGGGAAAAATATGATCACACTGAGAGGTCTCCACCAAAGCAGAGCAGAAAACACCAGGGATAAGCACAAAACTCCCTCCTAGGAAATCAGTGAAATCAATGCACAATAGACGGGTGTCAGATGGATCAGAGAATTAGATGGATGAAGGCCGCATGGATGGTGGAGATCATACGGACGGTTCCCATAACTGAGGTTGGTATAGCGCACAAAACAAGTGGCGTGTTCTGAATGGAGCGATGCAACTCATAGTGGATCAAAGCCATCCAGAACAAACACAACGAGTGTAATACGAGCTGTCAGATCATAGTAATCAATGGCCCACAACAGGTCTACACTAATAGGTAAGGAATCCAATGAACCGGCTTCCATAAACAATGGAAAATAGAAAGTAAATCTGAGCTGGAATCGGGAAAATACCCACGTAAATGATTCCATGAAAATCATGCAGAACAAAATAATAAATGGAACAAACTGAATTAATTTCATTGCAACAGATTGCAGGCTTATTCAACAAAAATAATGCGGGCATATTCAACAAACTATTCTCCACCTTGCTATCAAATAAAATACAATGATGATGTTCTCGCAAACTACATTATAGAATTGGGACTAAATTCATAAGCCTAAGACAATGCATGAATTTAGATAACGAAAAAGCCTTATTCAAACTATTGGCCGAGTTATAATTATTGGGTATCTTAGTGACACTTACTTTCCCAGATTCTATGATATCCCTAAGAAAATGAAATCTAATGTCTATGTGCTTCGATATACCATGGATTACATAATTTTTAGATAGATTAATGGAAGATTGGATATCACAGTGAACTACTATACTATCAGTTGATAATGACAACACAAAAAGAAAACCTCTAAGCTAAATGGATTCCTTAATAGCTTCTATTAGGGAAATATACTCTGCCTCGGTGGTAGAAATTGTAACCACAGATTTCATGTTTCATTTCCAGGATATCGGTCCTCCATATACAAGGAAAAAAAATCCAGTGATAGACTTTCGAGTGTCAATATTTGCATTATAGTTAGAATCGACAAAACCAACTATGTCATCATTAAAATTAGTATTCAAGCCCAATCAAATGCACAATTTATCAGACATAGAAACATACCTTAATAACCATTTTAAAGCATGCCAATGTGCCTTACCAGGTTTCCCCATAAACCTACTCAAAGTACAAATAGAAAAGGCTAAATCTGGTCTTGAACAGACCATGGCATACATAATACTTCCTACAACATTTTTATATGGAATCTTATTCATAAAGGCAGTTTTATCTTCATTCATAGGATATTGGCTTAGGGAAAATTTAAAATGTTCTCCTAAGGGAATACTTATAGGTTTAATGTGTTCAAACATGTATCTACTTAATACATTTATAACATAAGAGGACTTGGATAAGCATAAGGTTATAGCCTTCATATTCCTAATTATATCCATACCAAGAATTTGATTTGCATGGCCTAAGTCTTTCATTTCAAAGGCACAATTTAGTTGGTTCTTAACAGAATTTATAATCCTCATGTTTTTGAATATTAATAAAATGTAATAAACATATAATAAAAGATAAATAGATTCATGTTTAACCGTCTTAAAATATACACATGCATAAAATCTACTTCTAGAAAACTAATTATCAATCATAAAGGAATCAAACCTTCTATACCATTTTCTTGAAGATTTTTTAAGTCCATAAAAGGACTTTTTCATAAGAAAATCATGATTAGGTTTGAAATTTTTTGAAAATCCTTCGGGAGGGGTCATATAAATAGTCTCATCAAGGATACCGTGCAAAAAATAAGTTTTTACATCCAGTTGTTCAACATGCATATCAAGTTTGGCAGCAAATGAAAGCAGGATTATAATGGATGAAGGCTTAACAATAGGAGAAAAAATTTCACTATAATCAATGATTAGTGCTACAGAAACCCTTTAGCTACCATTAGGGCTTTGAATTTGATTTTAGTTTCTCCTACATTTTTTCCCTTTTTCTTATAAATCCATCTACAACCTATAACTTTCTAGTTATTGGGTCTGGGAAAAACAACCCAGGTGTTGTTCTTAAGAAGGGAATTCATCTCTTCTTTCATTTCTCTCAGCCAATTACTGGCTTCTTTGGATTTAACGGATTTCTTATAAGTTTGGGGATCATCATTGAACAGATCTTGAGCTACATTAAAAGCATAGGTAGCAATGTCTGCCTGATTGAAACAACATGGGGGTCAGATAAATCTCCTCTCTCTATCTCAAGTAAGCTGATAGTTGCTCAGGTCATCTGGTTATTGACTTTCAGGTTCTGATTCCGAACTAGAATCTGATTCAGGTTGGGTTTGGGAAACCATAGGAGAAGGATCAACACTAGACCATGGTTGGTTGCTAGACCTTAAAGGGACTTCAACACCTAACGGGGTCATGACCCGTGAAGGTTCAGTAACTTCTTCAGAAGATCCAACAGGTTTAGGATCTTTATCATTGGACATACCAGATTCATGGAAGACAACATCACAACTAACGATGCATTTCTGGTAACCTGGTTTATCCACCCATAAATGACACTCTTTAAAACCCTCTATATATCCCAAGAATATACACTTAACATCACTATGATAAATCTTATCATTACATGAATTTTCATAAGCTGTGGATCCAAAAATCCTAAGTTGGTTAAGATTCAGTGGTGTTTCCTTCCAGAGTTTATCAGGTTTCTTAAAGGAGTTGGAAGAAGATGGGAAACAGTTAATGAGATACATTGCTGTTGAGGAAACCTCTTCCCAAAAGGACTTGGGGAGTTTTGAGTGGGATAACATACATATCACCCTCTCAAGGAAAATACTATTCATTCATTCTATAAACCCATTCTATTGTGGGGTTTCCACAACAGTTTAGTATCTTTTAATTACTTCAGATTCACAATATTCAATGAACTCATTGGATAGATATTCTAAACCATCATAAGTTATTAAGACCTTAAGTTTCTTATTACTTTCACTTTCTACAGAATATTTTCATTTCTTAAAAGTCTTAATGGTATCATACTTATGCTTGAGTATATAAATCCACACTCTTCTAGAGAAGTCTTCAATAAAAGTCCCAAAGTATAAGCCTCCACCATGGGAGGTGAACCTAGAAGGATCCCACAGATCAGAATGTACACATTCAAGAGGTTCTTTAGCCTTATACAAAGACCTACTGAAACTGAATCTCCTGTACTTCCCATATACACAGTCTTCACAGAAGGGAAGACTACTAGGAGTAATTTTACTTAAAAGGCCCTATGACAACCCTGCTTTTTATTACAACATAAACATGCTTTATTACATAAAACTTCACTTGATACAACAAAGAAGATCGAGAGGTTTAGTGTCTTTGGGGCTTAGGATCATTACATAAAAACTTTAAACTTGAAATACAACATCCTTATTGAAAACTTCCTTTACATGACCACTACATTCCTTCGTACTTAGCATTGCATGGGATAACCTGAGGACATGCATAAGAAAAGGGTGAGCTATAAAGCCCAGTAAGGGAGTACAAAATGAATAACATGAGGAGTACAATACATGTTAGGCAATAGGCATATCAATAGATCATAAGAGAGACATGAACATAAAGTCATGATAAGGCATGATAATCATAACATGGAAATGTGGCAACAACACTTAACATTGAATTAGCATGAGCCAAGGCTCATTGCACATGGAGCATGAGTAAAACCTCATTGCACTTGAAGCACGAGTAAACCCTCGTTGCACTTGAATTATCATGAGTCAACACTCATTGCACATGACGTATCATGATACTATACTTTACCCAATGCATTGGAGCGCTATAAAGGGCGCACCCTTCTTAAACATTTCATTTCATGCATAAGTGTGCCACATGGATCATAAAACATGGATTCATAAAACATAATCATTTCTTCCATGATAAAGGAATGTGGAATTCATACATGAAACTTTACAATCAATATGTATATGTGCATAAAGGTGAATACCCTTGATGGAGAAATGGTCATGGTATTCACTACACAAAGACATTGGCTTAGAAAATCGGTGCGATTTCGGCAGCGTAACGGCGTGACATAAGAATTCATAAAAAAGGTTGATGAGAGAGAAAGGGGTTCCTCATCATATTTACATGTAATGGACAGTAAGGAGATAATATATATACATGTCCCAACAATATAAATGGAATTTAGATTCATGATACAAAAGTATTTCTTGAATGTAAAAGAAGAGAGAGAAGTTCCTTTCGGAATTTCGGCATAGTAACGGGTGTACATGGGAGGCATTTAATGAGAGGGAAAGGGTTCTCCCATCATTCAAACAATAAGAGGGCAGTATGGGGGAGGTGCAAAACCATACCCCAACATTCATAATTGAAATAAAAAGGGCAATACAACTTAATGAAAATTGACAAAAAAAAGAGAAAGGAAGAAAACCCCTTACTTGGAAGTGTGCTTCCAAAGGCTAGAGAGAGGCTTGTGGGAGGCTTCTTGGGAGCTTGGGGCACCTTGAGAGGATTCTAGAGAGAGTAGGACAGAGGTTGGACGAACTTCAAGGGATTTGGGTGAGGAGGAAGTGGGAGCTTGGGTGGGTTTATATAGGAAAGGTGAGAGAATTCTTTATTATTTAGGTTTGGGACCCCTTATATTAAAATAATCCAAATAACAAACCATCCCATGGTATTTGCCCATGGTTTCTGGAAAAGGAAAGAGGAAAAAAATATTTTACAAGGCCAAGGTCCGAACTTATTAAAAAATTAGGGTTGCTTATGTGGAGGTGAGTCACACTCCCATGGAAATTAATTTAAAAAGGCAAAGTGTTGAATAAGTCTTGAGGGCTCCATTAATGCTTTGAAAAGTGAGTCAAACAAACCCAAAACCTCATTATTTTAATGATAAAACACATATTGGCAGAACATAAGGATTATGGTATTTTATTACATCACCATTGGGTCATTATGATGTCATAAAACACATTATATATTTAAATGGTATTTAATTTTTACCCAAAAATTTGACTGTCTCAGAAAATTATGAAAAATTCACCGTTGGATAATTTCGACGTCCTGATTCCAAAAATAATATTTATTTTATCTAAATAATTTTCTAAATATGTGAATTTTTACTTTTAATATAAAAACCGACATTTATAAAAAATTCACGGGTTTTGACAGAAATGGCTTTCAAACCTTAATAAAAAATTTAATTGCATTCATAAACTTATAAGATCATTTATATTTAATAAAAATTAATTTAATATTAATAATAATATTTTATTAAAATATTATTTAATTCAAAAATCCTTTAATTTAATAAAATATAATTCTTAATTAAATAATAACTAAAAACATCATTTGTACTTTAAAAACTAATTACAATGCATCAAAAATGACTAGAAATTATATTCATTATTATATACAGAAATAATGTACATGGACATGGTGCTACTTATTTGTTACATAACCCCTTAAAATAGCCGCATAAGACCTAAGGGTAAGGTGTGCGATGGTGACAAACTCTTGGGGTTGCTCGGATAACATCGCTCGAGTGGTAATCTCTATCAACTTCCATTTTTCCCGTAGACGATCACGTTCGAGCTTGACTTGATGAAGCTCAGCTTGGGCTTGGTCAAGGGCAAAGCCCAAAGACGCCACCTCCTTTCCGAGCTCCGACAAATGGGCTTCGTAAGGGGCAATTCTACTGGATGAGGCCATCGCTTCCTTTGTCTGAGTAGAAAATTGGTTCGTTAAAGCCTTATATTTAAACTGCCCAGATGATCACTGTTCAGCGACTATAAAAGTAACGGTCACAAATCTTAAAGTAAAACTAAAAAAGTTGATATCTTATAAAAACATTTTTCATAAAGAAACATTTAACTGGATCAAGAGGGATTTTCCATTAATGAAATTTTGGGTCGTTACAACATTCCCCCCTTAAGAAATTTCTCCCTCGAAATTTTCCTTTTCCCACACTAAAACAAATGTGGGCAACTTAGCTTCATCATATCCTCCGACTCCCATGTTGCTTCTTCAAACTTGTGGTTTCTCCACAACACCTTGATGAGGGGCATTGTCTTATTTCGTAGAACTTTTTCTCTACGATCTAAGATCTTCACTGGTTGCTCCTCATAAGAAAGATCATCTTCTAATTGTACCACCTCGGAAGAGAGTACATGTGAAGGGTCTGGTATGTACTTCCTTAAGAGGGATACATGGAAGACATCATGCACCTTGGCCATAGTAGGTGGAAGTTCTAGTCGATAGGCCATAGCCCTAACACGATCAAGAATCTCGAATGGGCCGATGTACCTTGGACTTAACTTCCCTTTCTTTCCAAACCTCATGACCTTCTTCCACGGAGATATGCGTAAAAACACCATGTCTCCGACTTTAAACTCAAGGTCTCGTCGACGATTATCTGCATAACTCTTCTGTCGACTTTGGGCTGCCTTGATATGCTGCTGAATGGTTTTCACCTTCTCCACCATTTCTTCGACCATTTCTGGTCCAAGCAGCATACGTTCACCAAACGCATCCCAACATGCCGGTGTTCTACACCTTTTCCCATACAGGGCTTCATATGGTGCCATTTGGATGCTCGAGTGGAAACTATTATTATAAGAGAACTCAACTAGAGGAAGATGTTGATCCCATCCTCCTTTAAAGTCCATTGAGCACGCTCTCAACATATCCTCAAGTGTTTGAATAGTCCTCTCAAGTTGACCATCAGTTTGAGGATGATAGGCCGTACTGAAGTTCAGTTCAGTATTCAGAGCATGTTGAAGACTCTTCCAAAACTTAGAGGTAAATCTTGGATCTCGGTCAGACACAATAGATAGTGGTACTCCATGCAACCGTACCACTTCCCTGATATATATCCGTGCCAGTTGATCCAAAGAGAAATCCTCTCGAATAGGAATGAAGTGTGCAGTCTTTGTAAGACGATCCATAATAACCCAGATTGCATTGTTGCTTTTGGATGTCCTTGGAAGTCCAGTGACGAAGTCCATGGTGATGTTCTCCCATTTCCATTCTGGTATGGGCAATGGTTGCATCATCCCCTTAGACTTCTGCCTCTCAGCCTTCACTTGCTGACACACCAGGCACTTTGATGTATATTCGGCGATATCCTTCTTCATATTATCCCACCAAAAGTTTTCTCGGAGATCTCGATACATCTTTGTGCTCCCTGGGTGAATAGAGAAATTTGAACTATGTGCATCATCCAAAAGTTCCTTCTTCAGCTCCGAACTTGATGGGACACATAGTCTTTTCCCAAACCGCACAATTCCTTCTTCATTAACATTAAACTCTGAGGATTTTCCCTTTTTGATAGCTTCCACTTTTTCTTGGATTCTCACATCATCCTTTTGAGCATCCTTTAACCTTTCCAAAAGAGATGGTTGAGCAATCATTTGTGAAAGGATTGATGATGTTCCCTTCTTTATGATTCCCACGTCCATCTTCATCAAGTCTAAGAAGATTGGATCCCTCTCAATTCTCATCATTGATAGAATTGCTGGATCCTTTCTACTTAGGGCATCCGCCACCTTGTTCGCCTTCCCAGGGTGGTAATGTATTGAACAGTGATAATCCTTTATGAGCTCTATCTATCTTCTCCGGCGCATATTAAGCTCTTTATGTGTGAATATATATTTAAGACTCTTGTGGTCAGTATATATCTCACATTTCTCTCCATAGAGATAATGCCGCCAGATTTTCAAGGCAAAGATCACCGCCGCCAACTCCAGATCATGCGTTAGATAGTTTCGCTCATGGATTTTCAACTGTCTTGAGGCATAGGATATCACTTTATCATTCTGCATCAGCACACATCCTAAACCCTTCTTCGAAGCATCACTGAATACCACAAAAAGCTCCCCACTTGTGGGTAAAGTGAGCACAGGTGCAGTGATTAGCCTCCTTTTCAACTCCTTGAAGCTTTCTTTGCATTCATCACTCCAAGAAAAATTTACTCCCTTTCGAGTTAGCTTGGTAAGATGGTTGGACAATCGTGAGAAGTTTCTCACAAATCATCGATAATATCCAGCTAACCTCAAGAAGCTACGGATATCAGTTACCGATGTTGGCCTCGGCCATCCCTCAATTTAATCTGTTTTGGAGGGGTCCACAGATATCCCATTTCTTGTGATGATATGGCCCAAGAATGAGACCTCCTTCAACCAGAACTCACACTTGCTGTACTTGGCATAGAGCTTCTCCTTGCGCAAAGTCTCCAGTACAGTTCTTAAATGCTCCTCATGGTCCTCCTTGGTTTTGGAGTATATTAGAATATCATCTATAAAGACTACCACAAATTTATCTAGGTAATCTCTAAAGACTCTATTCATCAAGTCCATGAATATTTCTGGAGCATTGGTGAGTCCAAAAGGCATTACTATGAATTCATAGTGCCCGTACCTTGTACGAAAAGCAGTCTTGGGGATATCTTCCTTCTTCACCCTTACTTGATAATATCCCGACCGCAAGTCGACCTTGGAGAAGTATTGTGCTCCATGCAGCTGATCAAACAAGTCATCGATTCTTGGGAGTGGATACTTTTTCTTTATCGTGATTTTGTTAAGTTCACGATAATCGATGCAAAGCCGCATTGACCCATCCTTCTTCTTGACGAAGAGGACTGGTGCACCCCATGGTGATGCACTTGGGCGTATAAACCCTTTATCCAGATTCTCCTGTAGTTGTTTCTTCAGTTCTTCAAGCTCAACCACAACCATTCTATATGGAGTCTTGGATATTGGTAGCTCCCCAGGTATAAGTTCAATTGAGAACTCAACATCTCTTCTTGGAGGAAGACCAGGAAGTTCCTCGGGAAATACTTCAGCGAATTCCCTCACAATAGGCATTTCTTCAAGGGTGGTTTCTTCCTTGGACTCAATCATCTGAGCCAGATATGCGTGCTCATAAGGCAGTAATATCCATGCTTGAGATGATGGAGCTAAAGGAGATTCATCTTCCTCCTGACACTTGTAAAGAATCGGGGGTCGATTCTCCATATGGAGTGTGATTTCCCTCTCCCGACAATTTATGTTGGCTCTATATAAGGAAAGCCAATCCATGCCAAGAATTGCATCAAATTCCACCAAAGGGAGTATGATGAGGTTCGCCGGGAAATTCAATCCACAGATTATAACAGGGGAGGACTTATACTCATGGGATGCAATGATTATCCCATTTGCCGTACTCACCGACATCTTTACTTCCATGATTTGTGGTGGTGCAGGGATTGTTCTACTAAACTTTTGAGATATAAAAGAATGCGTAGAACCTGAATCAAAAAGTATGTTCGCTATTCTTGAATGAATAACTAGCGTACCTGTCACCACTTCGTTGTCGGGGTTCACTTCGGCAGAAGTAATGGCAAAAGCTCTTCCTTGCTGTCTTGGAGGTTGTTGATTGCCTCCGATAAACCTCGGATTAGGGCACTGATTCGCAAAATGACCCAGTTCTTTGCATTTGAAGCATTGAACAACACGTTGAGGTTCGAACGGAGCGTTCCTCTCCTCTGTCGCAGCTGCGGGTCCTTCTTGCTGACAGTTAACAGCTAGGTGCCCTTCTCTTCCACACTTAAAGCATTTTCTTGTCCCCCTAAGGCAATTTCCAGGGTGCTTTTTTCCACACTTTTGGCAAGTGGGGTGCTGGAATTTCTTAGCGCCATTGGATTTATCCATCGGACCACCAGAATTGAAGTCCACCTTCCGCTTCTTGTCCCCATGATACCCCTGTGATTCTCCGATCTCCTTTTCAACCTTGAGGGCACATCGGACAATTTCCTCATAGCTGTCGAAGTCACGGATCGCTAATGCTTTCCGCAAGCTAGGCTTCATCCCACCAAAGAAGCGGTCAACCTTGCATTCGGGGGTAACGACAAAGCCGGAAGCGTATCGTGCAAGCCTTGTGAAGTTTTCCTCGTACGCTCCCACAGATTCCTCATCTTTCTGCTTGAGGGAAAGGAAGTCCCTTTCCATCTTAAGACGGAGGGTCGTGGAAAATATTTATCGAAAAACATCTTCCGGAATACCTTCCATTCCAAAGCCTCGATCTCCTCCTCAGGCTTCGTATTTTTGATCAACGTCCACCATTGATCAGCTTCACCCTCCATACGATAAGCCGCCAGGAGAACCTTCTCTTTTTCAGAGCATTGGAGGATGGAGAATATCTTTTCAATGGAGTTGATCCATTGTTCAGCAATCGTGGGATCGGATGATCCACTAAAAGTAGGAGGCCATTGTCTCATGAAGCTTTCAATAGCGACTTGTTCTTTCTTAGGGGGGGTTGAACGTTCCTCTTGACCAGTGTTTCTATTCAAAACTTGAGTTAGCTGAGAGAGAAGCGTGACAAAGTTCGCGATTCCCGATCCCATTGGTTTGGGCATCTCATAAGTACAATCATCACACTGATCTTCACAACGGTTGTTAGCCCGAGTTCTCCTATTACCGACCATTGGCTGGAATAAAAGGAAAGTTAGGGGTAACAAATAAAGGGTAATCCAAAGACAAAAGTTGATGACTTATAAATAAACTTTAATCTCTTTAACTAATGAGTCTATAGGATTCAATCCAGGATTTTCATGATCTTCCTTCTAACATATATCCTTAGGGGAATTTTTCCCTTAATAAGGGTTCATACTAAGATTGTGAATTTATCAAAACATATCCCCCGGGAGTGTCGTAACCAAGAGTGCAGCAAGGCCCGTTGTCGTGCACCAGTTCCCGTTCGAGTCTAGATCAAAGCGGTGTTTTCGGGTTTTACCCCTAGGATACATCTGTGCCAGAGCCGCCTCTACCTGCTCGTATCCAGACAGGGATGTATTTGTTTGATAAACCACTTACTTAGTATTTACCAAAACTTAGGGATGTTTTTATTATGATTATTCTTGTATCTAAGGCTTTACTAGGGTTTCCTAATCCCAAAAATAACTAAACCTATCCTCTGATACCAACTATGACAACCCTGCTTTTTATTACAACATAAACATGCTTTATTACATAAAACTTCACTTGATACAACAAAGAAGATCGAGAGGTTTAGTGTCTTTGGGGATTAGGATCATTACATAAAAACTTTAAACTTGAAATACAACATCCTTATTGAAAACTTCCTTTACATGACCACTACATTCCTTCGTACTTAGCATTGCATGGGATAACCTGAGGACATGCATAAGAAAAGGGTGAGCTATAAAGCCCAGTAAGGGAGTACACAATGAATAACATGAGGAGTACAATACATGTTAGGCAATAGTCATATCAATAGAGCATAAGAGAGACATGAACATAAAGGCATGATAAGGCATGATAATCATAACATGGAAATGTGGCAACAACACTTAACATTGAATTAGCATGAGCCAAGGCTCATTGCACATGGAGCATGAGTAAACCCTCATTGCACTTGAAGCACGAGTAAACCCTCGTTGCACTTGAATTATCATGAGTCAACACTCATTTCACATGACGTATCATGATACTATACTTTACCCAATGCATTGGAGCGCTATAAAGGGCGCACCCTTCTTAAACATTTCATTTCATGCATAAGTGTGCCACATGGATCATAAAACATGGATTCATAAAACATAATCATTTCTTCCACGATAAAGGAATGTGGAATTCATACATGAAACTTTACAATCAATATGTATATGTGCATAAAGGTGAATACCCTTTATGGAGAAATGGGTATGGTATTCACTACACAAAGACATTGGCTTAGAAAATCGGTGCGATTTCGGCAGCGTAACGGCGTGACATAAGAATTCATAAAAAAGGTTGATGAGAGAGAAAGGGGTTCCTCATCATATTTAAATGTAATGGACAGTAATTAGATCATATATATACATGTCCCAACAATAGAAATGGAATTTAGATTCATGATACAAAAGTATTGCTTGAATGTAAAAGAAGAGAGAGAAGTTCCTTTCGGAATTTCGGCATAGTAACGGGTGTACATGGGAGGCATTTAATGAGAGGGAAAGGGTTCTACCATCATTCAAAAAATAAGAGGGCAGTATGGGGGAGGTGCGAAACCATACCCCAACATTCATAATTGAAATAAAAAGGGCAATACAACTTAATGAAAATTGACAAAAAAAAAGAGAAAGGAAGAAAACCCCTTACTTGGAAGTGTGCTTCCAAAGGCTAGAGAGAGGCTTGTGGGAGGCTTCTTGGGAGATTGGGGCACCTTGAGAGGATTCTAGAGAGAGTAGGGAAGAGGTTGGACGAACTTCAAGGGCTTTGGGTGAGGAGGAAGTGGGAGCTTGGGTGGGTTTATATAGGAAAGGTGAGAGAATTCTTTATTATTTAGGTTTGGGACCCCTTATATTAAAACAATCCAAACCACAAACCATCCCATGGTATTTGCCCATGGTTTCTGGAAAAAGAAAGAGGAAAACAATATTTTACAAGGCCAAGGTCCGAACGTATTAAAAAATTAGGGTTGCTTATGTGGAGGTGAGTCACACTCCCATGGAAATTAATTTAAAAAGGCAAAGTGTTGAATAAGTCTTGAGGGCTCCATTAATGCTTTGAAAAGTGAGTCAAACAAACCCAAAACCTCATTATTTTAATGATAAAACACATATTGGCAGAACATAAGGATTATGGTATTTTATTACATCACCATTGGGTCATTATGATGTCATAAAACACATTATATATTTAAATGGTATTTAATTTTTACCCAAAAATTTGACTGTCTCAGAAAATTATGAAAAATTCACCGTTGGATAATTTCGACGTCCTGATTCCAAAAATAATATTTATTTTATATAAATAATTTTCTAAATATGTGAATTTTTACTTTTAATATAAAAACCGACATTTATAAAAAATTCACGGGTTTTGACAGAAATGGCTTTCAAACCTTAATAAAAAATTTAATTGCATTCATAAACTTATAAGATCATTTATATTTAATAAAAATTAATTTAATATTAATAATAATATTTTATTAAAATATTATTTAATTCAAAAATCCTTTAATTTAATAAAATATAATTCTTAATTAAATAATAACTAAAAACATCATTTGTACTTTAAAAACTAATTACAATGCATCAAAAATGACTAGAAATTATATTAATTATTATATACAAAAATAATGTACATGGAAATGGTGCTACTTATTTGTTACATAACCCCTTAAAATAGCCGCATAAGACCTAAGGGTAAGGTGTGCGATGGTGACAAACTCTTGGGGTTGCTCGGATAACATCGCTCGAGTGGTAATCTCTATCAACTTCCATTTTTCCCGTAGACGATCACGTTCGAGCTTGACTTAATGAAGCTCAGCTTGGGCTTGGTCAAGGGCAAAGCCCAAAGACGCCACCTCCTTTCCGAGCTCCGACAAATGGGCTTCGTAAGGGGCAATTCTACTGGATGAGGCCATCGCTTCCTTTGTCTGAGTAGAAAATTGGTTCGTTAAAGCCTTATATTTAAACTTCCCAGATGATCACTGTTCAACAGCTATAAAAGTAACGGTCACAAATCTTAAAGTAAAACTAAAAAAGTTGATATCTTATAAAAACATTTTTCATAAAGAAACATTTAACTGGATCAAGAGGGATTTTCCATTAATGAAATTTTGGGTCGTTACAGGCCCTATTTCTGGGGTTCACTAAGACCCTTAGCACTAACATCCCCTAGTCTTCTACACCATAAGGTAGTGGAATTAGTTCCTAGACTAGAATATGTATTCAACTTATTTCTATACACCTTACCATCTACCAGATACATGCCATTACAAAGGCTTCCTTTCATAACTCTAAGGGATCCACGGGCTACTCTAAGACTTCCAGATCTGGACTTAAAGCCATACCCTTTCTGGTCAAGGATTCCTAGGTATATTAGGTTTCTTTTCAACTTGAGTACCCACCCAACTTCATCAAGAGACTTAACAGACCCATCATGGATCTCAAGTAAAATCAATCTTATTCCCATAATGTGGCAGCTCCTGTTATTCCCTAGAGAAACCTCACCAGACTTGACTTCCCTTAACTAAATAAATAACTCCCTCCTAGGGAACATATGAAACGAGAATCCTAAATCTAGAATACACTCATCATAGATGGATGTGCCTGTGATATTTAACACATCAGTAGTGTAAAAATATTTTTCAACTAATAGGGAATGGTCATTATTATTATCTTTATATTCACTCTTCCTATTAGGATAGTTCCTATTAATGTGTCTGGGTTGTTTATGTTGGAAAAATTTGATTATCCTTCCATTAGATTTTCTTATATGTTTCTTAGACCAAACCCTATATTTTCTCCTACCCCTTAAATCACTTCGACCTCTAAACTGACCTCTATACCTGACATTTAAACCCTCAGACTCGGTTTTCACACTACCCTTTCTTTGATGGTCTTTAGAGAGGAAAATAGATTTTACTTCCTCAAGAATTAATGTTTCTTTCCCATACATCATCGAGTCTTTAATAGATTTAAATGAATTATATAATGATGTTAGCAATATAATATCTTGGCCTTCATCATCCAATTTGATGTCAATGTTGTCTAGGTCTAATATGATCTTATTATGTTCATCAATGTGTATCCTGGATAAAGTTCCAGGGCTCTTTTTAAAAGTATATAATCTCATTTTCTTATATAGGGTACCAACAAGATATTTTTTTATATAAAGGTATTCCAATTTGGACCATATACCAGCGGTAGTAGACTCATATGCAATTTCTATTAGGAAATTTTCTCCTAATGATAAAAGGATAAAACTATGGGATTTACTCAGGGTATCCTCTAGGACATCTAGAATGGAGGTGGCAGCCTGCCCATCAGGGGAAATGGTGGTGATTTTCTTCCTAGGGCCAGCGAGGGCATCAATAAGGTCATTATGATCTAACAAGGTTGTCATCTTAATTCTCCAGAGATTAAAATCATTATCATTGTCAAAATTATGAATATCAAACTTAGTTGAACCCATAAAAATAAAACTGAAAGCTCTGATACCACTTTTTGGGGTAAATTAATCTAACCCAAGAAAGTCCAAGATTCGCTATTTTATATAATGGTGAACAAATAAGAAGGTCTTTGTTAAAGGACTTGTTTTAATCGTGCTAGATCCAGAATGAGAAACTCATTCAAGACAAAAAACAAACAATCAATGAAAAACAAGTGTAAAGAGGATAAAAGATATAACTTGATTCGGCCCCAAGGGGACCTACGTGCACAGCGAGAACACCACCGGGGCAACCAATTTATTAAAAAAGCAAGAAAGAACACAAGTACATATTACAGACTCAAATGCAAGACTAAAGGACCACATAAACTATCCGAGGAGGATGAGCTTGTTGAACTAGGAGGCAGTGACCAACTCTGTCACGTAGAGTCAGCCCTGTCCACTTCTGGATGAACTCACACACGAAGACAAGAAGGATACAAGAAACATACATTTCAGAGAAAAGATAAACCGCTACAGAACCAAGATCTAAAAACTAGATCTTGGTTACGATTGAAAAGAATGTAAATGTTTTTACCACTTGAAGTGTCACCGTCGAAGAACCCAAAAGCCGGGATGATCACCACTGAGTCTCCACCAGAAAAGTAATCCAGTTTCAGGAGGTGGTACGTGCAGCGGCAGAGGGGAGTGTGGGCGTCAGGAGCCTCTTGGGTAGTTTGTCCTTCTTGTTCTCTGCAAAGTCGAGACAAATCTGATCACACTGAGAGGTCTCCACTGAACCAGAGCAGAAACCACCAGGGATAAGCACACAACTCCCTCCTAGGAAATCGGTGCAATAAATGCGCAACAGACGGGCTTCATAAGGTTCAGAGGATCAGACGAATGAAGGCAGTGTGGACGACAAAGATCATCAGGACAGTTTGTGTAACCGAGGTCTGTACAACGCACAGAACAAGTGGCGTGTTCTGAATGGAGTGGAGCAACACAAAACAGATCAAATCTATCCAGAACAAACACAACGAGTGTAATCTGAGCCGTCAGATCGACGGTAATCAGCAGTCCAAAAAAGGTCCACGCTAATAGGTATGGAAGCCAATGAACCGGGTTCCATAAAAAATAGACCGGAAAACATAATGCTGAGTTGGAATCGGGAAAATACCCACGTAAAGGATGCCATGAAAATCATGTAGAACAAAATAATAAATGGAACAAACTGAATTAATTTCATTGTGACAGAATGAAGGCTTATTCTACAAATAGAACGCAAGCATATTCAATATAGTTGAATCGATGCTCGGGTTTGGATTTTTAATTAGAATAGGTCAGTGCTACATTGGGAAGTGAGCACAGGTCTCAGTATCGATAAGCAGCGTCATCTCCTCTGGTCAAGATTACATAAAAGTTTTCTTTTGTAGCGATGAACATCAGTTTCCTTCTTCAATTTTAGTGGGGATCAATAAGCTTCGGTCAGAACAGGTGGTGCACTCATGGGTTTCGATCAACTTCTTCAGTTTGGGGCAGCATTGAAGATTCAATCGGTGATATAGACGTTCTTCGATTGTTCATATTATTAACAATTATTTATTTAGATATCTAACACCACTGGCTTTCGTTACATGCTTGGTTGTATTCTTGTCAATAAGCTCATGGGAGTGTGTTTTATTCGGGAAGAAAGTTCACAGTGCGTGACTTCAAATTCTAAACTTGGGGTCTGGCTTGGTTCATTAATAGCATATGGTGAGGGTATGGTCAATCAAGATGATCGAATGCAAAGAGATGGAGGCTCTTTGGATTGGTTAAAAGTAGTATCAGAGCATGGTCGTTTGAGGCCATTGCGTATTCTTTTTCTTGTTGCGATCAATTTATGGGTGTATTCAATTGAAAACTTCATCAATTTTTTTCTTCAGTTTCTTGATTTACCACATGAAGGGATGACGTCACAGCCACTTCATTACTTTGGAATTTTTCATGCCATGGTAGCTTTCCTTGCGTTTGATCGGCAGGGGGAAACTCATGGTAGCTTTAGTACTTTTCTGAATTTCCAATGAAATGGAATAGTCACTTCATACCTTTGGAATTTTTAATTCCATGGTATCTTGCCTTGCAGTTGATTGGTTGGGGGAAACTCATGATAGCTTCAGTTGCTGAATTTTCAATGAAATGGAACAGTAGCTTGTGTCCATTAAAAATTTGGACATACATATCACACACATTTTTTTAATTGAAATCGGTTTTTCCCAATTTAAAATAAAGTAAAAATAAAATTTGAAAATTTCAAATTAACTGAAATCCAATCTATCAGTTTTTCCAAACACAACTAATTTCCAATGAAAATTTGAAAATCCATATTGAAACTTCACGATTCTCTCCTTTAAGAAAACAAAATCTGTTAATTTATTTAAAATTAATTTTAAAAAATGAATAAATCATTAAAACTAAAAAATAAATCCATTTAATAATTTTATTTCTAGACTTAATAAAAAAATAATTTATGGTTTTCAAAAGAAAACAATGAATGATTAAAATTCATTCAATTTAACAAATTATTTTCTGAAAATAAATTAAAAAAACAATAAAACAATTATATATAAAAAATAAAATAATGGAACTTTTGATAAATCAAAATTGAAAAATCCAAAAAATATCAAAATTTTAAGAAAATTGTCAATGAAGTTCAAAATATCAAAAAGTATTTAACAGAACAATTTTCTTGGTATTTGAATAAATTTATGGGATCATTTCATTGAAAAAAGAAAAAAATTTAAAAAATTTAACTCACATCAATGAGGACCAAAAGTAGAAAATGATTTTGAGCACTCTGACACTAGGATTGGTCGATGAGAGTTGTCATGAGATGAAGTGATTTGATCTTGGTTGAGTATACTCATCTATGATTGAAGATTGATTGCAGAAATTTTGATGAACCCCCTGAAATTGAAGATCTCGATCTACATTTTTACATTTATGTGTAGGATTGTTTGATGAAGTTGGTGGGAGTTCGAGCACCCATAGGCTATGACTTAAAGATCATAGCTTGGTGCATGTGAGGTGTTCGATGAAGTTCTCTAATGAAATCACAAACTAGAATGATGAAGTTGTCAGCCAATAATTTCCACCTAAAATCTCAACCTTACATATCCCCCAACCGAAACTCTCGACCTCCACTCCATATAATATAACTCTAAATGAAGATAAAATATTTTTATAATGGTTATGATTATCTATTTGAAGGATTTATTTTAAGACGTAGGGGGCCTATATGTTTCTAGATTCTCTGATTACTCATTTGAAAATTGACATGCACTAATTATTTAATCCTTTTTCTTAAAGAATCCATAACTATGAGAATCGATGATTTTATTTTGTGTCATGTTCATCATTTAGGACCATTGAGGATTAGGGGACATCTAAGCCTATGTTAGTGCCATCTCACTAAGAGTTTCTGATGTTGCAGCTATGTCATAATCCCACTGAAGATGAAAATTTTAGGATATGAGAGCTGTTATAGGCCCAAAATTTTTAGATTCTAGTTTAACCAAATCCTGATAAGGCCTAATCCGATCCATCCGACACTCAAGTCCCTACCAATTTCAACATGGGCATTATTTATCCCCAATTACTCACATGGGAACACCCAGTAAAACCTTTAGTCCATTGTACTACAACACAATGGAACATTTCACCCTTGATTCTTCTTGATTAAGAATGAATAATGATCATGGGAGGGTAATGTTTTTACAAAAATATTTTAATAACCTCAACCTTCAAGATCCACATGTGGAAAAATAAAAGAAAAGGGAATTAGGTAACCGAATTCAAGAAAATTCTAGAAGATCTGGTATACAATTAAGGGAAAGCGTATGTGCAAATCACATGTTATATGGAGATACTATACGTGAGGGACCCGAGTTTCTCTATCTATGGTACAACAATTCACTAGTGGGGGGGGGAGTGGGTAGTTTTGTAATTTCTCGATCAAGTAGAAATAATACTGTTGTTTCTTTCTAAAATCCTTCTATTTATAATTACTTGAATTCTCTTGTGTTGACCCATTAATCCCTTAGTGGATGAGATGAGGATAATACCTGTATTTACACTATTAATTAATTCTAAATTTCAATTAAATACATATATTTTAATCTAACTTGGTTTAATTGAACTATGTTGACATTATGAGATTTAATTATTCATTTCCAATTCAAATTCATCTTTCCTCTTACAATGGATTTCACACACAAGCCACTTAATCTCTCTCCAAATCCAATGATCATGAGTAGCAGATTGACCAAAGGGTGATTATAGATCTATGATCACCAGAAAACGTGATGTTAGAGAATAAAATGATCATTACACCACTTTTATCAAGATAAAATATCTAGGTGAGGGTAATCATGTGAGGTTTCACTTGGTTAGAGAGAAATTACAAGATTAAAAGAATGGAATCATGATTTAATAGGAGGAGATGTGATATCAAAATTTATGCAACTTTGTTTAAAACTGAGTTCAATATAATCTAATTTAAGTGTTAATTTAACACAACAAACCCATTAAACAAGAGAAAAACACACCCAAAACACTCTCTTATCCAAAGACTACATGAGACCCACTATTTATGCATTTAATTCAAGTTCTTACAATTCATTTGTTGATGGCCCCACGACATGACATTCATATACCTAGAGTAATTTATAGGGAGGACAGTGTTTTGTTGCTATTTTTTTGTTAAATTATTTTAACTAATGACTAGATCTAGTTCATCTTACCTTATTAGTTTTAATCCATATTTTGAAAGAACTATTCTATAAAGGATCAAAACATTAAAAACCACTGAATAATTGGTGAGATAGTTTATCACAATTCCATTAATTGATTGTCCTTATTCATCTTATCCCTCTACAATAGTAACTCTAGGAATTGAAAATATGGAATAAAATATAGATCAGTTAGATATTACCTTAATATAAGTGTATGTAACCAATTTCAAAATCAATAATCAGAATTAATAACCAAATAAAAAACAATAATTTTATCATAAAATGGGAATGATCTAATTATTTCAAAACCTTCATGGCTTGTTAGGAGAAGATCCTAATAGACAGTTGAGATAATTTGGAGAAGTCTACAATAGCTTCAAACCTATAGGAATTTTATAACGACATTAAAATTGTAAGGTGTTCCAATTATCCCTTAAAGGATATTCTAAGGAGTGGATCTGTAACCTATAACTAGATAGATCACCAGTGAGTATGAACTATGAAAATCCTTCCTCCATAAATATTTTCCTATATCATTTATTGCTCAACTAAGCATGGGGAGATATGAAATTAAGCAAGAAAGTGGAGAAATCCAATATGAGTACTGAGAGAGATTCAAGTAGCTGACTACGTCTTTCCCACATAAGACTTATGAGGAGAACCATTTATAGTTATTTTTCTACTATATATTGATGAAAAATGAATAGAACCTACTGAATGATTCTTCTAGAGTAGTATTGATCATTAAGCTTTCTTCCAAAGAGAGATAATTGATTTAGAGGGTCTCCCAAAATTTCCAATAATTTAGTAAAAGAACTACTATAAGGAGATTACATGAGTTTAATATTTTTAACTCTCATTTATTTGAAAAAAATGTAAGAACTAATATCTCTTATAAGATAGTCCATTTTGAAGGAATTTTTATAGAATAAACTTACTTCACCCCCTTCGGTCTTCCAACTCTATCATTCCCTGAAGCACTCCACCTATTGTTTCCCATGGGTACAATATAGTTGTGATTCCTTGTACCAAAGATAATACTATAAATAATCAAGATAAGATCAAGGAAGTATAGAGTATTCCAAAATTTAATATAGTGCTAAAAAACAACCTTAAAGACCACCCCTCCCAAATGGTTTTCAATAAACTTTCTAAAAACCAAATTTTAGAGATAGAGAGATCAACTATCTACATGATACAAAATAAATAAATCTAAAAAACCTTAAATGGATGATGTGGGGAAAAAACATATTATGTCTAACAACATCCAAGACTCTGAGTTGAAGGAGTTAAAAGGATAAATCAATCCAATTCTATCTTCCATCAATGAATTGAAAAACTAAGGTTCAGATACACTTCCTACCCAATAAATTCCTAATCCCAAAAAAATGCTATTTCTATTTCATTAAGAAGTGTAAAGAATCTAGGATACACTAAATAAGAACCATCTCAAGTAGAAGTTGGAAGTGGAAAACCCACTAACCAGATGAAGCTATCTTGGAAAATAAATCCAAGAATAAGTGCTTGTAGAAACATCCCCAGTAATGAAATACATAGGAAATGAAAAGATAGAAGACCCCCATCAAACCTAACCTATTTTATATATAATAATTAATAGAATACCCCCATCAACCCCAACCTCCTTTACCTATAAGGATTAAACCCTCAGGAAACCCAACGAATAGTCTTTACAATAGGATATCCTAGAGATATTCAAAAAGGAAATAATCAACATCTATTTATTAGAATACACCTTAAAAATATCAATGTAATAAAAATTTATCAAATAAATTTTCACCAGGAAGAGGAGGATTCAAGGAAATAAAGATGTAAACATCAGAAAGAAATTTTTCCTCGCCTATTATCCCACAAATACCTAAGAAATGACAAGATCCAAGTATATTCATTATCCCTTACACCATAGAATAACTCACTTTTTCCAAGGAACTATATGATTTGGGATCATCAATTAATGTAATACTTATTAGGTTTATTATTTACTATAAAATAGCAATAGTAAACCCACATGAGTGTTTATAAAACACATAAATGAAACACTTCCTATCTGATTAGAGTTTTACATGACGTGATAGTAAGAGTGTAAGGATTTTTATACCTTGATGACTTATACATTCTGACCATCTAAGAAGGTAAAGGTCAATCTCACTCCCCTATCATTATAGGTAGGTTTTTTCAAAAGACTCCCAAAAAATAATAAATTCAAATGGGGGAAATATTTTAATGAATTTTGTAGAGAAGACATGGAATTTAAACATTATTGATTCAATGAAATGCCCCCATGAGGAGAAATATGTTTTTATATTGAACCATTTTTAATTTAATTATTAGTTTAATGAAGGTATTTTTTTAATATAATTCAATTTGTAGAATCTCTAGAAATACCTAATCATATTGATGATTTTTTTAAACGAGTTAAATTTTGAGAATTTTTTTGTTTACTGATTAAGATTATTTTGATGGGAGTTATTTTAATAATTATCCAAAGACTTTGATTGAAATTTATACTATAAAGGTGAAAGTTGTAATCATAAAGAATATCATGTTAAAACCATCATTATAATAATCCCCTAAAGTGGAATTCAAACTACATCCACCTAATTTAAAATATGTTTATTTAATGGGAAATAAGAAACTATCAGTTATGATTTTGATAAATTTAAATCCCACTCAAGTACATAAACTTATTTAGATTATAAAAAAACATTAGGTCCCTATGAATATCAACTTGGAAAATAATCTATGTGAAATATTTTCATTTTCCAGTTGAGTTGGAACACAAAGCCTATTATGCTATCAAGTGAGTTAACCTAGAATTTTGAATATATGGAGGATAGAGGAAGATGAAAATGATGAAACTTAAGGAAATGAGTAGGGAAGCATACAAGAATACATTTTTGTATAAGGATAAATCCATATATATCCACGAAATACACATTAAAAAAAGAATCTTGGAAGAGGGAGATAAAGTTCCACTATTCTTCTCAAGGTTTAATCTCATTCCTTTTAATCTTCATTTATAATGGAATAGACCATACAAAGTAACTAATGCATTTCACTTTGGTATATTATAGATTAAGATATATGATTCCTATCATCCCTGTAATGTTAATGGCCAATTGTTGAAACAATAATTTGACGATTAATGGGAATAACCAATAGAGGAGTCCAAAATCCTTTTTACTGATATTTAATAAACGACTAGAAGGTTGTGTCTTTCATACATAATGATCTGTAAACTCACTGTTTAAATATATTTTTCCTAAAAAATACTAGAATTAACTAAAATCATTTTTGAGGTAGGTGTAGGAAATATGGACAAGTATCTTAGGATATAAATACCCTTCTCTATATTCTTTTTTTTTTGTGTGTTTTTGGATTAAAACTAAATAAATGAAAGTGTTAAAAAAAACTACTTTCAGATCCCATTCATACTGTTTTCTACTTTTTAATATTTTTAGTGTGTTTCTAGGATATAAAAACTTGGAATGAATATTTTCATGCCTTGGAAAAATACTGTGATATAGTCTATGGATTCCATTGGTTCTAAAAATTGAATGAGTTAAATGATTGATGAGTGAATTTACCATTGATTTCATATAATTTTTTGCTTGGGAAATGGGGTAAAATATTTAAATAAATAATAACTTATTTGGACAAAATCATATCTTGAGGGAACTAGACTGATTAAATCAAACCTAATCAACCAAAACTTAGTAATTAAGTAGAAACTCATGGACCCCCTAAAAGACAATAAAATAATTGATATTAATTGGAGTAAAATAATAAGATGAGATTTTATTAAGAATTATTCCTACTAAAAATTAATAACATGTGTTTGTGTGTGTCTGTTATCCATCAAATAAGAGTTAGAGAAACTTGGGATCCATCTAACCAAATATTTTATATATGCATTGAATATTAATATTAGTCTTGGGGGATACCTTCTATATTGGGATGGGTTATTTTAGTGCTTAATTACACTCATTAAATAAGTGATTTTCAAAATTCCGGTTAGGAAAAAGATTCAATAAATGCTAATTAAAAAATGGGATAGATAGGTTTGGTGAATTTTAAACTTGTACGAATAAGGGGAAGATATTATATATGAATGTAATTTAGGAATTATCAATGAGTTGTGAAGATGAACCTTGGAAAAAGAGCTTAGAGGAAGGGGATTTAAAAAGTTCCCACTTGTTAAAATAATGATTTCAGATGAATCCATTAAATTTACAGCCTAAATATATATATTTTTTGATTTAAGAGAGATAGTGGATTCAATTAAAAAATGTGTTATGATAATTCAAAAAATTAAGGAAACTATGTTTTTCATATTTTCTCACTTGTACACTTAAGTCTAGGTTAGATTATATCTTCAAATTATTGAATTAACTATTTTCCTAGGAGTGTAATAAAAATATTATGGGGTGTGATGAAATGATATTTTATTAAAAAAATTGTTTATGATTGACTATTAAAACTCCCTATAACCGTTTTAAAAAACCTATAAAATCATACATTTTTTATAATTTTTGTATATTTGGAATTAATTGATAAATTGATTATTTTTTTTGATTTTTAGTGATTTATTTAATTTTTTGAATTAATTAAAATCCCTGACTTGATATTTTAATATATATAATTTCATTTTTAAAGGGTTGTTGGTTTTAAAATTTGATTATATTTGGAACTAAATGAGTAAATTATTTAATTTGATTTGATTTGTAACTTATAAATAACCATCTATTTAATCAATGAATTTTTGGGTGTAATTATTAATAGGCTATTATTTTGTTTTTAAAATGTATTTATTCATTATGTATTTAATCTTGAAATTCCCTACACTGATTCTTAGTTTTTAATATTGCATGTTTAATTAAAAAATAAATAACATAAGTAAGAGATTGTGACCACACTAAGAGTAACCAAATGTGGAAAATTTAGTAAAGTCATCAAAATACTGTATGTGGTATTTCAACCTTACATATGAGGATATTACACCTACCATATACCCCCTCTATGGTTGATCAATCGACAATGAGGCTAATACTAAGTGACTCTTCCTTCCAATGTCTTCATGCATCTGCTTGTTGGAAATCCAGATTTCATGCATGCTCTTTCATAGTCGGTCACTCAAGATAATACATGAAAGTACCTAATGATTGATCATGCCAGCACCCTTAACCTACCAAAATTATAGAATTTTAAGATTCTAGGTGAAATCTCTCACACAACTGTTAAAAACTCTATGTTGTCACACACTTCCACTACCATCTATTTCTTGGTCACCCCCTATGAACTGGCTTTATTGATTATACCTTCAACTCCAAAGAGTCCACAAGAAGACCTCCATACCTTACGTTTTGATCTACCATATGATAACCCCTAATAATTCATTCATCCTCTTCCCATGGTTGATCACAAGAAGTCCCTAAATGGTATGCCTCATATTCCATAAAGTTATCAAAACAACTATAACAATTCATCAACCTAGCATCTTATATATTATAATTTCTTATTACCTCATATAAATTACATCAAACCCCCACTTTACCTCATCTCAAGAGTACCACACCTCTAGAAACCCTCCAAGAATATTCACTATGAAACCAAACATCAGGTATTATAGTAACTATACTCCCACAATACATCATACCAAGATATAGTAATCTATTTTGAAGTACATTTTTTCACCCAAACACTATACTTAACCTCTACATTACAACTCCATATCAATGGACCATACTACTAGATCTACAAACAAGCTTGATCGATGATGAAAAAAAGAAGAATATGATGTCGATCACTTTGGATCCAGGTTTGGTTGATGATAACTATTTTGTGATAAAGTTATTTGATCTCAGTTGAGAATTATCTTCTATGATTGAATATTTCATATCAATATTTTAGCAGACTACTCAAATTGAAGATCTTGATCTAGAATTTTACATTTTTGTGTAAGATTATTTGATGAATTTGGAAAGACCTCGATATCCAATAGTCTATGGTTCCAAGTTTATAGGTTGGTGAATGTGTGGTGTTTGAAGAAGATACCTAATTAAATCATGAACTAGAATGCTAAACCTACAATCTTTTCATTTCCACCAAACATCATAACCTTTTATATTGACTAAATCTAGATCTTTTACTCTATTACACCTACTATAACTTTGAATCAAATTTAAATATTTGTCTATTGGTTTTGATTCTCTATTTAAAGGTTTTATTTGAATATTAAGGGGGAATATATATTCCCAAATTCTTTAATTTCACATTTTAATATGGGATTGAACTAAATATTTGATTATTAGCCTTAAATAAGATATAGTAGAGATAACTGATGAGTTTATTTCATTTTGAGTTCATCATTATTTATTTATTGTTGACCAGAGGTCGTCTGAGATCGTGTTAGTGCCACCTCTCTAAGATTTTCTCATGTTTAATCCTATATCTAATCCCAGCGATGATGAAAATTGTATAAGATGATGGATATTAGAGACTCAATATCATTTGATCAAGTATTTTTGAGTAAAATGGAAAGAGGTGGGGATTAATTACCTTGAAAAACAATTTTAAAATGAGTCTATAAAATAAAAGTTATTATATTTCATTCAATTTATTTAAGTATAAAATAATCAAAATACAGAGAGCATAGATGAAATTTTACTTTAACCATAAAATAAAATAAATTTTGGAAATTAAAAATGCACACTATGATAAAATATTTTAGAAATAGGTTCAATAAAGACCCCCTACGTCACCTCCCCTAAATAATTCTCAAGAGATTTATATTGATCTATTTATTTTAATGGAAACCAATAACCAAATATGAATAATGTAATACCTTGTTTTTAATGGAAACCAAGAACCAAATATTAAATACCTATGTTTTAAAATAAACTATTAACTAAGAACCCTGAATTTATTAGTTTTGATCACCTAGAGAAGAGGATGAATATGGTAGTGGTTTGTTTTTACAAACCCTTTAGAAATCACTCAACTCTCTCATGAAGATTTCAAATAATATGATATATAAATAGAGATATAGGGAGATAATGTAGAAGAATATTATTTAAGAATTAAAATATGGAAGAAAAATAAAAAGGCTTAAATAATAGAGGAAATTAAAATTTAATTATGGAATTTAAAGCATGGTTTCCATTGTAGAATGGATGTTTTCTCGGAGATCTCTTTTAGAAGTACATTTCGGAACAACCAAGAATTATTTGGTGGGAATTAGTTGTCTTAGGTATCATAGATAAGACATAATACTCCCTTAATGTCTATTTATATCCTTCATATGCGTTGGAGGAGACTTGGGTCGAGTCAAGCCTTTAATGAGATGATTCAAAGTGTTTTGACCAACATTTAATGGCTCTTTGAATATTTAGGAATAAAGCCACTGATTTGGAACTCGATGCCACCAGATAGCTAGAGAGCCTTTGTAGCATGTTGGTATTTTGGACATATCATCATCTAGTCGATGTGCCTCTACTTGGTAGATGGTAGTACAAGAATAGATGAGGTGGTTGTTTTTGATGCACTGACTTTCCAATACACTCCTAACGAGCAGTCAATGCTGCCAGAAAATGATGGTCTAGGAAATATTCCATCATAATCCACTTGATTCCTCCATTTGGTCAAATTAATTCTTTGAATATACCTAAACAATATGACTAAAATACACTGAAAAATGTTGAAAACACTAATATTTATTGTGATAATGTGAAAAAATATAGGTTTAACAATATATTAAATTTTTATGATCAAAAGAATCCATTTAATATTAAAAGTAAAAAAGAAAATAAAAGAAGTAGGTAAAGAATAAATGGTAAATAAGAAGAGGGGAAAGAAAGAATATTTAGAAATACCATTTCTATGAAAGAATATGCCTCCCAATTTAAACAAGATCATTATATTCCTTTGAAACCCTTTCATTATAAATATATATTCCAATTTTTTGAAATCACCATTCCTTTTATGAATCTTACTTCTTCTATGATGAATAATTTTTACTCTTTTTTCATGAAAATTTTCTCCCTTTAAATAAAAAACTATTATTTTATTTCCTAGGATATTTTACCTTTATTATACATTAAATTTTACTTATATCCCCTAATAAATTAAACCTCCCCCCCTTTTGGATTAAAAAAAATTATAAAAAAAAGTTAAATTGATAAGAGATAAAACATGCATAAGTTAATAAAAATATTGATAAAAAATATTATTAAAATTTAAAAATTATTTTTAAAAAATAATAAAATAAACAATTTTAAAAAGCACTCAATATTTTAAAGGAGAAAACATATGAAAGAAGATATAAAAAGAATAATTTACAAGAATTACATTCCTAACCCCCCATTAATTAAATTAAAAAATTTTATAGAAAGGGGTTTTGTTATGATATAAACTAATTGAAGTTATATTCTAATATATTCTGACCCAATACATCCTTTTTGGAAGCGGTCTCTCAAAATGTAATGTAGAATATCAATTTTCTTTATGTGTGGATGTTGAAAATGATTTATAGATATTCTTATAACACTATATTTATTACATTTAATTAGAACATAAAGAAATGATATCCCAAAATCTAATAGATTTTTTTTAGTTATTTAATTTAAGTGAAACAACTCCTTGAGGATATAAATTACACTTCAAATATAGAAAGATAAAATAAATGTTTAATTTTACTACTCTAAGACATTATGGAATGTACAATAAGGTGAAAAGTCACATTTTTTATATTTCCTATATAATTGAAATCCTCTAAAATATTTTTTGTAAAAACATGAAGGATTGAAAGAGGTTCTATTAGGATAAAATAGATCTTGATTTTTAGAACCTTTAAAAAATGAGAAATTCTTTCAAGATTTTTTAAATGAGATTATTTTAGATTGGATTAAAAATGACTACAAAGAAAAAAATATAATGTCTATTCAGGTCACATTAAGGTAAATAAGGCTTCTAATCATACTTTTATAAATATTTTTGTCAATTGATTTACCACCATAATATAATTATAGTTTATAGGAAGTACATACTTGTGCGTTAATTTACTTATCCTGATCTATGTTAAAATAATATAAACATTCATTAGTGTATTTTATTTTTCTTAAAAAAGTGTCATCCTCATTTTGATAGATTTAAAAACTAAGAGTGTATTTTAACTCACCCATAAAACCCATTTCAAATTATTTTTCTCAAAATATTTAAAAATACATTACCAAGAGATTCATTCACTGATCCAAAAATTAAATCTTCGACATAGGTTTAAACGATTAAAAGATCCTTTGAAACATTTTTTAAAACTAATTTAAAAACTATTTTTCCCATTTTAAAGTCATTTAATAAACTAAAACTTTATTCACTTTTCATACCAATACTGAGGGGATTATATTAAACTATATAAATGCCTATTTAACTTGAAGGAGGAATTCATAAATTTGATGTTTTTAAAACTAGGTAGTTATTCTACAAAAAAAAATTCATAAATAAAACCATTTAGAAAAGAACTTTTAATATCCAATTTTTTCAAATTTAGATGGGTGATGAATGAAAAAAAGATTCTAATGGATTATAGCCGAGAAATTGGTGAAAAAGTTTTACTATTATCAAGGATTTCATCTTGATTAAATCTGTTGGCTATGGTTCTAGATATTTTATGTGTGATGTTACATTACTTGTATACTTTATTTCCAAAAAACCATTTTTTAACAATAATTGGACGACTGTTAGGTCATTCAACAAGAGTCCAAATACTATTCCATTGGAAATGGATTATCCATTATTACATATCCAAAACCAATTTATCATCATTAATAGCATCATCAAGGTTTTGAGTTTCTAAAAATGAAATAAAATAATGATGATTAACTTTATTTATGAATTAAATTCTAGTATGAGTACCAAATTTAAAATCACCAATAATATTTTCCCAGGGTTGATCTTTGGATTTTCCAAGGTCTAGGTAAAGGAATAGAATGTGATTCATCTTTGATAGGATGTTTAGGGGAATGGGGATCATTAAAATTCAATGGTTCATGGTTATCCATAACATCTTCAAATTGGGATGAAGGTTTTGGATAACTTTTATTGAATTTAATATAAATATATTTTTAACTGGTTTTGGTAATTTTATTGAAGACTCAATAGGATTTAATTGAGATTTAATACCCTAGAATGATTACTTAATTGGATTTTAGATCAAATTAATCTATGTTTTATTTAGTGTTATGGATATAACTTTTACATCCAAACACTTTCAAAAATAAAACATTCATAATTTTACATTTTCAAATTCCATAAGTTTTTTTGAGGATGGTTCTTATGAGAACATAATGATATTACAAGCTGTATTTACTAACTAGCCCAAACATATTTAGGGAGTTTGAAAAAATTATAGAGGAATATTGATATTTTATGATGATTATGATTCCATATTTCAACAATAATTTTTTTATGTGTTGTAGGAGTAGAAAAATTATGTTTATAATAACATAAAACAAAAATTTCATCAGACTCTTTGCTATGAAACTCTACACCATGATCAATTTAAAAGTAAATGATATTGTTCATTATTTCATTTTATGAGCTTATTGGTAAATCTTATGAAGAATTTATAAGCCTCATTTTTTTCTAAGTGAAATACATAGGTGAATATTTTATAATCATTAAAAATCATAAAAAAAATATGATTTGACTATGATATTTTCAACTTGAGTTTGTATAAAAATATCATTGTGAAAAAGATCAAGTGAATTTGTGGTAGATACTTATTATTTAGGTTTAAAAGATTTTTTTTCTTACCAAGCTGAAAAGGATCACAAAAACATTACCTTTAAAATTCAATTTTGGTAAATACAATTCTAGATGATTTAAGTTGAGTTTAACGAGTGTGTCTGCTATAGGGACCAATGAATCTATTCTAAAACCAAGACTTAATATCTTTAATGCTTAAACATCTAATATTTTGATAAGAAAGATATTTTAAATTAATAATATAAAAATTCTAAAAATGAAAAGTGGTAAAAAAAGATAGCCTTTAGAATTTAAAACTTTGTAAACATAATTTTAGAAAGGTTTTTTAAAACCATTTTCACAAAATTAGATAATTCTTAAAAAATTGTTTTTTAAACAATCAATGAATAAAACATATTTTATTAGTGAGGAATTTAGATATCAAATTTTACCTAAACGATGGATTTTAATTATTTAGTTTTTACTAAAAGTTATGTATCCTCTATCATGTATTTCAAGGTTATTAATTTTGAAGGGTTCACCACACATGTGTTGATGGAGTGCACTATCCATGAACCACCTTGATTTTTTGGATTTACTCTTTAGACATGTGTCCTATAAAATTAATAAATTAATCTTTTGGTACCCAGGTTTTGGGTCCATGAATGTTATCTAAGAGGGATTTTGGTACCCAAATTTATTTTAAATATTAATTTTGATATGGGATATATGTTTAAATATTGGTATTTTATTTTCTACTATATTGATAATTTTTTCAATTACATTTATAAATTAAATTTCCAGTTTTATGAAAATAATTACAATTTTTTTGAGAACCCACTTTTATAAATGTTATCTTTTTGGAAGAACCAACATTATGTGAAAAACCAATTTCAAAACCAATATTTAAATTAAATTTTAAACCCAATATTTTATTTATATTTTTTTCCTTGGGTGAATTTCATGGGATAATTTTAGAGATAATCAGTATTCAATTATAACTCATCCACATTCAGTTGATTATTTAATATTTTTGATAATTTTTATCTTTCAATTTCAAGTGTATACTTTTCTTTATGAAATTGATTATACTTATTTACACGTTCTTTGTTCATTAATGTTAGTTATTAAACCTTATTTAACTTAATTACAATTATATTTTAGATCTCTATAGCTTAGGTTATTAGATGAAGAAGAGGAATAAGAGTAATTTATGGGGGAATAATAAGAGGAGTTAGAACTTACTTCCTTACTAGTCTTGACTTCATACATAAGACACTTGGTTATTTTTTCACTTGATTCATTTAAGGATAGGGAATCATCACTTTCACTCTAGGTTGAAACCGTGAAGGATTTATTTCTTTTATTCTTATTATCCTTATTTTTCATTCTGATCAAGGGGTATTCCAACCTTCTATGAACCTTTTTTAAAATTCAAATCATTTAAATTTTTATTAAATTTAATTATCCTTATTTTTGTAATATTGGTAATATTTTATTTTTTAATGATTCTGTTTATCTTTTTTCCCAGATGATCCATTTCATCACCATCATAAGAGTTTTCATTAATGGATTTAAAAGAAATCATCTTTTTATCCTTGATTTATTTGTCTTCCTTATTACCTTGCCACTTTATTGTGATCTCAAAATTCATGATAGATTGGATGAGCTCCTTGACGGAAATGTTATTTACATATTTTGATTCATATATTATCATTACTTTATATGCCAGATTACTTAGTAGTACCCAACGGTTTTTCTTCACAATCATTTCTACAGTAAGAGTATCACCATAAGAATTTATTCCATTTCATATATTAGTAATTCAAATAAAAATATCTATAATAGAATCATTAGGATATATACTAAAACATTCAAAATCTTTATTTTATATATCATTTATAATATATTTTACTTTATTTTTTCTTCTTGAGTATCTTATATAAGTTTCTAGATTTCATGATATATTCTTATAGTAGATATAATATTATATTAATTTTGGTATAATCCAAAATTCCTGACATTCATAGCTTTACAATCAAATTCAAAAGAAGTAATATTTTTGGGTGTCTATTTATAATCTTTTTCACTAGTAGGAATATAACCACGCATAACAATTTTCTATATGGGATAACCAATAGATCTAAGAAAAATTTGCATATGTTTCTTCCAATAATTATAGCCAAAACCATAAAAATAAGGTTCACGACTAATATATTTACCTTTGGGATCACCATGTATGTTTGAAATACATAAAATTTTAAAAAATAATTTCCTGTAAAATATGTAAAATATTTAGAAAAATAATTTATATATTAATAATTTGAAAATAAGAGATAAAAAAACAAAGAAAAAGGAAAAAATTTCATTTCAAGAACCCCTTTTATACCAAATATAGGTCAAAGTAGAATGGGAGGGGTGGGGGTGAATTTCCCTATAAAAATAATTTTCAAATGATTCTATAAAATTAAATACATTATTAGGAAACAAATTGATTTAATTATAATATAATAAATTAAAGATATCATAGATAAAATTAAAATCTTAAGTACAAATAAAAATAAATTATTGAAATTAAAAATGAATAATTATATAACGGAGTTCAGAAATAGCTCAAGAAAGAACCTATGTATCTCCTCCCCTTAGGAATTCTGGAGAGGGTTATATTTATCTCTTGTTTTTAATGAAAACGAAGAAGAAAATAAAAATAATGGAATCCCTTGGTTTTAATAGAAACAAAATCCAAAGAATAAGACCATTGGTTTTAATAGTAACCAAGAACTAAGAACCCTCACTTTAATGGTAGTACAAACCAAGAGCATAAGATAAAGAAGGAAATGTTTTGTTTTTACAAACCCTTTACAAAGCACTCAACTATCTCTAGAAGATTTAGAAGAATAAAAAAGATAAAGATAGATACAAAGAGATAAGGTAAAACATGATCCTTTAATAATTAAAACAAGTAGGTAAAAAATTCCTAAAGAAGAGATGAAATTAAAATTGTATTTTAGAAGTTGAAGATCAGTTTCCTTTTGAAAATAAAAAATTTCTTTGATATCTCTTGAATAATTTCATCATGGGTCGATCAATAATCATTCAATGGAAATTGGTTATTGTAGGTGTCATTGATGAGATCCATTCCCCCCTTAATTTGTATTTATAGACTTTATAGGTATTGGAGGAACCTTGGTTGAATTCAATACTTTAATGAGCTAATTCAAAGTGTCTTAAAAAAAATTTAATCACTATTTGACTCCTTTAGAATGAAGCCACTGACTATCCACTTGATGCCACTAGCTAGGCCATGAGATACTGTAGCCTGCATGTATTTTGGATATCTATCCGACTAGCTAGTGAGCCTCCACTGAGTAGCCGTTGAGGATCCACTGGACATTTAGTGGTATTGGAAGAGATGGGGAGGTTCTATTTTATGCACTGTAAATCTAGTGCTCTCCTATTGGGTATCCAGTACTACTAGGTAGTAAGTGTCTAGGTAAGAGTCTACTATGATCCTCTTGATTAATTCATATGGTCCAATGAATACCCTTTAATAAATCTAAAAAATATGACTAAAATACACTAAAAAATGTTAAAAACACTTTTAGTGATTGTGATCATAAAAAATAGAGGTTCAACGGATTCTAGTTGAACCAAAACCCAAGTAAGCCAGGCCCAAGCCTACCCACACTTAATACCAGTCCTATTTCAGTATATGAAACATTTATACCCAATTCCTTACATAGGCACACCAAGTAGAACCTTTCTTACACTACACCCAACACATTAAAACTTTTCACCCTCGATGCTTCCATAATGATAATTGAGAAATGATCTTAAGAGGGATATTTTTTTTACAAAAATATTATAATGATCTAAACCTTTGAGATCTACATGTTGAAAAATAAAATAAGTGGTAATTATGAAACTAAATTCAAGAACATTATAAAAGATATAGGGTACCATGAAGGGGAATATTCTATGTGAATCATGTGGTATGTGGGACAACTAAATCAGAGGACCCCAAGTTTCACTATGTAAGGTACAATTGTTCACTAAAGGGGGGTTATATTATTTCTCAATCAACTAGAACTACTACTATAAATTATTTCTAGCTTCCATTCATTTCTAATTACTGTAATTCTCTTATGATGGAACATTAATCCATTAGTGGTCAAGCCAAGTAGACTCCATTTATTTAACCTATTAACAAATTTCAAAATTTAGTTGAATATTTATGTTTTTCATTATCTCTAGGCTTATTTAACCTATTTTAGCTTAATGATATTTACTTATTTATTTACACATTAAATTAACCTCCCATCTTTCACTGGACTGTACACACAAGACACATAGTATATCCCCACAACTTGAATTCTTGAGAAGTGTATTGACCTAAGGTTGATTAGATATCTATGATCCCCGGTCTAGGTAAGGATATATAATTCATTGATAATTACACCCCTCTAATCGAGTTTAAATTTCCAGGTAAGGATAATCATGTAACATTTCAATTAGTTAGAGATAAAACATGAGAGTAATAATGGAATCATGATTTGAAAATAAGATAGGGGATATCCAATGTTTTACCACTTCATTTAAAATTTATTTTAATCCAATCCAATTCAATTTTTAATTTCACATATTGAACCAATAAAATAGGATAGAACATGCCCAAAACATTATCCTCTTCAGAGACAACCTCTGTCCCACTACTACTAAATTTAATTTTGGTTCATAAAATTTGTTTATTGAATGGACCCTAATAGGATGTTCCTCATTTGAAAAATATTTTATACCTTGATTCACCCATCTCTTAGTGTATATATCTCATTATACCCTTTTGGGATTACTACATTTTAATCTAGATACATTCATTATCATTATAGTGACCCGATCTAATTCTTATTTCCTGAAATTTATTATACATTTCATTCATCACATCTTCGACTCATGTTGATGGGTTTTACATCCCTCAGATGTGGCCATTTTTGATAAATATTTCCAAGAATGGGTGATTGAATATGATCACCACAAATGTTTTTGGGAACATTTGCAAACCATTCCAAGTTTATGTAATTTTTTTGCTGCATTTCATCCATATTTAAACATGTAAATATATTTTAGAATAATATAAAAACCCCATTACTAGTGGTTCATTTTTAAATTTAACAATGATCTCTTTAAGTTCCCTAGAGAGATCATTGACCAAGGATTATACACAGTACTTAGTATTGGGTCCTTCATCAAGGATGAAAAGAATCACAGGTATGATTATTTCTGTTTATATCATCTTCTTCCTTTTACTTAGATGTCCTTAAAATATTTTTTTTCTCCCCACATTGTATTTATTTATCGATTTGGTTTAGAGAGGTTCTGAACATTACACTTTGATCTAATAATGAGATATTAAAGGTATTGAAACTATAAAATACCCATGTAGAATCCTTTAGTTACTGTTTCTAATGAAAAAAGTTTTTACAAATTATATTTCAACCTGACAATGTATTCTAAGATGATTGTCAACAAGGTAAAGGATGTGAAACCATTTTTTTTATGGAAAAGGTTTTGATGTGTTTTTCTTGATGATATGATTATGGGGGTTTTGAGTGGTTGCATAATCATTCACGTTGGATCCACCATTATTTAATGGCATCTAACACGTTTTTTTTTGTGGATCCAAAACCTTGAATGGTTCCATTATTTTGAATTATTTTACAAAACTACTTTCCAAAAGTAGGGATTATTGAGAAATGGTCCAACAATGCTTAGGGACTCACATTGGTCGATAGGATGGGAGTTCAGACACCTTTCACCCTTTTGGAGGGAATTATTACCTACTCCAGGAATCTCTTAAATATTTAAGGAAAATTTGTTAATAATTAATTAATTACCAAGTATAACATGGGTCCCCCTCAGGTTAAAAATAAATCATTAGTATGTATGGAATTTAGAATCATATATATATATATATATTATGTTCTTAATAGATAGATATATCTATATTTATCTTAGGTTCTCCATCCATGGTACCCTTTTATGAGTAAATTAGAGATTTTTTGGTCACTTATTATGACGACAATGGTTTCAAGACATGTAGTGGGTGCTCTAGAATTTGTCATCATCCAGGGAGAAAGAAAATTTCTTGGATATTAGGATTGGTCCCATAAAATGGGATTCCTACATTTTCTTGAGAAAACAATCAGAACCCATGAAGTTTGGTGCCACTTAACGGGACACATCATACCATTCAAGGTCATGTGATTAGGACCAAACCATATATTTTAATTTAATGTAGTATGTATTCCTAGAAAAAAGGTTTATAATAAATAGCTGGTGTAGTACTTATATTGAAGCAGCCTAAGGAACCTAGAAGGGATGTGGGCTCTGAGGTTGGATATGACCTTATTGGGAATGTGGCCTAGATAGAATAGGGTAGATTTCAGGGTGTTGTGTATGGACCTCAAGGAGGCATCCTATGTATCCCATTTGGTTAGAAATAAAATCCCACGTAGTTCAGTTATACTTAATGATATGTGTCATACCTTTTAAGGTCATGTGATAAGGACCAAATTGAAAAGTTAAACATCATTAAGGATGTCTAAGAGAAATATTCCTAGTCAATGGTTAGTGTGGGACTTATGATAAATCATCCCAAGGAACCTAGAAGGGATGTGGGATCCCAAGTTGGGTACAACCCCAATGGGAATGTGCCCCAAAAAGAATAGGGTTGATTTTTGGGTGTTGGGTTTGGACCACTAGTAGGGTTCCTACATATCCCATTTGTATGAGAACAAAATCCCACATAGTTCAGTAAGGGTTGAGGACTCATACCCATGGAGTTCCTCTAAAGGGTTGTATCATTGGGAATGTAGACCCATTTTGTAGATCCCACTTTTTGTATGAATTTTATTTGTTGTAAAATTATTTTCATTGGTAAATAACGATGGTCAATGTAATAGGAATACTATATTGGTGTTAATATGATGAATAAGTTTCAAATATTATAGAGTTTGGATGAAGTCCTCATGCCTTGAACTTATAATAATCATGTGAATGGTTTGAATACTTTTAGTTTCAAGATGAAGAAGTTACAAAGTTAATGGATCTTGGATGAAGTCCCCATGTATTGAATTTCCAAGAATCATGTGAATGGTTTGAAGACTTTGAGTTTCATGATGATGGATGGAGAATGCGTTTAGTGGTTTGAAGAAGTTTGTCTTCAAATAGGACTCATTGTGATTAAGAAATTCCTTTGTATAGGATCATCAAACTCACATTGGGTTCCTAATGAGGTTATTATTGTAATGAGGATGATAATTGGATTCATCATCAATATGATACAAATATGAAAGTGAAATGAAGGTTTGAAGTAAAAGGGAGAGAGATGGTTCTAAAAATCATATTGAGAATCATTTTTAATGAAAATTTGTTCTACCAAACTTATTCTAGTTTGATTAGAGAGAAATATTTTTCATGAAAATATGTATCCAATTATATTAAGGTTTGATTGGAAAGATAGATGCTACTAGAATAAAAGGAAGTTATAATACTTTCATTGGTAAATCTGACGATGCTTTCCTGGTTTTTATTTCACAAATATCATAAGTTGTCTAGATAATTTGTGATTAAATCCTTATAAATATAGGGGAGAGACTAGGTTCTATAAATAATCATCCAATTTTATTGGAAATAATGATTTTAAATGATTACTGTGAATTAGCATGGTTGGTTTTTTTGAAGCATATTTTAAGGAGTTGTAGTTTCCCAGTGTTTTCCAAATTTTTGGAGTCCAAAATTTAGAGGATGGTGAGCATAATGAAATATGGGTTTCCTTGAAGATATTAGGAAAATTTGGAAAAGTCAAGAGTTTCTCAAAGGGTGTTTCATGAAGGCATAATGATTTTAATGGAAATATTCATGATTATGAGAAATAGAGCATTGTAAGCATGTAGAGTTTTTATGGGGAGCTCCATGACAACATCAAATATAAAATGAGAATCATGAATGGAGGATCCCCAGGAAGATATTTTTGTGTGAACCAAAAAATATTCTATAGGTGGTGGATCATCTAGATTGGGTGAGCCTATAAATATAAGGCGACCCCCAATTTGTTTGAAGTGAAAAGAAAAATAGAAATCCTAAATCTCTTTGATTTCATGAAGTTATAAAATTTTAATGAAGTGATATTTCTATGAGAGATTTTTCATCATAAAAGGACTTCTAAATTCTTGATTGATGTCAATGCTTCTAATTAATGGGTGATTCAAGATGATGGTATGTTCTACGTTGAATCTATTAGGTTTGTGAAGGTAGTGATCTCTATAAAGGTAGAGAGTTCTATGAAGGTAGAGAGATTTGTGAAAGTAGAGAGCTCTGTGAAGGTAGTTAGCTTTGCGAAGGAAGTTTGGTTCCATAAAGGTATTTTTCTTCGCATATTATATGAGATTTGAAAGGGTACTCTGTGAAAATTATTTTAGAATACCTAGTTTATGTGAACTAGTGCTTGGGAAGACACCGCTACACTATTCCATATTACTGTTTGTCCAAGAAGAAGAGAGTGGCCAACAAATATCTAGTTATTCAGGCCTTATCAATTGTGATGATTCATTGTAGAGATGATCTTCATTGATTTAATAACCAAAAAGGAATGTTGTGATTCTAGCAATAATAAGAAGAAGAGATATATGTGCAGATCATTTTGTACTGAAGAAGAAAGTGAGAAGAAGAGAAGTGACTGACCAAATTGATATTAGTTGATTATTATATGTGTTAAGTGGAATTCATTTCATCATTCTACCAAAATTTATATTATTTTGACTAGTAGAAGAAGAATATAAAGCATCTATAAAGCATGCTGCTGGGAAAAGGTAATAAGAGTTGTTTTCCAGCTGCTGTGCAAATAACCCAGTGAAGTAGAATTTGAGGAATAACAAAGTAGCACAGTGACATACAACAATTCTAAATAGGTGGAATACTTTTTTAGTGTTATAAACTATTAATAGGGAGAATAATGTCTTGGGAGGTAGTATAAATATCCAACCAAGATCTATAAAACTAGCACTACTTGATTGTTTTCAAACCATGCAGACCCTTGCTCTCGAGGCAGTAGAGTGCGCACGGTTAGCGCACAGTTTGCCAAACTGTGCGGGCTAACTGTCCGGCCACTTAAAAATAGGGTTATAAGTTCTGGGCTCCCTTAGGCTTAACCTCTTTCACCCCTAACTTCCTCCCACTCGTGACTCACTCAGGTTCTTCGGTTCTCTGGGGGTAGAGGAGCTCTCCCACTCATTTTGGAAGCATTTTGAAGAGGGTGCTTTGTGTTTTAAAGGTGATTGCTCCCGGTGAAGGGGATCTAGAGAGGTTTCGGTGGTGCATTTTCCGGATTTGAGGCGTAGTTGTTCGTGGGTCGATTTCTTAGGAACCCTAAAGGTAGGTGGCTTCTCTCTCGACTCCACTTGGTTATAACTAGTGGTTTTTTGGTTACAATTAATTTGATTGTCTTGAAATTAACTGTATTTTGATGTGCAAAGTTGGTTGGAAATCCATTTGGGGATTTTTTGAAAAAGGGGGTTTTATGGTGAAATGTTATTGTTGTGGATTTTAAAATGGATATTTTAAAATGGGACACTATGGATGATTTGTGAAAATGATTGATGGAAATGGTTTTCAATAAAAGGGTTGTTTTATTGAAATGTTGTTTGGAATGGAAAATGGTTTTCAATACATGGGTGATTTATTGAAGTGGATTGATATGCAATGGAGTTGGTTGATTGCATGTTTTTATGACCTTGGTGGGTTATATTCTTGGTAATGGATTCATTTGAATGTTGTGTGGAATTGGGTGGGAAGTCTCACTATAAAAGGTGATGGATAGTGGACGGAAGAACCACCATGTGGGCAGTGGTCAGGAAGTACCGCTAGTTGTGAATGGGTGAACGGGTTGGGCGGAAGTCCCACCGTTTTGGTTGTTTTGGTGTGAATGGGTGAACGGGTTGGGCGGAAGTCCCACCATTTTGGTTGTTTGTTGTGCATTGCTTTGCAAGATGGAAGTTTTTGTGCTAATGTATAAATGATGAAATGGTTTTTGGCATGTTTTCTTTGGATTTCCCTTGGTTTCTTGGTTAGGGTGAAATGGATTGGTAAGGATGGTTTTGGATTATAGAAATGGTTTCACTTTTTATTATTTTATATAAACTATTTTATATAAATTTTTTAATGGTTTTATCCTAGTGGAGTGTGTAGGGAAGTCATTTGGGGAAATACTACTGAGTTTTATTACTCACCCCCTGTTTTTTCATGTTGGTGTCTTTACAGATGTTGTGTATCATGACGTGGGCAAAGATAAGGCATCTCCCTCCTTTAGTGGTGTGGTGTGATGTCTTCGTGGATATTGGAGCCTGGAGCTTGGTTTGGAGCTGTGGTGGTGTCATGGATCGTAGTTTTTGTTGTTTGGTTTCTTCTTGTACTCTGATGTGGGGTAGACATGGTTGGTTTTATTGGTTTTGGGTTTTGTTGTGGAACAACTTGGTTGTCTTTTGGGAATACATGTTTGGGTTTGAAAGTGCATGCATCTTTAGTTGTTGGTTTTGTTGGTTTTCTTATGGTAAAATCGTTCCCTACTATTCCTTGAAGCCCTTGGAATTTATTTTCAGCCTTTGGAACCTTGGGAACATCTCTTAAGTCCAAGTAACCCTCACCACCTCCTCAAGCCAATGAGGTAGGGGCAGGGTGTTACAAGTGGTATCAGCTTGTTCGGTACTTTGGTGTTGACATTCGTTGTGGTATATTCCTGAAGTCGGGATGGTAGCATGGCGTAGGAATGTCAGAACTTGGAATGTATAGAATAAAAGAACGTATCTAACCCATTCATGTTGAAATTCAAGTTACCAGGGAGTTGGGTACATAAGTGTTTTGGAGACACTTATAGGCAATAGAAATCTCATTATCGTGCGTGTAGCCAATGAGATGTGCATGACATATAAGGTAGAAATTAATTCCCTCTAGGATGAATATTTCATTTGGGTATAATGATTTATTATGTTATATGGATGGGTGAAATTGTAATGTGAATAAATTGGTATTTTGAAAATGGTTTGGTTTTCAAAATGGTGAAACATGGAACATGTGGAAAAGGTGGAAAGCCTTATTGTGATAGTGCTGTATAATGTGATTTGAAATGGGATTTTATGATTTCTACAGAAGTGAGTCTCATGGTTGTTTGTTTTCAGTTTATAGAAATGGCACTGGGTAGGCATCGTAGAGACCAACCAGAGGAGACTGCAGAGAATGTGGTATCACATGAGCCTTAGGTGAACCAGCAGTTAGTGTAGAGTATAGTGCAAGATTTCCAAGCTGTGGAAAGTGGAAACAAAGAGGATGAACCAAGGAATGTGGATCATGTAGTTCAGTTTCAAAATCAGAATCCACCCATCTTCAGGGGTGATTCAGATCTAGAGAGGGCAGAAGCATGGTTGAATAGAATGAACAAGATCTTCCATTTCTTGGGAACACCGGTAGAGTTAAAAGTGATGTTGGCCACGTATATGTTGGAAGATCTTTCCCTTCAGTGGTGGGAGTTGGTAGTACAAGTGGGGACAGACCAGGGTATGATGTGGGAAAGCATTGAAGAATTTTTTAATAAACAATTCTACCCACATATGTTCATAATTCAGTGTACAACTGATTTCTTCAGTTTGAAGCAAGTGCTTATGTTTGTGACAGAGTATGCAGCTAAGTTTATGAACTTAGTGAGGTTTGCACGCAAGGTGGCGGGTGGCACATCATTGAAGGCAAGGATATTAGAAGCAAGGTTAAGGCAAGAAATCCATTCAAATATAGCAGTGTTGTGTATAGAAGATTACACAGAGATGGTGAATAGAGCCTCGGTGGATGAGCAGGATCTGTTGGGAGCTCCGAGCTGGGGAAGCATGGTGGTTCCCATGGAGAATAGTGGGAACTCTAATGTTGGGTTTAAGTGGAAGAGGGACACTTATTCCCAAGGTGGGAATATGGCATATAATCCGATAGTAGGATCAGTAAATCTTCCTCCAAAGCCCTAGAGCAAGAAGGGATGTTTTCAGTGTGGTTCTACGAGCCACATCAAGCGGGATTGTATGACACAACCTTGAGCATGTCATAATTGTAAGAAGATGGGGCATCTATAGAGTTATTTTTGGAATTCTTCAAGGTCAGGTGCATGTGACACTCCTCAGGGATCGCAGAAGTCGTATGCTTCGACGGGACGAGGACAACACCACACCCCTCATCAGCAGAGTAAAGTGGGTCATGGTGATTCTTGGAATACCATGATGCCTCAGCAGGGCAATAAAGAGTAGAGTGTGGTAAGAAAACATGTGTTTGGAGCTGAGCAGGTTGTGGTGGATGATCATTCAAGACCATCCATGGTGCGAGGTACTATTCTTTTAAATTAAACCTTGATGCAAGTGCTGTTTGATACAGGTGCTTCGCAATATTTTATTACTGCACGTGTGGTTGATTTGCTCGGTTTAAGGGTAGAAATGATGCCCTCGATTTTAAAACTTCAAACTTCTCTAGGTCGAAGAGAGTGTCGAGCCTTCTTTTGTAGATAATGTTGTATCGTTGTGGGTGAGGTTGAGCTAATGTGGAGTTTCTCAATGCTTGAGATGGATGGGTATGATGTAATCCTGGGAATAGATTGGATAGTGGCGTTTAAGGCCCACATTTATTGTGATTCACGAACAATGGATTTTATGACACACGATGGTGTTAGACATCTCTTTAGAGGAGAGAAGCATGAAAGGTAGGGTGTAATGGGTTTGTTGGCAACAACAGTGGGTAAGTTGTTGTATCAGTGGGCGATATTGTTGTTGGAATTAGTAGAGGGTGTTGAGAAAACTGTTCTTCCAGTAGTGGTAGATCAGTTCATGGATGTTTTTCTTGAAGAATTCTCTGGGTTACCTCTCATAAGAGAAGTGGATTTTACGATTGATCTCCTTCTAGGGACCAGTCCTATCTCACTTCCGTCTTATCGGATGACACCAATTGAATTGCAGGAATTGAAAGTCCAGTTGGAAGAGTTAGAAAATAAAGGGTTTATCCGGCCTAGCAATTATTTGTGGGCAGTGTCGGTGTTGTTTGTGAAAAAAGGCAGATAGAACATTGAGGATATGTGTTGATTATCATAGACTTAACCAAGTTACGATAAAGAATAAATATCCACTTCAATGAATTGATGATTTTTTCAACCAGTTGAGGGGAGCCCAGTGGTTCTCCAAGATCTACCCGAGGTCGGGATATCATGAATTGCAGGTGAGGAAGGAAAATATTTCTAAAATAGATTTCAGAAGTAGATATGGACATTATGAATATGTGGTTATGCCCTTTGGTCTAATGAATACGCCAGCGGTGTTCATGGCATTGCTGAATTAGATATTTCAGATATATCTGGATTCATTTGTGGTGGTGTTTGTAGATGATATTTTGGTGTATTCAATGACAAGGGTGGAGTATGAGCAGCACTTGGAGACAGTTTTGGGGATCTTGAGGGATCATTGGTTGTATTCCAAATTGTCAAAGTGTGACATTTGGATACAAGAAGTTCGTTTTCTTGGCCATGTGATTTCTGAAAGGGGTGTTTCAGTGGATCCAGAAAATATAGAGGTGGTTATCTCATGGAAACCACCGAATAATGTGTTTAAGATCCAGAGTTTTCTTGGTCTATCTGGGTATTATCATCATTTTGTTCGTGATTTTTCACTTTTGGCTTCACCGATGATATCTTTGACAAGAAATAATGTTCCATTCTAGTGGAATGAATAGTGTCAGTAGTGTTTCAAAGAGCTAATGGGTCATCTTACATCAGCACCAATCTTGGTTTTACCAGAACTAGGAAAATGGTATGTGGTGTATTACGATGCATCAGCATCAGGGTTGGGGTGCGTTCTCATGAAAGGGAATCATGTGGTTGCATATGGCTCATGGAAGTTGAGGGTGCAAGAGAAGAACTACCCAACTCATGATTTTGAGTTTGAAACAGTGGTCCATGCTTTGAAAGCGTGGCGTCATTATATCTTCGGTGAGAAATTCACAATATATACAGATCATAAGAGCTTGAAGCACATTTTCTCACAAAGGGATTTTAATTTGAGGCAAAGGATATGGATGGAATATCTTCAGATGTTTGATTTTGACTTGATGTACACACCAGGTAAGGGAAATTCGGTGGAGGATGCATTAAGTAGAAAATTATATGCTCAGGTGGTGAAACAGGCATCAGACCAGTGGAAGTTGATGTCAGTTATAACCGATATGTAGTTGGAATGTAAGGACCAGGGCGATAGAGCGGTCTTATTTCCGGTTTTGTTGATTCCTGATTTCGTTGTCCTGGTTAAAGAGGTACAAATATCCAATTCTGAGTGTGTGACCATGGGGTCAAGACTCAATGGTGAAGAGACCATTGAGGGTTGACAACTGAATGGAGATTCAGTTTTGTGTTTTCAGAATCAGATGGCTGTACCAGTTGTTTGTCAGGAGGATCTTCTTAGGTCGTATCATCATTCTAGGTGGGTTGTTCATCCTGGAATTTAGAAAATATATAAATCGTTGAAAGTGTAGTTCTGCAGGGCTGGTATGAAAAGAATAGTGGCTAAGTTTGTTTCAATATGCTTGACTTGTCAGCAGGTCAAGGTAGAGCATCCGAGGCTAGCAAGAATGTTGCAGTCTTTACCAATCCCTGTTTGGAAGTGGGAGTAGATAGCGATGGATTTTGTTACAATTCTCCCAAGAACGGTTAGAAATCACGATGCCATTTGGGTGATAGTGGATTAGCTAATGAAGTCATCCCATTTCATCCTGATTCGTGAATCTCATACGATGGAGGATCTGTCCAAAATCTATATCCGGGAGGTGTTAAAGAGGCATGGTGTTCAAGTTTCGATTGTATCAGATAGATATCTGAGATTTACATCTCGTTTCTAGAAATCCTTATAGAAAACCCTTGAGAGGCAGTTGACTATGAGCATGGCGTATCACCCTCAGACGGATGGTCAATCCGAGAGGACGATACAAACTCTGGAGGATATGTTGCGGGCTTGTGTCATGGATTTTGGTGGCTCTTGGGAGGATCACTTGTCAATGGTTGAGTTCTCGTACAATAACAGTTATCAGGTATCCTTATAGATGGATCCGTTTGATGCATTGTATGGTCGGCCATGTCGTTCTCCACTATGTTGGGTAGAAACGGGTGAGTCCTCGATGGTTGGACCGAGCCTTGTCTAGGAGACTACATAGAAGATCAAGTTGATCAGGAAGAGAATGGAGATGGCTCAGAGTCGTCAAAAATCATATGTGGATCATCGTCAATGGCCGTTTTTATTCGAGGTGAGTGATCATGTTTTCTTGAGGATCTCTCCTAGGTTGGGACATCATCGGTTTGGGAAGCAGGGAAAGTTATCTCCAAGGTATATTGGAACTTCTGAGATTCTTGAGCGGGTTGGTGAGGTGTATTATCATTTGGCTTTTCCACCTAGGTTTAGTGCGGTTCACAACGTGTTTCATGTGTCGTAGTTGAAAAATTATCATCCGGATCGTGGTCATGTAATTCGATGGGATCGTGTTGAGCTAGAACCAGATGCTTCATTGGTGCACATGCCAGTGCGGGTTATGGATAGGCAAGAGAAATTATTACATGGTAAAAGCATCTGTTTAGTTCGTGCTTTGTGGAAACATGTTCAGATTCAAGAGGATACTTGGGAGCAGGATAAAGAGATGGTCGAGTAGTGGCCCGAGCTCTTTCGTCAAAGGGCAAGTTCACTACTTTCTGAGGATGGAAATTCCAATGGTGGGGAGAATGTAGTACCCCCGTTTTGAGGTATGTAGCCTTTTTTTATGAATTTTTATGTGTTTAAAGTGCATGGGGCGAGTTTGGAAGAGGTTGGGAGAGTTTGGAATAGTTTTGGATGAGTTTGGAGGCTTTTAAAGGGGTGCACGGTTTGAGCATGGTTTGTGGAAACCGTACGAATTCTCCAAGAAACTGTGGAAGTGAGAGAGTAGGCTTCGCACAGCCTGCACACAGTTTTCCAAACTATGCGAGGAAACTGTGTGGACCCTTTCTCTCGAGGTAGTAGTGTGCGCACGGTTAGTGCATGGTTTTCCAAACCGTGCGGGCTAATCGTGCGGCCACTTAAAAATAGGGTTATAAGTTTTGGGCTCCCTCGGGCTTAACGTATTTCACCACAAACTTCCTCCCACTCGTGACTCACTTGGGTTCTTCAGTTCTTAAGGGGTGGGGGAGATTTACCACTCATTTTGGAAGAATTTTGAAGAGGGTTCTTGGTGTTTTGAAGTTGATTTCTCCCGGGGAAGGGGATCTAGAGAGGTTTCGGTGGTGCGTTCGCTGGATTTGAGGTGCGGTTGTTCGTGGGTTGATTTCTCGGGAACCCTAAAGGTAGGTGGCTTCTCCCTCGACTCCACTTGGTTATAACTGGTGGTTGTTTTGGTTACAATTAATTTTATTGGCTTGAAATTAATTATGTTTTGATGTGAAAAGTTGGTTGGAAATCCATTTGGGGATTTTTGGAAATAGGGGGTATTATGGTGAAATGTTATTATTATAGATTTTAAAATGGGGCGCAATGGTTGATTTGTGACAATGATTTATGGAAATGGTTTTAAATAAAAGGGTTGTTTTATTGAAATGTTGTTTGGCATGGAAAATGGTTTTCAATAAATGGGTGATTTATTGAAGTGGATTGATATGCAATGGAATTGGTTGATTGCATGTTTTTGTGACCATGGTGGGTTATATGCTTGGTAATGGCTTGATTTGAGTGTTTTGTGGAAGTGGGTGGGAAGTCTCAGTATAAAATTTGATGGATAGTGGTCAGAAGAACCACTATCTGGGTAGTGGTCGGGATGTACTGCTAGTTGTAAATGGGTGAACGAGTTGGGTAGAAGTCCCACCGTTTTGGTTGTTTTGGTTTGAATGGGTGAACGAGTTGGGTGAAAGTCCCACCGTTTTGGTTGTTTATTGTGCATTACTTTTCAAGATGGAAGTTTTTGTGTTAATGTATAAATGATGAAATGGTTTGTGGCATGTTTTCTTTGGATTTACCTTGGTTGCTTGGTTTGGGTGAAATGGCTTGGTAAGGATGGGTTTGGCATATGGAAATGGTTGCAATTGTGATTGTTTTATATAAACTATTTTATATAAATGTGCTAACAGTTTTATCCTACTGGCATGTGTAGGGAAGTAATTTGGGGAAATCCTACTAAGTTTTAGTACTCACCCCCTACTTTGGAACATTGGTGTCTTTGTAGATGTTGTGTATCGTGACGTGGGCAAAGATAAGGCATCTCCCTCCTTTAGTGGTGCAGTGTGATTTCTCGGTGGAGCTTGGAGCTTGGATCTTGGTGAGGAGCTGTGGTGGTGTCATGGATCGTAGTGTTTGTTTTTTGGTTTTCGCTTATACTCTGATGTGGTTTAGACATGGTTGGTTGTAATGGTTTTGGGTTGTGTTGTGGAACAACTTGGTTGTATTTTGGGAATACATGTTTGGGTTTGAAAGTGCATGCATCTTTAGTTGTTGGTTTTGTTGTTTTTATCTTATGTGAAAATCGTTTCCCACTGTTCCTTGAATCCCTCGGCATTTATTGTCAGCCTTTGGCACCTTGGGAACATCTCTTAAGGCTAAGTAACCCTCACCGCCTCCTCAATCCAATGAGGTAGGGGCGGGGTGTTACAGGGAATATACTACTCATTATAACCATAGAAAGGATTATTTTATAGTGGTTGTGTGGTTAAGATTATTTTCAAACATTCTAAGGATGTATATTCTCTCGTTGAGTAGTGAAGCTTGTAAAAATATCGTGTGTTATCTGTACTAATTTTATATACTTACATGAAATAGGGAAAAGATAATAATGTAATCAAGATCCTAATAGGTCTATGAGGTATAGGGATAAAGGGTTGAAATTAGATTTAAAAGTCCGCAAATCTGATTCAACCTACCTCTCAATGTTAGGAATATCCCAAACTAGTCCTCTCAATTGGCATCAGAGCTAGGTTCACCTATGATAGATTATCTACAGTGAAGATATTCTCTATTGAAGATTTTAGTTCCTTTTTCGAGTCAACATTGAAGTTAATTTTTGGTGAAGATTTAGTTATCTCTAAGCATAACTCCATATTTACCAAGACTATGATGAGAAAAAAAAGAAATAGAAGAGAAAGTTGAAGAATAAGTCACTCTTATCTAAAGAATAGGAAGTACCTGGTTCTCTATACCTTACTGACAGTGAGTAAATATCAAGCTTGTAATGTAATGGGAATTTGTCTTATGTTTTCACCAAGAAGATGGGTAATCTTCCTACCTCAAATGATCAAGAGGTATGTGTTAGTAAATTTGAAAATTATTCCCTGGATGAAAATTCTACCACAAGTGGTGATGATCAATCTAATAATTCTCAAGAATTATCAGTGGATAGATTAAGAATTATTCTAAAAATTATTCCTGAAGAAAGTGTATCACTTTTTGTGTAGTATTTAATGTATGAAAGATGATATCACCCCGATAGAAGAAGAAACTGATGTTTTGGATAAGTTCATATAAGAAAAAATTATTGAATATTTAAATATATATAGAAAGGTTTGTGCCTTTGAGGAAACAAATAGGGTGTTTGAAATGAGTTCCTCAGTATGGATCAAAGAAGTTGAAGACAAATATAGAGTAAATGATACTCTAAAATAAAAAATCCATGAACTGGAATATCATATGAAGAAAAACACTAGTGTAAAGAAGTTATATTGGGAAGAAACTTCCAATTAGATCAAGGAACTTGAATCTTTATTACAAAAAAAATTTAAGCTACATGAATATTATATTAAAGGAATGAAGAAGGATTGTGAAGAGAATATGATTATGATTGAATATCATAAAGTTATCCTCAATATGAAATGTCTAGAATTAGAAGATCAGTTGACTAATATTGAGAAGACACATATAGACACTTCATAAAAGAAGGAAAAAATTTCTACTGGTACTCAATATTCATTGGAGGATTATGAGGTTGAAAATCATCCAACATATGATAAGAAGATAATGACATCACTCAATGATCTATCACAAAAAGATGAGAAGAATAAGGTACTACCCATACCATCTTGTACTCATGTTTCTAAATATGTTTCCCTAAGCAGTACAGGTTGGAAGACAAATTGAAAACAAGTATGGATAAAGAAAAGTGAGGAGATACCCACCACCATGAATTGGGTGGATAGGAAGAAGAATATAGAATATAGTTCCCCATAGAGATCACAACACATCTTGAAGAAGACCAAATGATCGTATACAAAATAAATAAAGAAATAAAGATTTTTGGGTCAATGTTGGTGATGTAATAGATTTACTCATTGTGCATTAAATTGTTGGTAAAATCCTCAAAAAATAAAATCACAAAGGAATCCCATATCAAGGGGGAGTAAGCTAGAGAGTAATAAGAAACATACGAAGGTCCAAAATCATTTGTATATTGCAAAAAGATTTAGAATTATTGACAACATCTGTGATGTATGAAATGAGAGTGTTCAAAAGATTGGTTCATGAATATCTCAACATGTATCTAAAGATGATAAGAATAGAAGACCACAAAATATATACAAGAATGAAAAAGATACCTTGGGAGGAAATCAAAAGAATTTTCTAAAAAAAATCTCCTAGTAAGATTACACGAAAGAAAGATGATAATACCATGGATTGTAAATCCAAAAAGTTGAAGGGTGGTGCAACCAAAATTACTAATAAAAAAGATAAAACTCATAAGAACCCATGTGGAAGATGAAAAATTACATCATCAGTTCCAAATGAAATGTTAGTTATCTGGCCTGAATATTTGGAAAGAATGAAGAAACGTGAAGATAAAAAATCTAAGGCTACTGAAAAAGGAAATGAAAATATTTCACATGATGAAGAGAAAGTAAATGAGAGGTTGAAAACAAAAGTAAACTCTGATATTGAAGAAGTTATATGTGAGAGATTCAAGAAATCTGGTCACATTGCAAAAGGGTGCTCAACCTTAATACCATGACAAGAAACAGTCATCAAGAGGAGTAATAATATATCATCCTTGAAGGCTGTTAAGAAGAAAAGTTATATACACAAAGTAAGGGATGATGTGAAGAGATATATGCTTCCTCAACATAAATCATAACATAAGTTCAGATGTTAAAGCATGAAGATTGAAGGAGATGGAGAAACTTGGTTGAGAAAACCATCTCAACCTTACTATTCATATTAATGAAGCAAGGAGGATCCACCTCATTCCCTTAAATATTTTTTTATTGTATTTGTGTTCATAATATAGATAATTTAAGGTGAAGCAAGTTCTTGGGGGGATAACCCAAGAAGTAGTGAGGGATATCTATTCATGATAGAAAAGCTGAAGAAGATGACATCATTGAATGATTCCTTAATTGATTTTTAAATATTGATATGAGAGAGGATTATCCTTGAAGAGGTTAAAGAATAAAAAATGTTCTTGAAGATCATACTTGGTGAAGATGTGAATTTTTTTCAATCTAGATTATCATAGATTGAAGACCCATTCTGGGGGAGACAAATGAAGAAGCTTCCAGAATTATTATTTCAATTAGTATAAAATCTAATTATTCTGGAAATTTCTTTAAGACCATGTCATAAAAAAATTATGTATCTAAATATCTCATCCATGGTTATTAAAAATATCAAAACTTTTAAAAAGGGGGATCAATTAGATTTTTTAGTGACATAAGAATAATCGAAGTGCCCCAAGGTCACTTATATTGCATAATGAAGTTGAATGTTTTTGATACATTTGTTGAATTGAGTCTAGGAGTTTCAAGTTGATTGTTCTTAAAGAGATTCATTTCACATTTAGTAATTTAATCATGTAATTAATGTGAATAATCCATGAAGACAAGTATGTGAATTATCATTTCATAAGGTATCATGATCATTTTGTAATGGATAGCTTTGTTGTCTAAATCAAATAATCTTGTCTTCTACACCGAGAACAACTAAAGTAGACTTAGAGTGAAATAATAGATGGAATATTCCTTAAGTATGGAATGATACCCTTTTTCCCATGAACTTTGTATTTCTTATCAGTAAGGGGGATAAAATGTGAAATTAAAGTTTGAGGGGAGAGAGAAAGAAAGTTTGAAAGGTCAAGGGGAGAGAGAAGATATTTGTTTCACATATTGACACTTTCATTTGGAAAGTACTTTGAAGGTATTTACAAAAAAATAAAAAGGGGGAGATTGTAGAGCCCAATTTGTGTATGAAATGTATTTTTTTTAAATTATTTTCATTGGTAAATAATTATGCTCAATGTAATAGTAATATTATATTGATGTCAATATGATGAAGATGTTCCAAAGTTAATGGAGCTTGGATGAAGTCCTCATGACTTGAACTTCCAAGAATCATATGAATAGTTTGAAGACTTTGATTTTAATGATGAATAATTTTCAAAGTTAATGTATCTTGGATAAAGTTATAATGACTTTAAATTCCAAGAGTCATTTGAATGGTTTGAAGACTTTGAGTTTCATGATGATGGATGGAGATGTCATTTAGAAGTCTGAAGAATTTTTTCTTCAAATCAGACTCACTATGCTTAATAAAGTCCTTCATATAGGTTCATCAAACTCACATTGGGTTCCGAATTATGTTCTAATTGTAATGAGGGTGAGAATTGGATTCATCATCAATCTAATATAAATATGAAAGTGAAATGAAGGTTTGAAGGAAATGGGAGAGACCAGGTGATGACAATCATATTAATAATAGGTTTGAAAGAAAAGTTGTTCTACCAGTCTTATTCTGGTTTGATTGGAGAGAAGTAAATTTCAATAAAAGATGAAATCAATCATATTAAGGTTTGATTTGATAGATATATGTTTCTTGAAGACATTAATGTTACAATACTTTCCTTGGTAAATCTAACGATTATTTGTTGGTTTGTATTTCAAAAATATCATAAGATTTCTAGAAAACTTGTGACGCAAGACTTATGATTGTAAGGGGGAGAATAGGTGCTTCCAATTTTCTTTAAATTTGACTGGAAATAAAGATGTTACTCAATTATCAGCATGGTTGTTTTTTCCGAAGCAGATTCTAAGGTGGTGTAATTTTCTAGTGTTTGTTAAATTTTTGGGGTTTAAAATTTGGAGGATGGTGAGAATCGCGAAATATGTATTTCATTGAATATATCATTAAACTGTGTAAAAGGCATGAGTTTCATGAAGATTGGATTCATGTAGGGTGTTTTGCGAAGGCATGAAGATTTTGTTGGTGATCTTCATGATTTTGACAAATGGATCATTGCAAGTGCACAATGGTTTTATGGGGAGCTCCATGACAACATCAAATATCAAAGGAGCATCATGAATGGAGGATTTCCAAAAAAATATTTTTTGAGTGATATAAAAAATATGCTGGAGGTGGTGGAGCATCATGAATGGGTGAGCCTATAAATATAAGGTGAACCCCATTTTTTTGAAGCAAAAAAAAAATCATAGAAATCCGAAATTGATTTGATTTGATGAAGGTAGAGAAGCTCCGTGAAGCAAGATTTATATGCAAGATTGTGCATCACAAAAGAAATTATAGAGCCTTTAATGATAATAATGATTCTAATTAATGGATTCTTCAGTATTATATTATGTTCCCCATTGACTCTATAAGCTTTACAAAGGTAGAGAGATCCGCGAAGGAAGTTAGCTTCATGAAAGCAGTTTTGTTCTGCGAAGGTAGTTTGCTTCATCAAGGCTATGATCTTTGAAAGGGTGATCTACAAAAAATATTTTAGAATACATAGTTTAGGTGACCAGTCTTTGGGAAGACACTACTACATTATTCTATATTATTGTGTGTCCAAGAAGAAGAGAGTGGCCAATAAATATGTAGTTTTTCATTCCATATCAATTGTGATGATTCTTACTTGAGTTGATATTAATTGATTTAATAATCAAAAAATAATTTTATGATTCCAGAAAGAATAAGAAGAAGATATATCATTTCATTTGGTTTTTCACTGAAGAATAAAGTGATAAGAAGATAAGTTACTGACCAAATTGATATCAGTTTATTATTATTTGGGTCAGGGAAAATTCAGCTCATCAGTTTACCACACTTCATATTATTGTGATTGATAGAAGAATAAGATAGTGCAGTTATCAAGTTTTTTACTAGGAAGAAGCAAGAAGAGTTTATTACCTTCTTTTTTGCAAGTAACCAAGTGAAGTATAATTGTTTAGAAGAACAAAGAAGTACTATGACATCCAACAGGTCTCAATAGGTGGAATAATTTCTCAGTGTTACAAAACCTTAATAGGGAGAATACTTTCTTGGGGGGAAGTATAAATATCCATCCAAGATCTGTAAAAATTATACTATTGGGTTGTCTTCAAAGTCCCTCATGAGTGTAAATTAATATCCTACTCATTATAACCACAAAAGGATTATTTTCTAGTGGTTGTGTGGTCAAGATTATTTCTAACAATGCCAAGGATGTAGCTACTCTTGTTGAGTAGTAAAACTTGTAAAAATATCATGTTATATCTTTACTAATTTCATATACTTGCATGAAATAGGTAAAAGATAATAATAGAGTTAATATCATAACAGTTCTAAGAGGTATGGGGATAAAGATGTGAAATTAGATTAAAAAGTACCCAACACCGATTCACCCACCCTCTCAGTGTTAGGCATATTCCAAATTGGTCCTCTCAATTTCTATCAGTGCCAAGCTCACCTCTAATAGATTTTATACAGTAAAGATATTCCGTTTGGAACATTTTAATTGCTTTAATGAGTTAATAATGATGTGAAATTTTGGTGAAGATTTAGTTATCTATGAGAAAAAGACCATATATACCAAGATCATGATGAGTAGGAAAAATAAATATAAGAGAAAGTTGAAGACGCCCCTCTTATCTAAAGAATATGAAGTATCTGGTTCTCCATACCTTGATGAAAATAAGGAAATATTTGTCTTGGAATTTAATGAGAAGGTGACTCAAGTTTCCCCAAATAATATGGATAATCTTCTAACTTCAAGTGATCAAGAGGTACATGTTAGTACATTTAAAAATTATTCTCATAATGAAAATTCTAGCACAAGTGGTGATGATCAATCTAAAAAGTCTCAAGAATTATCAGTGGATAGATTAAGAATTATTATGTAAGGTATTCCTGAAGTAATTTCATCCCTTGTGTGTGGAGTATTTCAAAGCATACAAGAAGATGTCACCCAGTTGGAATAATAAAAATAATGTTTTGGAGAAGGTACTATAAGAAAAAATTGTCAAATGTTTAAATCTGTCTAGTCAGGTTGGATACTTTGAAGCAAAAAAGAGGGAGTTTGAAACAATTTTCTCAAAATGGATTAAATAAGTTGAAGAAAAATATAGAGTAAACAAGACATTGAAAAAAAATATCCATGCACTTGAAGATCAGATGAAGAATAAATTTGGTGTCAAGGAGTTATATTTGGAAGAAACATACATTAAGATCAAGGAACATGACTCTTTATTACAAAATAAAGTTAAGATTCATGAAGATGAATTTTAAAGAATGAATAAGTATTGTGAAGAGAATATTATTATGATTGAAGATAAAAAATTAATCCTGAATATGAAATGTCTAGAATTGGAAGATCAGTTGACTAATCTTGAGAAGACACATATTTACACTTCTCAAAAGAAGGAAATAGTTTCTACTGGTACTCAATGTTCATTGGAGGATTATGAGGTTTAAAGACCTCTAACATTTGATAAGAAGATCATGAATTCACTCAATGATCTATCACAAGAATATGAGAAGAAAAAGTAACTTTCTATACCATCTTGTACCCATGATTTTAAATATGTTTCCATAAGCAGTGAAAGTTGGAAGATAGATTCAAAACTAGTATGGATAAAGAAAAGTGAGGAGATACCTACCACCATGAATTTGGTGGATATGAAGAATAATATGGAATATGGTTCCCCACAGAGATCACAACAGATATTTTAGAAGACCCAAATATCATATAAAGAAGAAATCAAGAAATCATGATTTTTGGGTAAACGTTGGTGTTGTAACATATTTAGGAATTTGGCATTAAATATTTGGTACAATCCTCAAAATATAAAATCAAAAAGGAAGACCATCTCAAGGGAAAGAAATATGGAGAGGAAGAAGTAACATCCATAGGTCAAGAAGCATCTGTATGCTGCAAAGAGAATTGGAATTCTTGACAACATCTATGATGTATGCAATGGGAGTGTTCACAAGGTTGGTGCATACTCATCTCAACATGTATCCAAAGTTGATAAAAATAGAAGACCACTGAAGCTGGACAAGAACAGAGAAGGTACATTGGGAAGAAATCAGAAGAATGTTGTAAAAACAAATTCTCCCAAGAAGATTCCAAGAAGGAAATGTGAGAATACCATGGATTCAAAATCCAATAAGTTAAAGTGTGGTGAATCCAAAATAACTACTAAAAATGATTAAACTTAGAAGAACCCATGTGGAATATCCAAACTTTCTGCCACAATTCCAAATGACATGTTAGTAATCTGGCCTGAAGATTTAGAGAGAATGGGGAAACTTGAAGATGCACTGGATAAGGCTAGTGGAAAAGTAAATTAAATGATTCCAAATGATGTAGAAAAAGTAAATTAGAGGTTTCAAACAAAAGGAAACTCTTCTATTGAAGAATTTCCGTGTGAGAGATTCAAGAAATATGGTCACATTTTAAAAGGGTGATTAACCTTACTACCAAAGCAAGAAGAAACCATAAATAGAATTAATAATGCATCATCAAGTAAGGATTTTAAGAAGAAACATTCTCCACACAAAGTATAATAGGATTTGAAGAGATCCATGCTACCTCACATAAATAATAATAGATGTTCAGATGTGAAGGCACGAATACTAAAGGATATGGAGCAACCTGGTTGAGAAAACTATCTAAACCTTCCTATTCATATTAATGAAGAAAGGATGATCCACATTATCCCCTTAAATATTTGTGTACTGTATTTATATTTATAATACATGTAATTGAAGGTGAAGAAACTTCTCAGGGGGAGAACCTAATAAGTAGTGAGGGAAATCAATTCATGATATAAAATCTGAAGAAGATTCCATCATTTAATGATTCCTCAATTTATGATTAAATATTGATATGAGGGAGGATCATCCTTAATTATGTTGAAGAAGACAAAATGTTCTAATAGATCAGCCTTGGAAAAGATGTGAACATTGTCCAATATAGACTATCATAGATTGAAGACCCATTATGGTGGAGACAAATGAAGAAGCTCCCAGAATTATTATTTCAATTAGTATAAAATCTAATTATTTTGGAAATTTCTTGAAGATCATGTCATTGACAATGGTATGTTTATCAATCTCTCATCCTTGATTATTAAAAGTAACAAACCTTTTACAAAGGTGGAGTAATTGGATTATTCCGAAAAATAAGAAGCATGGAAGCACCCCAAGGTCACTTATCCTACCTATTGCACTTGAATGTTTTTGATCCATTTTTTGAAGTGAGTGAAGGAGTTTTAGGATGATTGTTATTAAAAAGATTAATCTCACATCTCATAATTTCATCCTGGAATGAAAGTGAATATTATTTGAAGACAATTACATGAGTTTTCATTTCATAAGGTATCATGATCAATTGGTAATGGACAACTTTTTGTTCAAAATTAAATCCTCTTGTTTTATACACCGAGCACAACTAAAGTAGACTTAGAGTGAAATTATGTATGAAACATTTCTTAAGTATGTATTTATACCCTTTTTCCCATGAACTTTTTATTTCCTGTAAATAAGGTGGAGAGAAAGTGAAATGAAAGTTTTTGAGGGCTGAGAAAGAAATTTTAAAAGTTCAAGGGGAGACATAAGATATTTGTTTCATATATTGAAACATTCATTTGGAAAGTACATTGAAGGTATTACCAACAAATGAAAAGGGGGAGATTTTAGAGCCCACATTTTATATGTTTTTATATTTTTTTGTCAAATTATTATCATTGGTAAATAATGATGGTCAATATAATAGAAATAATACATTGATTTCAATATGATGAAGAATTTACAAAGGTAATGGAGCTTGGATAGAGTCCTCATGTCTTGAACTTCCAAGAATCATGCGAATGGTTTGAATACTTTGAGTTTCATGATGAAGAAGTTACAAATTTAATTTATATTGGACGAAGTCCTCATGTCTTGAACTTCCAAGAATCATGTTAATGGTTTGAAGACATCTAGTTTCATGATGATGAATAGAGAAGGCGTTTAGAAGTTTAAAGAAGTTTGTATTCAAATCAAACTCAATTTTATTAAGAAAGTCCTTCATATAGATTCATAAAAATCACATTGGGTTCCTAATGAGTTTATGATTGTAATGAGGATAATAATTGGATTCAGCGTTGTTTCTTCTAAAAATGGGGATGACCTTGTTTGTTTAAGGTTCAAAATTTCCAATAGATTTCTAATGAGTTTATTCATAGAACCGGAAACATCCAATGATTCTATATCCATTTGGACCTGCTTTCCAAAGGTATGTGCTCATATGTTGTGGACTGATGAGGCTTAAGAATTTTCATTGGTCGAGAGGATGGGAGGTCAGGCTCATCACACCTTTTTTAGGGGAATTATTACCTACTTCAGGACTCTCTTATAGATTTAAGTTATGTTCATGAATCTTTATTAATTCACCAAGTATGAAAATAATTTTTCCTTTAGATTTAGCAATCAATGATTAATATGTATGGGATTTAGAGAATATTTTATATGTATTTTAGGTTATTCATTGATGGAGAATCATCTGTATGTATTAGAGATTCTTAGTAAATGGTATCCTTCAATATATTATATAGAAAATTATGATAACCATACTGGTTTTAATGCCACACAGTGGGGCAATTGAAGTTTATTGTTGTTCAGAAAGATAGGGATTATTTCATAGTTGGGATCTTACCCGCAGATGGGCTACCTATGTATCCCTATTAAAAATAAAGGAATCATAACCCACGTAGTTTGATAAAAAGGATATAGTTTAATGTCATATGGGATGGAAAATAATTAATGAAAATGGGCTTGAACCTTATAAAGGCTTCCTATGTACTCTACTTTTAAGGCAAAGATCAAAGTCCACGTAGTTCGAGAGAGTTTTATTCATGGTTAATGGCCAAAAAAGAGATGTCATTATTACTTTTACACTCTAAGACTATGTGAGTAATGATCGGTGTGAGAAACAAGTGGTATCAGTAAACTTGAAAATGGTGCCCTGAAAGATGTAGTCATGAGAAATGATGTGGGGATAATGTATGTATGAAGGCCCAAGTAAATGAAGATCAGGACCTAGTTCAGAAAAGAATCCCAGGATCAGAGTCCATAAAGGTATTTTTAATTTATGGAGATTTGGAATTTTAACTCGAGACTTGTTCCTGAGAAGGAATCCCAAATCAAAAGAAAATAAGGTTGGGGATTATTCTTCAGGAGGATGCCCAATTAAAAGAAACTTATAACATGGGACTTAATCCTGATGAGGAGGCCCAAAGTTAAATGAAATTATGATTGGGACTTAATCCTAAGAAAGAGGCCCAATGAATTCCTCTTAGATAACGAATCCAACAAAGGAACCATGCCATAAATGGCTTTGAAGAGGGTTTTGAAGGTTATGTCTTGAATAGGAGAGGTGAAGTTGAGGAAAGGAGGTGACTAGGAAGGTGGCGTGCAAGTACTGGTTTGGTGAACAAGTCATGGTCGCTCAAGTAAACTTATACAACATGAGTTACCGTGGGAGATGAAGAATCCATAGGGTAATACTTGGGCGACTTTGAACTCAAGCCCTTAGTATCATCCCTAGAGGATTCCAAAAGTTTGGCGTGCAAGTTCCCTTGAGAGGGAAAGGCAGCACGCAACTGTTTCCATTTCCCTTAAGGGATGGACACTTAGGCGCGCAAGTATTAATGAGTTCTTACACTTAGGACTTATTCTTCTCCTTTAGAGCTTCCATTCTAGGTAAATAATTACCTTAGAAGTGTTTGGAAGATGTCATACAAAGACTTGGGCGACCAGAGCTTGAATATGAGTTTTAGAAAATTCATCCCCGAAATGGGGGGCCCACAGGGGCTATTTATAGGCCACTGGGCACCTTGGGTGAAAAATGGAATAGGGAATGAAAGTGACTTGCGTGACCCATATGTGGCGCGCAAGTGACTTGCACGACGATTTGGATACTTGCGCGATGCCCTCCAAGTGAGTTCCTGGTTCATCCCTCTGTCAATTTTTGATGTTCTTCAAAGGGGGACCCTCATTGTGCTTAAGGTATTCCCATTTTACATTTGTTGGATTCTGTGAAGGAAAGAAGCATCAACAAAAGTCCCCCTCATAGTTGGATCAGAAATAGGAAAGAGGATTAGACTCTAAGGAAAACGAGAAACAAGGGCTCGGTGGTGCGCAGATGTTGGTGTACAGGTTTCGGTGTGCAGGGTTCAGCGCGTAGGGTTTCAGGATCACCTATATATATGGATGTCACTTCGTTCAACCCATCCTGCCTTCAAAGATTTTTATATCTCATCGTGAAAGTGTCTTCATTTCCTTGGCCAATCACTCTTCTTTGTGTCGTACTTCTCCAGTAAAGATTTTGACTTGCGCGACAATACTTGCACGACAATAACTGCGCGGCATTACTTGTGCAACATGACTTGTGCACCTTAATTCCTTTTCCATTTTTTGTTTTCTTCTCAAGTATTTCATAAAAATAGACTTACTAAAAAGTTAATTGTTTGATCCTTGTGAAGATTCAATGGCTCCCAGAAGAATTGGATCAACTGATGAGTTGGCCAGTAAGAGAAAAGATGATATGACAAACATTGTTGGCCATGATTATTATGATATCTGTGATAGCACTGTCTCAGATTTGTATAAGTACTTGAATAAATATCATGCCAATTTCCCACAGAGAATCTACTTGACTTTATATGGACATGGTCATCTACAATGAGTCAACGTTCCAGAAGCAAATAATTATACTCCTCATTCTTGGTTTCAGACTTACACCAATTTCTCTTCGGCAAATGTCTCAGTTGCATGATCATTTGTCAATGCTGGGACAATGGAGAAGGAATACATAATGCATCAAAGCCCATGTGCTCCAGATCAAAAGCCTCAAAAGCCTGAGCTTTAGCCGCATTGCTATCCCTCTATCTTCTGAAATTCTCAGATGGATCAATCCAAGGGATGAAAAAAGAGTTGGGATTTCCATCCCGGAGGAGGTGTGAAGCTGACTTTGATGTGGGAATATTGGGAATGAAAAACTTGTGTAGAGTTTGTCGAGGATCAAAAGGGAGATAAAATATATGAAGCCGTCTGGGCTGGGCATATATATGCCTACATGAATGATGATTTTGTGCCAGGGCTAATCATCCGCTGGAGCCCAAAATCCAATTATTTCCATCTGACTCATGGAGAAGTAGGCATCAGCTTGTGGGTTGTCTATGAGATCTCAAAGGATCCAATTTTGGGAGATATGTATGATGAATTCATCCCCCCCAAGGTGACCTGTAATGATTCGGAGAAGACTCCAGTTTTTGCTCGAGAGTTATTGAAAATTTTCAACAAGCTCAAGAATTCAAAGTCCACCAAAACTCATTCCAAAAAGGATATTCATCCAGAGAAGTGGATGAATATGTTTCCCATTGAGAAGAAGGAGAAGGGGCCCACCTGTACTTGTCCAACCAGTTGCCCCAGAACAGAGAATAGGGGTGCTCTTGGCACATTCTGGCCAACTCTGGAAGCATGAGAGTTTGAAAAGTGGGGGTATTAAGTGGATCAAAGAATCCGAGAGAAGACCCATCTGGCGGGATTTTTATCATTTTGGCTCAGTGTTTATCTTCTTCCAGTTAGAGATTCTAAGGGAGGATTTAGGCCAGAGACCTTCATTGTTACAGCCAAGTTGGCTGAGAGAAAAATGGTTAGTTTGGCCACCATAATTTTGGCAAATATTCACAGGAGCATACTCCATGTTTATATGGGTAAGTCTCCTTTGAGAATAGTGGTACCATTCCACGTTTTTTCGGGATGGATCGCCACTCACATCAAGACATATGCTGTACAGTGAAAAGTACAGATTCCTGGAATTTATTTTAGGCCATCAATACAGGTATTTTCTGAAATTTCTCCGTTGTCCCTAAATTCTTATGATATGAAGGTGAGGCTGAGATTGTTCAAGGAATTTCATTTCTTTACTTATGGAAACCTACCAACCGAGCGGTTTTTTGATGATGGAACAACTAGCCTGGAATTGAGGTTATATATACTGGCTTGCAGCGATGGTGTATTCACCACCAGAATTGATGGAGAGATTATATGTGAGGCCTATGCTCCATATAGATTTGCACGCCAATTCAAATTTCTGTAGTAGATTTTTGTATCCCCTTCCGTGCACGTCAGGTCAGAGTATCATCCAATGGTTTCCCAAAAACTATGGTTGCTAACAGTTATGGAGAAAACCGGGGCAGTGTTTGATCTACCAGTTGCTGGAGCGGTGAGTCAATTGACTACATGGTATGCCGAGAACTAGGTAGCATTATAACCTGAAGGGGTACTAAATCATCCGGTCCCTCAGGTGGGGACAAAAAAGATAATTGTTAGGAAATATACCTTTCATCTGGAATGTTATTCTTCCTCACCCAGAGCTGATTCACCGGGTTCCTCACCCGGGGCTGATTCACTGGATTCCCAGGATGGGGATGATGAGGCACAACATGCGTCAAAGCGGCCTTGTTCCAGATATAATCCTCCTGCCATAGTCAAGATACCTACTCCATCGACTCTTGGTGAGTTATATCATTGAGGAAATTTAGTTTCCATTCTTTTATAGAGCAACAAGTTTCATTTTCTTATCCTTTATTTGTGATTGTAGGAGATGGTAAGAAGTTGAAGTCCTAGATTATAGGACCCTCCTCACGGCCTTCTGTTGAACATGCTGAATATTTATGACCATAGGTTTTCCAGACATGGAGGAGTTTATATTGAGATGCCGAAACCACCTAGATGGACTTATGAAAAGGGATACATATCCCTGGAGTGGGGAATCTCTGGGCTTCTATTGATATCCGCTTCGAGGATAACCCCGATGAAGTGCGGGCTTGCATCAGAGAGTTGTAAATGCTCATATATTCCATTGATGATTCCATTACTATTACCAAGAGGGTGAAGGAAATGATGAATCGTGGCACCACTGAGGGGATTGGTGCTTCAGTAGATGAGGAGTGGCATGATTATGTGGATCCTGAAGATGTAAATTTCTTTACTTATTTTCTTTGTAACTTAATTTCAATCAAAGATTTGTTACTCAAGGAAATTACTTTCTTCATACTATAGCTTGTTAAGAAAGGAACTACTGAGGTCCCTTCACCGCAGTACAGCCCTGGTGGCACTGCTCGTGGAGCCGCTGAATCTCCTCATGAGCCAGGTGAGGTATCTCCAGGCTGGGAAGCCATGGATGAGGAGTAAAAAAGGGATTTTAACTCTCCAATACTTATATTTGGAGGTAACGATGTCAACACACCCAAAAAGTCAAAGAAGAAAAGGCATCGAAGGAAGAAGTCCACTGCTAGACGCTTCATCAGTAGTGGTAGGTCCTTCGAATAGTCATGAATCCTAACTCATGAAAAGATTGATCATAATTCTTGGGATCGCAGGGGATTCTTCGATTTACCCTTTGAGGGAGAGGACCGAACCTCCTCTGAGGATGACAGAGGGTGCTGGTGAACAGTCGAAAATTCATACTGACCTGGCTTCTCCTGAAGAAACGAGGAGAGAAGAAGACCCAGCTTCTATTCCTAGTACTGATCCTATTTCTACTACAAGGAGAGAAGAGCCTGCTTCTGGTAAATTAATAATAATTCACAGAATGTTGAATAAATACATCAACTGACTTCCATTCTGTGATGCTTTAGGTTCAACACATTCACCAGAACATTTGGCGACCACTGCAACTAACTCCGCAATTTTCTCTGAGGAAGCTATTCGGGGTCAGAGGTTGCAGGAGGAGGGTCGCCAAGAAGACATGTCAAATTCTTCCACTGGTGAGACTAACCAGGAATCTGATATATCACTGGATTAAATGATGAAACTTAGAGTGTATTTTGAAGAAATTTTATATCATGTAAAATTACCATGTGATTTAGAATATTTTTGACGTGAGTGTTATCCTTCGTCCCATTAAATTTTTTTATTACAACTCTGACCATTATTGGTTGAAATGTGCAGTTCCATCTGAGCAAGATGCTGATCTGCCGATGCCTGAAGGGGATAGAGGCAACCCTATCATTGTAGAGATACTAGCTCAAGTGGAGATTAACCCAGCTGAGCTTCCATAAATCTGTCCTGAAAATCCTATTTAAGCTAGGAATGATGAGGAGGAACCTTCTCATGCTGCTGATCTACCATTGGGTAAAAGATGAAAATATTGTGGCTGTATTTAATTTTTAAAACAGCTAATTAATTTTTTTTATCCTTTGGAACTAACCAAAGCTTTAAATTGACTATGTAGAGCTATCAATTTCAGTATCTAGATCCGAAGGTGAAGCCTCAGCCTCAGCCCCAACGGGAGTAGAAAGTGAAGTACCAAGGGTCATGGGGGAAAGAATAGAACATGGAACTTCCCTAAGTGCATTAATACCGAACTATATTCCCCCCTATGATAGTGATGCTAAATCAGACCTAGAGGTGAAAAAGGAGCTCCAATTCTCATGTTGCAAGGCATGGCAGAATATATGGAAGATCATATCTGAAGTGGCTCTTGAAGAGTTGTCTTCGAAGATCCCACGACTATCATCCTTGTTCGTCATGTTGGGACTTGGCGGTTTTGGATATCAAGAGATCCATACTGCGGTGAAATAAGTCATCTTAAGGAGGGAGAATGAGAAAAAGTGCCGTCAAGATCTGATCAGAGTGAGGCTGCTGACCAATATCGGTGAATTCGAGGCTGCGGTGTCCCGAGCTGAGGCTGATCATACTGAAAAGCTGAAGGAGCTGAAGCATAAGATCAAGGAGAAAGTTGTCCAACAGATGCATCTTCAGCAATAGTTAGATGCCTTTACTGGGGAACTTGACCAGGTTAACAATTCATTTGAAGGAGTCCAAACAAATGGTATGAAAGCCATCACAGATGCCAAGAAGGCACTCCATCAAGCGGAAAAAGAGTGAACCTGGTCGAGTGAATGAACTTCAAGTGGCTGCTGATGAAGCTCGGAATGCCGTAAATCAAATGAAATGTTATGTTTAAAGCCTCTTGTAATTCTTGAAAAAGAGAAGACACTCCAATTTTTGGATGTTCTTATAATCTTGTGTATCAATGAAAAAGACATTTTATCTTCAATCATTTGTACCTGCATTCTCTTGATAATTATTTATATATTATATTTTTTTTACCTAAGACAATGGGCCTAGTAAGCATAGTTTAATTTTTTTCTAGGATTATATAAACAACCCCACAAACTTTTCATCTTTTTTTGTTCAATATTTCCTAAATCATAAAATATGTACATTTAGAGAGCTGGAACTCGACTTTTGTTCATATTTCCTTTTACAAGTTCCCAATTTAATGATTACCCTATTTTTTGTTGGTAGTTTAATGTCATGCATGTTGGACATAAAAAGACTAATGTTTAAAGGTCAAATAGCTTTGACCGATTGGATTAAAATTGAATCAATTCCTTGATAATTTGTTTGAAAACATATTACCACATTAAAGTATGGGGGAAAACATGTAAACTATAACTTAAGAAATTTTGAATCTGAGGAATGATATGAAAAAAGGGCTAAAAGGCATTAGAGAAAGTATCTCCTAAGAGTGAAGTTACCACTATTTGACAAACCCATTAGGGGGTTGAATTTTGTAGTTCCACTTAAGGGAATTGGATGCATAGTCAAATAATAGCATCTTTTGGATGACAGGTCCGTTATGTAGACTACTTATGTAAGGCCACCTAGGGGCACGTGCTGTATAGTCAGGAAAAATAACTCTAAAAAAATTTACTTTTCTATTGCTAAAAGCCAGTGGAAGTTTATGAAGGTTCAAATTTTCCAAAGCACAATGTCTGCTGTATGGAGAGAGGTACTTGAATATGGAGATGATATTCCTAATCAAGATTGTCAAAGAATTGGATGAATGTCACTCCTGCGAAGGTTTGACCCAAACGTAGGGAAGAGAAATATAAACCATAGACTTGAATACTTTCATATCATGAAAAAGAGTATGGGAAAAAGACAAAATAGGTTTTCCCCAAAGAATGAAGTTGCCACTATTTGAAAAACCTGTTAGGGAGTTTGAATTTTGTAGGGCCACTTAAAGGCATTGGATGCATAGTCAAATAATATCATCTTTTGGCTGACAGGTCCATTATGTTGACTACTTATACAAGGCCACCTAGGGGCATGTACTGCATAGTCAGGAAAAAGAATTCTCGGGTATCATACATTTTGTGACCATATGTCAAGAAAAGGATTATGGAGATCTGGAAGTATTTGAGGTTAGGAGTATGACTCATAAAAATGGGTATTGTCAAATGCATGAAGGAGATACATAGACCAATGCTAACCATAATCATGTTGTGGCTGGATCCTGAATTGAGATGCTGGAATTCACTACATATCTCATTAGGATGAGAATCAAGCCATATGTAGTTCTTGAAATACATTTTAACATCATGTGGGACAAGAGTATATGAGATATTAGTTTAGGGTCATAGGGATCAGACCATACTGAGGGAGAAAAATTGTGTGTTTGTGATAAACCTGATGTGAATAAAGACTAGAGTTTTCATACCACATTCATGTTCTCGCAGGGGTACTTTTCAGCCAAGGGACTGACAGTGGAGTTTGGGGTTAGGCCCAAAGACTTGGGGCTGGGTTTGAGGGATACTTGAACATTCCTACGTATCCCATAAGGATGGTAATCAAGCCATACGTAGTTCTTGAAATACCATATGTACAGATTTGGTTCGTACATGTGAAGGGTGAAAGGGGAATTTAGTGCAATGATGGTTGGACCCAAGATTAAAGGTTCGAGCATTGCCATGTATGCACGTATTCCTTGGAATATAACATGATTGGAGGTCAATGTCAATAATGCTTCCCTCTTAGGTGAGGGTGTCATAGACTATTGTAGTTTATTGTCATATAGGACAAAAGTGTGAATAGTTTAAGGTTATATGCATGGACTGGGCTGCATAGTTTAGCATCATGTAGCTTGGATGTATTGCTATACAGTTTAATGTCTTGCAGCGAAGACAATGGGTGTATAGTTTAACATCATATAGAAAGGATAATGATGAACCAATGTGATGATATTGGTTTTGGGGTGAGCTTCACTAATCAACATCATATGAGATGGAGGTGAACCGATGTGAAGATATTAGTTTTGGGCTTGAACCTCAGGTGGTCACCTACCTACCCAGCCTAGAAGGAAAGTATCAAAGTCCACGTAGTTCGATTGAGAATGAATTGGTGATCAAGTTGTTCTTAAGGAAAACCTAAAGATGATGTTGGGAATTAAATGTGGTTAGCAGCCCAGAGAGGGTTTTAAGGTTGAAGCTTACTCTATGCTCACATGAGTCATGATCGGTGTGAGAAACATGAGGTAATAATAACCCTAACAATGCACAATTTAATGTCATGTATCATAGACATGGGGTGCTTGGCAGTTTAACATCTTGCAGCTCGGACGAATAGTTTAACGTCATGTTGGACGATAAAGGGGCTATGCAGTTTAATGTCCTACATCAAGGACAAAAGGGACCATGCAGTTTGAATTCTTGCAGTGAGGACTATAAGGTGTAATTTTTTTACGCAAAATACTTCTTCAAGAATCTTGCATTTGTTGGAGTTGTAATGAGTTCTCCATCCACTGAGATTAAAGAATAAGCTCCATTGGAGTAGACCTTATGTATTGAATAAGGTCCTTCCCACTTTGGCTCAATATTTAGAGGTTTATTTCCAGGTATCATTGGATTTTTGAGGACCAATACCAATTCTCCTTGAATGAATGAATGAAGATGAACATTCTATTGAAATATTACTCTATTCAGTTCTGATAGACGTCCAAGTGGTGCAGGGTGCACAATATTTTTTCATCTAATCATTCCAATTCATAAAATCACTTATGAGATTATTCATTTATAGATAACTGATGACAAATGGATACTCTGAGTGAAGGTAATTGAACCTCAATGGGAAAAACTACTTCTGTTCCATATACCAATGAATATGGAGTTGACCGCGTAGGAGTGCGGGTGGTGGTCCTATAAGCCCATAAAGCATGAAAAAGTTTATCAAGCCATGATTTCTTATCTTTATCCACCATCTTTTGTATTATGTTTGAAAGAGTCTTATTGAAGGCTTCTATTTGGCCATTGGTCACTGCATGATACCGAGATGAATGGTTGGATTTGATGTTGTATTCTTGATACAACGTTTTCATCTTAGATGAAAAAAAGTTGGTACCATTGTCTTTTAGTATGGTATGAGGGACACCAAATCTAGTAATGATTTTTGACCTGACGAAGCTAACAATGCATTTAGAACTAACTTCTTTGAGAGGTATTGACTCTGCCCATTTGGAAAAGAAGTCAGTAGCAGTAAGAATATACTTAAACTACTTGGATGTAGCTGGAGGATAAGGTCTTACTACATCCATTCCCTGTGTGGAAAATGGCCATAAGTATTTAGCTGCATGAAGAAACTATGGGGGTTGATGAATGAAGTTGGCACATACTTGGCAAGAATGACACTTCTTAGTGAAATCAACACAATCTTGCATCATTAAAGTCTAGAAGTATCCAAGCCTTCAGATTTGACCAGATAGTCTATGTCTAGACTGGTGGGAACCACAAACTCCTATATGTATTTCATTCATGATAGCCATTGTCTCTTCACCATCAATACATCTGAAGATAATTCCATCAAAACCTCGCTTGTAGATAATTTTTTGGTGATTTGGGCTATCATAAAGAGTAAAATTGACCAAACATTGCTGGACTTGTTCTTTCCCGACTCTATCTGGTGGGAGTGTTCCATTTTGAAGGTATTCCCTGATAAGTGTAATCCATCCTATAGTATGACCATATGGTTTAGAAATGGGACTGATTTCATTGATTTACTCTATTCTGATTTGACCAAAATGTGAAACTACATGATGATGGGAAATACTGATGATTGTTTCGTCCCGATTTGGATCTGCCAGGGTTATGGCTACATTAGCCAGTGCATCAGATTGGGCATTTTTTGATCACGAGACATAAGAAAATGTTCGTTCTGAAGGAAATTCTTCCATTAATTCTCTGACGTAATCACACAAAGGGATTAACTCTTCCTTTCTGATGGCATAATCCCCATTTATTTGTTTGATTACCAAATATGAATCACCTTTTACCTTCAGGTGATTCACCTGCACCTGAAGCACCAATTCCAATCTTGCGATGAGAGCTTGATATTCTGATTCATTGTTTCTACCACCTTCCCATAATAAAAAGGAATAAGTCAACACTTCCTTTTTTGGGGAAATAAGGACTATTCCTAATCCATCTTTGTTGAGTTTAGGATTTTCCATTATCTTCCCTGTTGGACTTCTGGAGGCACCATCAAAGTATATTTCCCATGTATGAGGATTATCTTGAATAGAGAAGAAATCTTCATCAGGAAGTTCAGTATTAAATGATGTATCTTTCGTGGATGGATGCTTAGTAAGGAAATCTGCCAGGGCTTGGCCCTTTATTGGGTTTTGAGACAAATATTGGATATCAAACTGCTACAAAATAACTGCCGACCTTTCCAAACGTCTTGTAAGCATTGGATGACTAAGGATAAATTTGAACGGGTTATTATGAGATACCAATTGGACCTCATGATGTTTCAAGTAGTGTATCAATTTCTGAACTGCAAAGATTAATGATAGGAATCACTTTTCAATACTTGAATATCGATTTTTTTCCTCAAGCATAGTTCGACTGAGATAGTAAAGGCTGTTTTCATTCCCGACATCATTCTTTTGGGAAAGGAAGGCACCCAATGATCGCTCTAAATCTGTCACATAGAGGATAAGTGGTCTTCCTTCAATAGGTGGCATTAATACCGGTGGATCCAAGAGATATTTCTTGAGGATATCAAATGCCTCTTGGAAATATTCGGTCTATTGTTACGTGACTCCCTTTTTCATTAATTTAGTAAAGGGTAAACACTTTCCTGCCAAATTGGAAATGAAATGCCAAATATAAGCCAAGTGTCCTTGAAGTCCTCTTAATTCTTTCAAATTTTGAGTAGGTGACATACCAAGGATTGATTTTGTTTTCTCAGGATCAACTTCGATACCATGATGGAATACAAGAAAGCTGAGAAATTTTCCTGAGGTTACCCCAAAAGCACATTTCATGGGGTTCATCTTCAAATTGTGTTGTCGAAGTTTTTTGAATATGATTTCCAAACCATCCAAGTGATTAGAACATTTTCTGGATTTAACGACAAAATCATCCACATAACACTCATTAAATTTCCCTAAAAAGTGTTTGAAGATATGGTGCATGGAACGTTGATACGTTGCACCTGCATTCTTCAGGCCAAAGGGAATTACCCGATAGCAAAACACACCTTGAGGGGATATAAAGGCTATATATTCTTCATCTTCTAGAGCCATTCAGATCTGATTATACACATAATATCCATCTATGAAGGAAAGTGCTTCATAGAAAGTTGTTGCATCAATTAAGAGTTCTGTGATCGGAACTAGAAAATCATCCTTGGGACAATGTCGATTAAGATCTCTAAAGTCAATGAAAATTATAATTTGTCCATTATTCTTTTTCACAGGGACAATATTAGCCAGCCATTTGAGATATTGAAATTTTTTGACGAATTTAGCCTTGATAAGATTATCAACTTCAACTTCAATTTTGGAGGCATAAGTTGGGTGTGTTCTTTTTGCTGCTTGCTTGAATCCTTGATGTTCTTCTGGAAAACCCAAATGATGAGTGACAACATCAGGATCAATACCTGGCATTTATGTATAATTCCAAGAAAATATATCTTGATTTTTCTTTAGAAATGTAGTATATATTTCTTGCTCTTCAAGGGTCATGGATTCACTAATTAAAGTGGGGAGTGGATCTTCTTTTATACCCAGATTTATCTCTCTAAGTTCATCCACAGTGGTAGAGATACCCTCTTCAAATGCTAGAGGAGCATCTCTGAGATATTCCTCTTCTTATTCAATATGTGTTACTTCTTCTTCTTCTACTTGCATAGTATATGATGAAGAAGAATTTACATGATTAGGGGATAAGTTAAAACTTGAGGATTTTGAAGAAGAGGCTGCCATTTCTGACCCTATTGATGATGAAGGGTCTTCCTGGGTTGATAAAGAGGAGATGATGGATTGAGAATCGACAACATTATTTTCCTCTGGTATTGCAATAACTTCTTCTGTCCTGGTTGATGAAATATAGAATTGCTGGATTTCAGCAAACAAAATGAAGACATCTCCATTTAAGCTTTCATCATTGTTTGGCCAATCAACAATTTCTCCCATGTTTTCTGGGTCGATTTCTATAATTGAAATTATGGAATTTTCCATAAGAGTATTTGGATTTGGGTCTATCCCATCAATTTGACTGATAGGCAACACATAATATGTACTCACATGTATGAATGGATTTACTAGAATCTTTTTCGAACCATATGGAGCATTAATTTTGGTGACCTTTTTCACTGTGGATTTTTTCTTTCCCTCCATGTGATAAAATTCTACCTCAATGTATTGAGATTCACATGTTTTGAATGGGGCTTTGTCACCATAAAATGTCCCGAATTGACCATTGAAAAAATATTTGAGACATTGATGGTATGAAGAAGGTACGACCACATGTTGATGTAGCCAAGGTCTTCCAAGAAAAATGTCGAAGGCTGTGTCCTGATGAACAACCAAGAAATCTGAATTAGATACAAGGTCTCCAAACTAAATTCTGAGTGTAATTTCTCCCAGAGGTTCTTGTTCATTCTTATCATATCCTTGCAACATCAAAGTATAAGGAGATAAATCAGATTCAGTGAGGCCCAATCGAAGAAGTGTACGAATAGGAATGAGATTGACTCCTGATCCATTATCAATGAAAGATCATCAGATGTCTATATCATTGACTTTTCTAGATATATATAAAGGTTTGATATGTCCATGTACAACATCATCTTCATCTTCATATGTAAAATATATCACTGCATGGCATTCTGTAGGATCATTCTCTATATGGTAGACTTCATCCGCATAAATTTCAGTTTCGAATTCTTGAGGACTTAACAAAGCCTCAATAAGCACCTCCCTAAGAATTTTTTGATAGATTAAAATAATCCATAATTGATAACTTGGCCGGTAATTGGGACAAATGTTTCAAGACATCATACTTTTGGTCCAAAGGTATGCATTTCCCATCATGAAAACGTGGTTTTATAGGTTCCTTGGAAGTTGATGCTCTAGCAGTAGATGCATTCTGTATCGGGGTAGGAGTTGGAAAAACTCCTGGTTTCGGTAGATTACACAAACTAGGTCAATCTATTTGCTGAGAGGAATAAGGTGGGATCTCTTACCGGTCTTCCAAAATAACAATTTCAGGACTTAATCTTCCATGGGTGGAAGAACTTTCTTGTTTCTGTTGAGCCCGCTGAAGGGATTTTCCATGATTTCTTGCCGCATATACAGTTCTAACAAGGTTTGGATTGAAATAGTGGCTTCCAGAATATCCACGTCTTCCCCTGTATCCTAGATCTCTGTCTATTCCTCTAATTCCTATGTTAGATATAGGGAACTTAGGCTCATCATAATCGAAACTATCATTGGCATAAGGATTTGTTAAATTAATCATGTTAACAAAACCAAAGATCAATTCTTCATCTGATGATGATTTTGCCTGATGAACCAATTCAGGATGTGATATTTGGTGGAGCAGTGCCCATGTTTTTGAAGCATATGTCATAAAATCTGCCATAGTCAAAGACAACTTAGGATTTGACATGATCTCTTCTTCTTCTTACTGCTCTTTTTTCTTTAAATTATGCTATTTCTTTGAGGATTTCCCTTCTGATGAAGGGGATGTTTTGTGGCATTCATAATAGAAGACACAATTGGTTGATTTAATTCTGTTTGTAAAATGGCATGGTTTTGGTTGATAGTTTTTTTGACCATCCAATCATCATATTTCTATGCATTTTTACTTTTGATTTCGTGCCACTCGGCCTCTTCCTCTGGATCAATAGTAGTAACACATGATACTTGGGTTGAAGAACCTTTCAGTTTTACCTATCCAGAATCCACCATATTTTACAGGAGGTCTTTGAAGACAAAAAAATCTTGAATGGGATGCCCCAACATATGATGAAATGAGAAATAATTGGGTAGGTCTTCATCTCCTTCCTTGTTCGGCCTTTTGGGCCTTGGCAACTGAACCATGTTGTTCTCCAGAGCCGAGATGAAGTAACCTGGAACTTGTTCATTCTGGAAAGAATAAACTTTGTTCTTCAAATCTTTGAACTATTTCCGACTTTGATCTTTTTGATTATCTTGAAGAGGTTTCCATTGTTGTTGACGTTCAGGAGGTTGAGACCTTCAATATGACGAAGGTCTTGAAGTGGAAGCAGGTACATGTGCTTGTTTAAGTGTAACTATAGCAGTCTCTACTTTCCCTATTAGCCTTCCTGAAACTGATGGAATTACACGAGTTTTAGCCTTGTATTCATAAGAGAGTCTTCTATCTATTGAGCGATTGAAGTAAGGTCTTGAAACCCTCCTATGTATTTCACAGGGATCAACGATGTGCGTAATTCATCATGAAAATTTGCCACACAAATTGGAAAAAATTCTTCTTGAGGGAGTGCTATGCTTAAGGAATATGTTAATTTATTCCATCGAGTAATGACATATGGAACTCTTTCATTTTCCCTTTGTTTACAATTGGTAAGATAAAAAACTGTCGTCTTTGGCAACATTGTGCTAAATTGAAGAAGGAACCTTTGACGGAGATCTTCCCACCCAGTAATTCACTGAGATTGCAAACTTGTATACCAGAAAAAAGCATGTCCTTGTAATGATAGTATAAAACACCTGACATTAACTACTTCTTGTTGTTGGGGAGTTCCCATCATAAGATCAAAATGAGAAAAAAAATGTGTTAAGTGTTGTTCTGGATCTCCCGAACCATTAAAAATTGGGAATGTGGTACTTGCAAAATTTGATGGGGGAGGAATTGAATCCACCCATTCAGGGTAAGATCTCTTTTCTGGTTGAATTTGTGCATTATTTCCTTCCATAGCTTCCAACCGAGCTGTTAATGACTCAATGGTAGTCATTAATTTTTGAGAAACATCTAGTTGAGCTTGGACCTGAGCAGGTGCAATAACTAGAGTTTGGATGGGTGTAGCGATCGGGAATTCCATTGATGGTAGTATTGCTGGTTGTTGTTGCGTATGACCCATAGGATTGGACCTGTGAGGGTGTACATGTAAAGTGGGATATTCTTGATCCATCCCAGTAGCTGCAACAAATTCCGTTGATTGATTAACTCCAGCATGCTTAGGAGGAAGACTACCTTGAAGTAGTTCTGTATTTAACCTCCTTAATTCCTTCATTTATTCTTCTTGTTGTGAAAACATTTCCTCTAATGAGAGTGATTGGCCTTCTCTAGAGGTAAGGTAGGGTGTAACCTGACTTTTACCCTTTTCCTTGGCATGTGCCTTTCTGGAGTATGGATGAGAATTACCTGAAGGAATATCTTTCCCTTGGGAAACCCTCTGTCTTCTGGTACGCACACCTCCTTCATTCGTTTCTGTGTGCATAGCCTCTTGAATAGGAACTTCTTCATCTAATCCCTCTAAGTGAATATCATGTTCTGGGGGATTAGTGACAATGACATTGATGACATTTATCGATGCATAACGCATTGCATCCCTTATTTCAGTGCTTCTATGATATTGTCTTCCTCCATGTCTTTTATGAGACATTACCTTTTGTTTGTTTGATCCCTCAGGAACTTCTTGATGAACCGTATTTTTGAGGGAATTTCCTGATAATTCAGATCTGCGTTCCTCTTATGGCTTCTTACCTAATTGAGAGAAAACTGACTTTCGCTGAGGAAGAGATTGAGAATTTGAAAAAGTCCCCAGTCCGGTGGACCGTGGTTGTTCCTGTTTTTCCTGCTCAACTCCTCGAATACTATCTGTTGATCCAAAGGGTTGAGTTAAATGATTCCCCAGTCTGGCAAGATGAGGTGGTTCTTGAGCTACTACATATGAAACTTTCTTAAAATCTCTCCTGAATTTGTGGACTTTAGTCCAGAAATTGGCTGGATGCATCATTCTACATCCACTCAAATAACCTGGCCCAAATGACTGTTGGATTATTTCTGACACTTCTGTCACTTGATGATGTGCCTTCTCTAAACAACAAGGCTATTTTATATTCTCATTTTCTTGAGGAAAGCGTAATTCAATAACTTGTTCTTTATATTCCTGACTTTGGAAAGAACTAGTTGAGGCCTGTTCTCAAGAAATCTTTTGATTACACACAAAACCAGGTAGATGTGGCAATCCATGGGAAATAACATTGCATGAGACCACTCTTGGCGGGCATTGTTGACTGGAGAGTACAGTGAAATGCAGTTCTCCATGAACACCCCATCCCCTGATATGAATACCAGATGGGGGCATTGGTAATTAACTAGCGAAACCTATTTAACATGCCAAGGAATGAATGCTAAAGGGTTCTCTGCTACTTTTCAACCTTTGGATTCTGAGAAACTGAGAGAGATGCCAAGTCAATTTAGTGTTTCAACCCTTCTATTATCTTGACATGATTTTGATATTCATCATAAGCTAATATTTTCTCTTTTAAGTGACAAAGAGTTTTCCATATGTTGAGATGAATATCGTGAATACAATCTTCTGTCAACATTTCTGGAATATCATACTGAGAGTCAGCCAAAGGCCAAAACATGACTGGTATTTCACCTTTTGCCAGTTGTTTTCTCATATTCAACACTTCCTATTTGTCATTTGATGCATATTCTTCTACCTGATTTGACCAAAGCTGGTGTTTCATTGTTGCTTCGTCAGATTTAACAAGATTGGTAGAGAATTCATTTGTCAAATTAGAATATGAATGACCCAAGGGTGGTCTGAAGAATGACCTACACCCCGGGCCATCTTCTGAATGAGAAAGTATTTCACCTACTAGTGGTAAGGCATTAGACAAGACTGGATTCACATTTGAAAGTGCCTCAAGATAAGTGGTATTTCTCGTTACTGCATTTTCCATTGAATAATTTTCCAGGAAATGCAAATTACTACTGCGGAGAAGACTTTCGCAGCTAAATTCATCAACATGGGGAGGACCACCATGGTGAGTTACAAAAAAATATGAAACCACTTTATTTTTGGTCTTCTGGCCACACAGAAGGGTTATTGTGGCTCTTATCTAAAGATGATACTTCGAGATTGACCGAATTGTCATGAATCAAGATTTCAAGAGGAAGTTTCTAATTAAGACCTTCAAAATTATTGTTGTTACTTCTGGAATCCGGAAATGAGAGAGTAGAATCTTGAGTTGAAAAAGACAATTGTCTAACGGCTTTAAGAACTCTAGCATTGAGAAAGGCCTTATTGTCGATTGGCTCTTGATTTTTCAACTGTGCCAGATTGGTCTTTTTATTAAATGCCTTCTTACTCACTTTAGAAACCACTTGTTGATTAAAGTGGTTATTATGGGTAGGTGTATGTGGATGCTCAAGATAAATGGTCAAGTTGGGCTGATTATCTCTATTTAAATAGGGTGTACGTGTCCGACTTGATTGTCCATATGACATGATGGAGTACGCCCCACGACCCTCTTGGACTGGAACAGAGGTGTGTGTTTTCTCCGGAGTGACATATTGATGATTCAATCCACTAATAGGGACAGATTTATGTTTCTTTCCCTATGAAGTCACTGAAGTTGTTATAATATTTTGACAGGTATCCATAATATGGGCAGGGATTTGCTTCTTCTCTTTCACCATTGTCAGGATATGCTTGGTGACTTCAGCTGCCGGAACGGTAATATACATCCATTCCGTGTCTAGAGTAGGTGTATGTGCCTGCTTCTGTCCTCCTTTTCCTGTCAATGGATATTGACAGTACTTGTGCATAGGGGAAGAGAGTTTAGTCTGCTCCAGATTTGTCATTAGAGTTTTCCGACTGACATATCTGGGTGCTACCAAACAAGACTGTTGAAAGGCTTGATGAACATTGGAAGGTGTATGTGCCTGATGTGTATTCTCCATCAAGTATGGTTGATGGGTTTCCTTCAATACTGGCAGATGAGACTGCTGACATAATTTGTGATTGTAAACAGGTGTATGTGCTTGCCTATAGTACTCCACCGGAATTATCTGGCGGGATTTGTGTCTTACTGCCAGACGAGTCTACTGAGCAGTGAAATCGGTACGGATGGGTGTATATTCCAACTCCTTGTTTTCCATAAAGTTATATTGGTGGACTTCTTCGGAGGGTTCATAAGTAATAACCTGCTCCCTATTGACCGAATTTCACCTCTGACAGTTCGTCTTGCGTGCTCAGGTCTAAGGAACCTGAGCTGAACACCTAGAGGTGACACCCTCATCAGGTTGAGGGTGCACTACCGCATGAGTCTAGCAGCAATTATTGGTGGGAGTTCTCATGAAGGACTCATACCTTCTTGAACCGAGGCCTTTAGAGACCTCTTTATTCACCTCCCTGTAATATGGGAGGGACTTGTTGTTACGTTTTGGGGATAATGAACCGAAACGGTTGGTGATGGAGGTTGGCACCACCTGCTTCTTGACCACTAGTCGTCGTTGTCCGGAAAACCACAGTGAGTTGTTAACTTTTAGGGATTTTCGAGTGGCCTCCAGAGTCAATATGGTACCATGTTGACGGTATTACCTCACCAATGCATTCGAGACCCAGTGTTTCAGACACTGACTGGGTAATGTCATCCTCAGAGCGGATGAGGATTCAGCAGGAGTAGCGGTTGAGGAATTCACAGGTGTGAATTTTAAAGAAGCCATTTTGTATTGCAAATAGATCCTGAAAAAGAGTACCTTTTTGATATAGAAGACATAATCAAGATAAGTTTTGACAGACTATATCTTTTGGATGAGCACATATGTTATTTATTGCTTTGTTGGCCCTCATATTGAGTTTAATAAGGGCCTAACAAATAAGTAAATAATCATTTATCTTGGTTAAGGATTCATGTCGGGTTCACCATTTTTGTTTCCTATGGAAATGGGGATGACCTTGTTTATTTAAGGTTCAAACCTTCCAATATATTTCTAACGAGTTTATTCATAGAAACAGAAACATCCAATGATTCTATATACATTTGGACCTACTTTCCAAAGGTAGGTGCTCATTAGTTGTGGACCGATGAGGCTTAAGAATTTGCATTGGTCGAGAGGATGGGAGGTCAGGCTCATCACACCTTTTTGAGGGTAATTATTACCTACTCCGAGACTCTCTTATAGATTTAAGTTATGCTCAAGAATCCTTATTAATTCACCAAGTATGAAAATTATCTTTCCTTTAGATTTAGCAATCAATGATTAATATTTATGGGATTTAGAGAATCTTTTATATGTATTTGAGGTTCTTAATTGATGGAGAATCATCCGTATGTATTAGAGATTCTTATTCAATGGTATCCTTCAATATATTATATAGAAAATTATGATAACCATACTGGTTTTAAAGCCACTCAGTTGGGCACTTGAAGTTTATTGTCATTCAGAAAGACAGAGATTATTTCAGAGTTGGGATCATACCCGCAGATGGGCTACCTAAGTATCCTTGTTAAAAAGAAAGGAATCAGAACCCATGTAGTTTGATAAAAAGGATATAGTTTAACGTTATATGGTACGGAAAATAATTAATGAAAGATGGGCTTGAACCTTATAAAGGCTTCCTACGTACTCAACTTTTAAAGAAGAGATCAAAGTCCATGTAGTTCAAGAGAGGTTTATGCATGGTTAATGGAACAAAAAGAGATGTCATTATTACTTTTACACTCTAAGCCTTCGTGAGTCATGCTCGATGTGAGAAAAAAGAGGTATCAGTAAACTTGAAAATGGTGCCATGAAAGATGCAGTCATGAGAAATGATTTGGGGATTATGTATGTAGGATGGACCAAGTAAATGAAGATTAAGACTTAGTTTAGGAAAGAAGCCCGAGATCAGAGTTCATAAAGGTATTTTTACTTTATAGAGATTTGGAATTTTAACTCGGGACTTGTTCCTGAGAAGGAATCCCAAATCAAAAGAAAATAAGGTTGGGGATTATTCTTGAGAAGGATCCCCAATTAAAGGGAACTTATAACATGGGACTTAATCCTGATGAGGAGGCCAAAAGTTCAAGGAAATTATGATTGGGACTTAATCCTGAGAAAGAGTCCCAATGAATTCCTCTCAGATAAAGAATCCAACAAAGGAATCATGCCATAAATGTCTTTGAAGAGGGTTTTGAAGGCCATGTCTTGAAGAGGAGAGGTGAATTTGAGGAAATAAGGTGACTATGAAGGTGGCGCGCAAGTACTGGTCTGGCGTGCAAGTCCTGGTCATGCAAGTAGACTTACGTGACATGAGTCACCTTGGGATACGAAGAATCCATAGGGTAATACTTGGGTGACTTTGAACTCAAGCCCTTAGTATCATCCCTAGAGGCTTTCAAAAGGTTGGCGCGCAAGTTCCCTTGCGAGGGAAAGGTGGCACACAAGTGGTTCCATTTCCATTAAGGGATGGACACTTAGGCGCAAAAGTATTAATGAGTTCTAACACTTAGGCATTATTCTTCCCCTTTAGAGCTTCCATTCTAGTTAAATAATTACCTTAGAAGTGTTCGGAAGACGTCAGACAAAGACTTGGGTGACCAGAGCTTGAATATGAGTTTTGGAAAATTCGTCCTTGAAATGGGGGGCCCACAGGGGCTATTTATAGGCCACTGGTCACCTTGGGTGAAAGAAAGGAATAGGGCTCCCAAGGCACTTGCGCGACCCATATGTGGCATGCAAGTGACTTGCGCGATGATCAAGATACTTGCGCGACACCCTCAAAGTGAGTTCCTGGTTCATCCCTTTGTCAATTTTTGTTTTTATTCAAAGGGGGACCCTCATTCTGCTTAAGGTATTCCCCTTTTCCATTCATTCGATTCTGTGATGGAAAGGAGCGTCAACAAGCGTCAATTCGACACAAATATGAAAGTGAAATAAAAGTTTGAATAAAAGGGGAAAGAGTTGGTGCTGAGAATATTATTGAGAATCAGTTTGAAAGAGAATTTGTTCTACCAATCTTATTATGGTTTGATTGGGGGGAAATATTTTGTAGAAAAAGATTCATCCAATAATATTAAGGTTTTATTGGAAAGATAGATTCTATTGGAAGATAGGGAAGTTACTATACTTTCCTTGGTAAATCTAACGATGTTTTGCTAGTTTGTATTTTACAAATATCATAAGTTTTCTAGAGAACTTGTGATGAAATCTTGGGGGATAATATGTTCTTCCATTAATATTCTAGTTTGATTGGAAGGAAATATGTTACTATATAACTGTGAATCAACATGGTTGGTTTTGCTGAAGTAGATTTTAAGGTGGTGCAGTTTCCCAGTGTTTACCAATTTTTTGGGGTCCAAAATTTGGAGGATGGTGAACATCAAGAAATATGTATTTCCTTTATGATATCATTAAAATGTGTAAAATTTATTAGTTTCATGATGATGCGACTCATTAAGGTTGTTTCTCAAAGGCATGAATATTCTGACAGCGATCTTCGTGATTATGAGAAATAGAGCATTGCGAGCGCATGATGGTTTGACAGGGAGATCCATGACAATGTCAAATATCAAAGGATCATCGTGAATGGAGGAGCACCAAAAATATATTTTTGAGGTATCCAAAAAATATATTGGAGGTGGTAAAGAATCAAAAATAGGATAGCCTATAAATATAAGGTGACCCCCACTTCATTTGAAGAAAAAAAGTAGATAAATCCGAAATAGATTTGATTTCACAAAGGTAGAGGAGATCCATGATGCAAGATTTCTATATGATCTTGTGCATCAAAAAATGTATTCTAAAGTCTTGATTGATTCTATTGATTTTAATTAATGGGTGATTTGTGATTATGGTATGTTCTACATTGACTCTTTTAGCTTCACGAAGGAAGTGAACTCTGTGAAGGAAGAGAGCTCCATGAAGGCAATGAGCTCTACGAAGGTAGAGAGCTCCGTGAAGGTAGTTAGATTCCCATAGGTAGTTTGGTTCTGTGAAGGCAGTTTTATTCAGGAAGGCTATTATGTTTTCAATGGTGTTCTGTGAAAAATAATTTATAATACCTGGTTTAAGTGAACCAGTGCTTGTGAAGACACTGATTCACTATTCCATACTATTGTGTGTCTAATAAGAAGAGAGTGTCCAATAAATATTCAGTTATTAAGGCCATATCAATTATAATGATGCATAACTGATATTATATTCATTTATTTAATAATAAAAGAGTAATTTTGTGATTCCAACAAGAATAAAAAGAAGAAATATCAGTGTAGCTGGTTTTTCCTTGATGTAGAAAGTGAGAAGAAGATAAGTGAGTGACAAAATTTTTATCAGTTGATTATTATTTGGGTTAGGGAGAATTAAATTCATCATTCTACCACACTTAATATTACTGTAACTGATAGAAGAATAAAATATTGCAACTATCAAGTTTGATGCTGGGAAGAATTAATAAGAGTTTCTTGCCTGTTGTTGTACAAGTAACAATGTGAAGTAGAATTATGTGGAAGAACAAAGAAGTATTGTGACATCAAACAGGTCTCAATAGGTGGAATAATTTCTTGGTGTTAAAACCCTTCAATAGGGAGAAATCTATCATTGGAGGTAGTATAAATATCTAACCAAGATTTGTAAAACTTTCACTATTGGTTTTTTTTAAAGTGCCTCACGAGTGTAAGGGAATATCCTAGTCCTTGTAACTACACAAAAATATTATTTTTTAATTGTTGTGTGTTCAGGATTATTTCCAACCATGCCAATGATGTAGCTTCTCTTGTTGAGTAGTGAACCTTGTAAAAATAGCATATGCTATCTTTACTAATTTCATATACTTGCATTCATCAAGGAAAAAAGAGTAAGAGAATCGAGATCCTAATAGGTCTAAGAGGTATATAGATAAAGAGTTCAAATTAGATTAAAAATATCCCAACACTAATTCACCCCCCTCTCAGTGTTAGGGATATCAAAAAATGGTCTTATCACTTTTAAGATCAAGAAATGATTTGGGGGTTACACCATATATCAAGATTACCTAGTTCATTGATACATGTCTTTGAGGACCCACACCTATGGAGTCCCTATGATGGACGGTGAGAGAATGATTTAGAAAAAGGTTATCTGCTAAGACATGCATCTAATCATGTGGATATTATGATCATTTCTAGACTCTAAAACCATGTGAGTCATTATCGAATGTGAGAAACAACAAGAAGAAAACGATATGAAAAACAACATGATCCTTCTTCTACTGGTGTAAGAGGTCGGGGATACAAGAGAAGAATAAAGGTCTTTGATGTGCCCATATCCTCTCCTGTTTTTATAACCAAGATAGTCACATATGACTAATATTATAGATACATCCCATAATAAAGGCTAGGGGATTACTTCTGGATGGATTCCCTACATCTAGTTCTAGGGGAGAGAGGGGGATAATCCACTAATACTCAAAGGTAAAATTAAGCATGATCCCCTCCCTTACTTTTTGGAACCGAAGTTCCTTGGTATCATAGACAATGAGGGAAGGGAAAGTACCTAGACTTCATGTTTGAGACTGGGAGGTCCCTAGAACTTCCCCTAGGGTTTGGGTCCTCCCGACCGATGGGATACATAACTACATGCACCCTAAGTACCCTACCTGTCAGGTATGACAAGTGCACGACACATCTATTCAAAGGAATTCTTAACTTAATAGAAGACATTCTAGTGTGTATTTCTCCATGGTTTTTAAAGTGTGGAGGATTTAGTGTAGGATTTTTTTGGTCTCCATCATATGGGAGTAGCATGGTAAGAGTTTCCCTACCATTGGTGGCATGAAAGAGGGATCAAAGGAGTCTCACATAGGTGAAGTTTGGGCGGGACAAAGGTGTATCATGCATGGTAAGGCCTATGCATATCATAAGTACTTCACACATGGTAAGCCTATGTGAGATGGAGCTAAAATCTGGATGATGGAAAGCCTAAGTGAAAACACTTGAGAGAGTCCTTTCCTTATGCTCCCAGAGTCTCCTCAAGTTTCCCAAGAGTGGTCTCATGTATTCCCTGGGCCTAGAATGGGACCTTCACATTGGATCATGCTTGATTATGGGGGAGTGGTTCCTTGCATAGGTATTTTATGATTCACACATTGGGGGGATTTATTACCACTATAATCATTTTATTCCCACTTCTATTAGGTTTTGGAGAGATACCTGAGTGGTTTTGAGGGCTTGGGTGAAGGAATAGAGTGATTAGAGATTTGAGGATTCTCTGGGTATTTTTATCATCTGAAATGAGGATCCATAGGGTCATATTTATAGGAAAACATGGGACCCTGAGTGAAGGAAATTTCTCATGTAGGTACATCACATAGGGTTCTTATATAGGAAACTAATATAGAGGTAGTTGATACATTTTGTCTTTATAGGTAAGGAATGTATGAGCCTCTATCCGTGCCGGATGTGTGCACTCAGGAAAACCTGGGTGAACCACTTAGGTGAAATCACTACTCCATACGCCAGGGGATGGGCCTCACACACTTTTTTGGGATCAGTTCTGGGCTGTAGTCCCATCCATACAGATATATCCCTTCGCCACCATCACTTATCCCCATGAAAAATGGAGAGTCACATGACAAATGTTTCGAGTCAGGTCGTGTAAATTTTGGTTTGCGACACATACAACCCCATAACTCATTCCAAATCCACAGAATACTATTAGAGGGAGGTTCTCACCACCATGCCATTGGACTGGGAAAAATTTATGAGGAATATCCATCCCTTGGTTTGTGATAATTCTTATGGAAAAGTCCACTGAACACATTTTTTGGTGTCAACAAAATACCCCCATTATAATTAGATTCTTTTGGAAAAAAATAATATAGTTCTAAGGAAACTATATAGAAATTTGATAAATTAAAAAATCATTTGATGGGATTTGGAGATAACTAAAATATGGATTGATTCTCTAATTTTTTTCTAATCCATGGGGAATAGAGAGCAGAGTTTGACTGTTGATAGAGTAATATGAAAGAATTTAAAAACTTTGTATCCTTTGTGTTATCAACCTAATTTTTCCATATGTCAAAATCGAGATGAATTAGAAGATAAGACTTGGATTTTTTGAAGGATGCTCTTTATGAGTTTTCATCCTAGAAAGTTTTATGCCACTTTATTTTCCTTCCTCATTTTTCCCTAAACCATGCAGAGTGCTGGTTGAGTGACAAGAGACTCGAATTTTTCCTAGGGTGAACATTTGTGTGTTTTCAACCTAATGAGTACTATGTATTTTTTGGGATAGTTTAGAGTCTTAAAAGATTCACTAATGTGACCGGTGTTTTAGGATGAATTGGTTTGACCATGATTTATGAGATGATGACCCAAGCGGGGATTTTTGGCCAAGAATTTTTCAACATTATTCATATAACTAAAGAGAATTTGAGTCATGATTTTTTTTTATTTCTGGATCCAAAACATGATGTGATAAAAACATAAAAGGAAAGTGAAAGTGCCCAATCAGAGTAATGTATCACTGAGAGGTAGAGGAGGTGAATCAGTGATACTCTTTTTCTTTTAAGTTTCCATTCAGTTGAAACAACATTAACCTACTGTTAAAGATTCATTTCCCAAATGAAAACTAAAAAAACACACATCTATAGAAATACATGTATTTACAAGGTTTATTATTCAATAAGAATACCTACATCATTGGTATGATTGGAAATAATCAAATAACATAAAATCCACTAGAAAAAATCCTTGTATTATAATGAGTATGATGTACCCTTACACTCGTTCATCACTATGAAACAATCCCACTATTGCGTGTTCACCCTCTTAGAACAATATGGTAATTCAACTTATTTTGTAACAAATCATGTTACCTGTGCTTCTTTTCAATTCAACAAGTGTATAAATGTGCAAAACAATTCTTAAATTTCTTACCCATAAGAATGGTAAGAACTTCTTGGAATTAATTTAAGAAACTCATAATCCAATTCCCAGTCTGATTCTTTGAATCTGATTCTCCCTGATACATTTGAATCAACACAACTTCAATCCCTGAGTATGATGAAACTCTGTCACACCTTAACATTTAATTTATTTTTATTTTATTAATTCTTGGCCCGATTTCTCGCGCCAAGGTCTGGGTTGGGTCCCAGATTAAAATCTTTGTCATTTAATATTTTTGCTGGGTTTCAAACCTGTGTGTGGTCACCACGTGGTTGGCGGTAGACACGCAACTGGCCTAGGATTCTGGAAATTCCTAATTATTCTTATTATTATTTTCATTATTATTATTATTATTATTATTATTCTTCTTTGTATTATTATTATTATTATTTTTTTTGTTCTTTATTTTTATTATTATTAATTTTATTATTTTCATATGTATTATTGTTATTTTTGGTATTATTATTATTATTATAATTATTAGTTTTATTATTATAATTTTTCTTATTATAATAAAATGAAAAAACCCCCTAAACCTAGGTACCTGTGACGCCCTTACCCATCCTCTTCCCCGCCTCTCCCCTGTACAAACCGTCACCTTGCACTCCCCCCTCCACGCTCTCCTCATGATCCCACTCTCACCTCACCCAGTATCTCCTCCCTCCCCCGACACCGTGTTCACCCCAGTCACCTCCTCCGGCACCGACCTGTCCCAGCATCGGTCTCGGCCCTACACCACCCTCACTCCTCACCTCACCCCTCCCGCTGCGTGAGTCGCCGCCCCTGAAGGACCTTTCACCAGCCGACCTCATCTCCCACCCATGTCCCAACCTTCACACCCCAACCCTCTGCCTAGGACCTCCCGCTCGCACTACAGCTTCCTACTCCCTCTCCCCCCAGTGGTGTCCCTCCACCCTTACTCCCTCAACCCTGACTTTCTCCCCGAATCCTAGCCAGGACCCCAACCTCTAGCCCTACAGCCTTCCACACTCACACAAGTTGATGCGCCTAGGCCCTCCCATATGCCTCCGACACTCCACACCTCAGTGCACTCGACCCCCCACTCTGGCCACCTACCCACACACCAGGTCTCGGCCTACTGACCAGCCCCAACACAGTCTCGCCCCTCCTATTCCAGGCTACTACCCCCACCCCCCACCCCCCAGTTCGTCCCAACCTTCCGCACAACCGGCCAGGCCGCACCCTATCCCTCCAGCCTTCTACACCCTGTTAATGTCCCAACTGGCCAACCCCCTCTTACCCTCTATTCCAGAAGGCTTCCGACCACCTCCCTTAACTCCACCTGCAGCCTTCAGCATCTTTCCCCACCTCCTCCCCCCTTCTCTCCTTATTCTAACCAGCGGAAACTCCAAACCCCCTCCGCGATGCCTCTTCCTTGATATGGCTTGGTCACACCCCCCTTACCGGAAACCTCTTTCTCTAGTATATTTACTAATTTATTTTTTCCTTCATTTCATCTATGGTGTGTTTATTTATTTTGGATAAATCTTAATACCGCCGCGAGTATTGTGTTGTGTGTTTTTATCGTTGTTTAGCATACGATTTTGGCCATGAGGGATTGTTCTTTTTTTCGTCAGAGTTCTGTCGTGTCAAAACTTGGTTTGAGGTAGGAAAATCCACACATTACCTTTTTGAATAAGTCTATTTAATTCTTTCATGTTTTTAATTAATTATTTTACTGGATTCACATATTTTAAAGATAATTAAACAATCTTCCATAGTATTTTTAAGTTAGTTGAGTTTGTTAAAAGAATTTTGTCATATTATTTTCTAGTATGTGTAATATATCTTATTTTTTAATATAATTTTTTTATAAATTGTTTGATTTTTTTATAGGATTTCTAGTAAACTATTTTATATACTTATAATTTTTTTTATAAACTAATTAGCTTGTGGTAAAACTATTTATAAACTAGTTTGGTTGTTTAGATAATTGTTGATAAATTTTCAGTCTTGTTTTATAAAGGCATAGGTATTTTAAAGCTTTGATGAATTTTTATTTAAATGATTTGGTGTGTGTTTGAAAGGGTTAAGGACATTTTGGAAATTGAGAAATGTTTGGGGTGGGTATTTGTGTTCGAAACTCAGGGCCCGTTTGGCACTTTCATATTCTTTTGTATGTTTCATATTGGCTTAAAAAGGTACTTCGACACTTTTTAGTAAATTCATGGTGTAAATGATCAGTTGGCCATATTTTTCTAAAAGGGGTGTTTTTTGTTTTGGAAATGGTTTTGGCATGTGTTTGGTCTTTCAAGATGGAGTTGGGTGTGTATCAATATAGAAGCTTTTGGGTGTTACTTAAAATGATTTTATAAAGTGATTTAATGGTTTACTAAATGATTAAAGGGGTGTGAAACTTATTTTGAGGTTGTTTTGGGGTGTGTATGGATTTAAAAGTGGTTTTAACATGTCATGTGTTTTTGTTGGGATTTGCACACCAAACATTGGTTGAGTTTCCTGGTTGGATCTTGAATATGGTTTATGATCTTTAGAACTATATTTTCATTTTTATGAGTGTAATTTCCATGAAATAAAAATTGTGATAGGTTCTTTCAAATGTTTTTTCATTCTATGTTCTCGATGCGATGCCTCTTCATCCATTGTAAATAAAATGGTTGGAACTAGAGTGATTTGTGGTTCTAGTTGTTTATAAATGTATGGTTTTATAAAAATGTCGAAAGGCCCATTTGGAATCTTTGAAATGGCTGTTTGGAAAACCCCTCTTGTATTAAGTCTCTTTCTTCATAGTTTGATCATGAGATAAGAGGGTCCTCGGTATGGGCCTCCTTTTGAGAATATTTATTTATTTTAAGGCATGATACTAATCTTGAGGTGGTCGGGGTGGTGCCAGATTGTGTCACATGCTTGGTTATATATGTATGGATTGTTGTTTGAATTTGTGGAACAACTATTTATGAACATAGAACAAAAACTTACCATAGAATGGGGGTTTACTGAAAATGATTTCTGCACTATTTTAGACTATGCACTGGCTAGTGGCCCTTAGTATGGATTTTTCTCTACTAGGGAATTGGGCCCCTTAGTTAGGCCTGGTAGGGCAACACCGAGTGTTTGTCCATTATGACGTCATCGAGAGTAGGTATGCCTTCAAGATGAGTCACATGTATAGTATGTTCTGGTCTTCCTCCGAATTCCTAGGTTTTCCATGATCCTTTGATATGAGCACTGTTAGTGCCATTTCCCTTGATGTGTGTGTGGAATCATACCCTTGAACATGGTTTTGGTGTTTTCTTGGAAAAACATTGTATGTGTGGTTGGTTTAAAAAAAGGATTTCCAAGTAGTTGTTTTGGAAAAGTGTGTGTAAGCCCCTCTTTATTTATTTTCCTTGTTTGTTTTGAATTACAAGGTAAATGGAATAGTGATTTTTAGTGTTCAAGATGCACTGTATATATAAAAACCTTATCTGTATAACTATAGTTCAAACTAGTGTTATTGGTCTGTTTGGAATTGGAAAATGCATGGATTTTGTGGATCACTTTTGGCATCCCTACTGAGTGGTTTTATGATCATGCCGATTTTATCATTTTATTTTTAGGTTTCATTTGCTCAGGTTTTCGTGGCTAAGTGACTCGTTATTGGCGCAAGGCCAGCCTTTGGTTGGGAGGTGACTTGGAAGGTCACGTGGAGGTATGTTGAGCTGTTATTTTTTTCTTTTACCACTACTCGAGTTCAGTTTGATTATTTTTTTTATTCTTTTTTATTTTTTATCTTTTATGGGCCAAATAATTCCTAGTGATTATATTTTGATGCCCTGGTAATTGTCTTCAGCCCGTGGGGATTAGGAACGCCCTTTGGGCCTTGCCGTTGACCAGCTTGGGTGACCGGTCCAGGGCCAATTCGGGTTGGTTCATGACAAAGTGTTATCAAAGGAAGGTTCTTGTTATCTGGGTTTCCGATAGAGAGATATTAGGACTCTAGAGGTAGGTACAAGAAGGACTTCATGAACCCTTGTCCGTTCTGAACCTTGAGTCACCAGGGGTAGTCCAATAATCGAGTCATGGTCCCGTTCTGATTTTTTTGTATTGAGGGATGACAATAGAGGCAAACAGATGTTACATTGTGTTTTCCCATGGAGTAGTGACCCTTGTGGAGTTTGAGTACACGATTTAAGTTCCTCATAGTTTTTGAAGTCTACATGGGGGCATGGCCCACTACCATGTCACTAGGTTAAGCATGCCTACTCCCCCTCACTCCGGTAGTTTGATGCAAGTTAAGTGTTGTCTTGGTTCTGATTGGTGTGAGTGTTCATTTGAAAATGAAAAAGGTTTTTTGAAAAGGGAATGATTTCTTTTAAATGGATTTAAATTTTTGAAATAGGTTTTTAAAACCGGAAGCTCTTGGTCTAAAAATTTGGTTTTTTCTTGGAATTGGTAGAGAAATGGTTTGGGTGCAACCTCAGGTACTATTTATGAACGTTTTCACATGTGAAGGAATTCTTGGAAAGCACGTGTTGGTGTGTATTAATGAAATTGTATGAAGACATGTGAAACATTTCATGGGATTAATGAGGTGTGTACTTGGAATTAAAGGCTTGACCTTATTTTTCTAAGGTGATTTTTAAAAAGGAGAAATGATTTTGGATATTGAATTTGGTTTGAAAAGTGGGTTTAGTATTTGGAAAGTGGCCTTGGAAGAAGGCGGGTTTTGAAATATAAAATGAAAAAATATTTTTTTTGTTGTGTTTGTATTTTTTTTGGTTTTGAGTTGGATATTTTTGTTTGACGGCACTTTCAATGATATAGATTCGCCTTGATATTGGTTTTGGATCTGTGTTTCATATGTTGTTCATAAAATGCCACCCAAAAAGGTCCCAAGAGTTTCTAACAATTCATGACTAGTTTTTGGTCCTTTTTAGACATTGTCAATACTTTATGGTGATCGGGGTCCGTTAAAAGCAGTAGAGTGGCTTGAAGAGGTCAAACACGTCTTCAAGATATTGGGAACTCTCGAAGCTGTCAAAGTACGTGCCATTTTAGGTCTATTTGAAGGTCTAGCTCTGGAAGAATGGGAGTTGTTTGCACCCACCATAACTACAATTTGTGATGATGTAGTATGTCTTTAAATCCATCTTAGTCTGATGGTTTATACCTGAAAAAGAAAAGACAAAGAAAAGGGAAGAGCTTATGTGTATTCAATAAGGACAACAGACTGTGAAGGCATATGATGACGATTTCAAGGATCTTGTGTTCTTTTCTCCAGAGTTAGCGTCACAATATTTTATGAAGACTTCTCTCTTCATCATGGGTCTTCTTCTAGAGATCAAAGGGAATTTCCTCCCTTCTAGAGACCATATTTTTGAGATGTTGGTGGATGAGGCATTTTTAGATGAGTTGGTCTCTAGAGCATAGATGGTTGGAAATCCAGCGTATCCGGTTTCTTGCAAAGGTTTCCCATCCAGAGACCAGGGTGTGCTAGAGGAACCTGTTTCTAAGGAGTCCTCTATAGTTGTTCTGGCTTCCAGTTCATCAGACTGTTCAGTGGCGTGCCACCAGTGTGGATGGTTCGGGGCATGTGAATTCGTAATGTCGCATCCCTCCGAAGATGTTTCATTGTTGCGGTTGTCTGGGTCACCTGGAGAAGTTTTGTATGAAGCATCACCTGAATAAGATTCTGTGACCAGAGGATTCTAGTGCCTGACTATGAGTTAGGAAACACTTCAGCCATCAGAGCCCCAGCCACGGGTCTTGGGGTGAAGCTCGCGCACAGTTAGGAATTTCCAGGGGTGTTATCCCTCGGTTTGGGTTTTGTGATCTGTGTTGGCGGGGGAACATTTAAAGTATTTTTGTTCTTTTTTTTCTGCTATTAAAGTTTTGACGTCGTTCTGAGTTCATTGTTTCATCGTGGAGTTACAACGGACAAGTTCTATTGTAATCCAAACAGTTTTGTTTGTATGATTAGGGTTTTCTGAATCGTGCATTTTTCTTAAAAGAGTGTTTGTCCCTTGTATGGGTTGATCTCGCTTTATCTGTGTTTGTTTGGGGATGTAAGTGCATGTGGGAGAATCAATTTTTGTGTTTATGCATGGGTTCCCTACTTGGGGTAATTTCTGATCGGAGGTGTGGTGTTGGAGATTTTTGGTCTGGGTCGAGAGTTCCAGGTTTTGGTGAAGGTGTTGTTCACTCGTGTTGTCGAAGTTAGTTTGGATCGGTTGGGAGTTCCCGCGTCGACCCCTCTTCCCACGATAGATGAGTTATTGTGGTGGGGAGAGCCCTCTCGTGTTGTCCCATCCTCTTGTGTTGTGGTTTATTTCGGTTTCAATCGGGCATGGTTTCTTGTTTTGTCTAGTGTTCAGCTGAGTGACAATCTGGGGACATAAAGTGTCTGTGGTGGGGAGAATTATCACTCTAAAATTTAATTTATTTTTATTTTATTAATTCTTTCCCCCAGGTTCTCATGCCAAGGTCCGGGCTGGGCCCTGGATTAAAATCATTGTCGTTTAATATTTTTACTGGGTTTGGACCTGTGTGTAGTCACCGCACGGTTGGCAGTAGCCGCGCAGCTGGCCCAGGAGTCGAGAAATTTCTAATTATTCTTATTATTATTATTATTTTCATTATTATTTTTATTATTCGTTGTATTATTATTATTAATAATAATAATAATATTATTATTCTTGTTTTTATTATTATTAATTTTATTATTGTTATTTCTATTGTTGTTATTTTTGGTATTATTATTATCATTATTATTACTGGTTTTATAATTATAATTATTGTTATTATAATAAAATGAAAAAATAACCCTAACCCTAGCTACCCACGACACCCTTCACCATCCCCTTCCCTGCCTATCCCATGTGCAAGCCGCCACCCAACGCTCCCCCCTCCACGCTCGCCTCGTGCTCCCTCCCTCACCTCATCCAATAGCTCTCCCCCTAGCACCATGTTCGCCCACATCGCCTCCTCCTGCATCGGCCTTTCCCGGCACCGTCCTCGGCCCTCCGTCACCCTCACTCCCCGCCTCGCCCCTCCTGCTTCATGAGTCGTCGCCCCTGAAGGACCTCACACCAGCCGACCTCGTCTCTCACCCATGTCCCGACCTCCACACCCAGGCCCTCTATCTTCGGCCACCTGCCTTCTCTACAGCGGCCTACGCCCTCTCGCCCCAGCGGCGGCCCTCCGCCCTCACTCCCTCGTCCCCGAATTTCCCCCCAACTCCCGACCAGGACCCCTACCTCCAGCCCTCTGGCCTTCCACACTCCCACAGGTCGCCGTGACCAGGCCCTCCCCTGCCCCTCCTACCCTCCACGTCTCAGTGCACCTAGACCCCCACTCTGGCCACCTGCCCACACGCCAGGTCTCGTCCTACCAACCAGGCCCAACACAGTCCCGCCCCTACCATTCCAGGCCACAACCTCCACCCCACGGTGTTTTCTATACAAGCTGGGGAAAATAGAGGAATAAAAATGGGACAATAATAAACAACAAGAGCTTTCAAGCCTTTTGTATTGCACACACTGTAACGGATTACATATGAACCCATATTTATAGGGTATGAAACTACACTAAAATGGAAAGTCCATACATTTAATAAAAGGAACAAATAACGAAGCAATATTAATTGCTTGCATTGGAGTTAAACAGACTCTTTGGGGAAGAGAGGAAATAATGCATTGGAAAGGGGCCCGTATGGGGAAGACATGCTGTATGGGGAATAAACAACGGGCAACATTTATTTTGGTTTGTATTTCCAACACTCCCCTTCAAACCAAAACCAGTTTCATCCCAAGCATCATTCTTAGACATTTGAATGCATCCATCAGTAGTGTCTTTGTGAAAATATCTACCACCTGTTCGGTAGTATGACAATATTCCAATTTTATCGTTTTCTGTTTCACATGATCCCCGAGAAAATGAAAACGAGTATCTATGTGTTTGCTTCTCCCATGCTGCACCGGATTTTTGGCTAGTTCAATAGCCGACTTATTATCCACATATATCACCGTGGACCCATCATGTGGATGCTTCATCTCCTTCAACAAATTTCTCAACCAAATTCCCTCCCAAACAGTAGAGGATGTTTCCACGTATTCTCCTTCACATGTGGATAAAGCAACCACACTTTGATTCCTTGAATTCTAGGGAAAATTAGTAGATCCAAGAAAAAATACATACCCAGTAGTTCTTTTCCTTTCATCTTGGTTACCTCCCCAATCACTATCCGAGTATCCATACAGTTTTTCTTCTTCATTGTATGGATAAAAGAGACCAAAATCTACAATTCCTTTAACGTACCTGAGGATACGTTTTGCTGCAAGCAAGTGTGACTATTTTGGTGCCTCTATATACTTGCTTAGAAGTCCAACACTATAGACAATATCAGGCCTTGTGATTGTGAGATAGATTAGGCTTCCAATTAGACTCTTGAACAGAGTCGAGTCAATGATTCTTCCTTCTCTATCTTTTGTCAGTTTCAAGCTCGTTGAAACCGGTGTGTTAACAACATTACAATATTCCATTTTGATTTTTTCAAGCAACTCCTTAGCATACCTCTTCTCAGATATATAGATTCCGCCATGTTGTTGTTTCACTTCAATGACCAGAAAGAAGGAAAGGAGACCTCCATCTATCATCTCAAACTCCTTAAACATGAACTCCTTGAAATCATCGAACATCGGTCGAAAATTCCATGTAAACAACAAATCAACAACATACAATCATGAAATTAGTATATCTCCACGATCATTCTTCTTGATGTAAACTACATGCTCATATGGACATTGGGTGAATCCATTCTCTCTCAGATAGCTGTCAATGCATGCATTCCAAGCACGAGGAGCCTGCTTTAACCCGTAAAGAGTCTTCTTCAGTCGATACACTTTGTCTTTCTCCTCTTGCATAACAAAGCCTTCAGGCTGGTCAACATAGACCTCTTCCTCAAAAATTCCATTCAAGAACACAGACTTCACATCCAGTTGGTAGATCATCCACCTGTGATGGACACCAAGGGATATAATCATCCTTATAGTGTCAAGCCAAGCAACAGGAGCGAATAATTCTTCGTAGTCCACCCCGTACTTCTGTTTGTACCCCTTTTCTACGAGACTTTCCTTGTATCGATAGATCTCGCCATTAGAATTTATCTTTATTTTGTACAACCATTTGACACTAATGCTCTTATGTCTTTTTGGGAGTTTAGTCAGCTCCCACGTGTCATTTCTCTCTATGGCACGAATTTATTCTTCCATACCCATTCTCCAGCTTTCTTCCCTCATGGTTTCCAAAAATGTCAGAGGCTCATGATCTGCATACAAGCAAAAAAGATTTACCTCTTCGGTCTGCTCATAAATATCACTCAGAATTTTCATCTTCATAGGATCCATAGGAGAGGATGAGATGGCCAAATTTTGATTTGTTGGAGTTCTTTGAGGAGTGAGGAAATGTACTCCTAGACTTCTTCCAACTGATGATGCACCTGAGGAAGGTGTGGCAGGTGTTTGCTCTTGATTTTCATGCCTTTCTTTAGGAACCTATGTCTCAACTGGAACATCCTTGTTAGATTCTTCATAATTCCACTTCCACACTTCTTCCTCACTAAAGACCACATCTCTACTCACCAATAATTTATTGGTTAGTGGATTGTAAAGCTTGTAGGATTTATAAGCTTCACAATAGCTGGTGAAGATTCACTTTTCACCACGATCATCAATTTTTCTTCTTATCGCTTTAGGAACATGAGCGTAGGCGACACACCCGAAGATTCTTAGGTGCACCATGCTCGGTTTGTAGCCGCTCCACGCCTCTTGTGGTGTAAAGTTCCTGACGCTCTTCGTTGGACACCGATTGAGAAAGTAGGTAGTACATGCCACTACTTCTACCCAAAAACTCTTTGGCAGCCCTTTCTCTTTCAACAAGGTCCTTTTCATGTCAAGGATAGTGTGGTTCTTCCTTTCAGCGATGCCATTCTATTGTGGAGTATAGGCTGTAGTATATTGCTATTTGATGCCATGTTCCCTTCATAAATCTTTGAATGCATTTGAGGTGTATTCTCCACCTCTATCAGATCTGAGTACTTTGATTCTATGGCCACTTTCAGTTTCAACACAAGCTTTGAAAGTTTTAAAAATAGTGAAATTAGATGATTTTTCTTTGATCCAATACACCCACAACTTTCTGCTGAAATCATCAATAAAGGTAATAAAATACATATTAACTCCAAGTGAGGGTGTTTCTTGTGGTCCGCAGATATCAGTGTGAACCAACTGAAGTGGTTCTATTGATCTTCTGGACACTCCACTTGGGAAGGAGTTCCTTTGTTGTTTGCTGAGTGTACATGCCTCACACACATTATTTGGAGCTTCAATCGTCGGTAAGCCACACACCATGCTTGATGATGATAGAAGTTTAAGCCCGCTAAAACGGAGATGCCCAAAAGGCAAATTCCATCTCCAGGAATCATTCTTCATGAGCCCAAACAAACACACCTCGACCTTCGTGTTGATATGCAGCGGAAACATGCGATTATTCGACATTTAGACTTGAGCGACAAGTCTCCTGTGAGAATCTCTTATAGACAAAGAAGAATTTTCCAAGAGTATGACATACCCCTTCTCAATGATTTTTCTGAGACTGATGATGTTATTTTTCATACTTGGTACGTAATATACATTAGAAATGTAATTCGACCCACCATTCTTCAGAAAGATTTCTATTTTACCTTTGCCTATCACGGGTACCTTGGATGAGTCGACAAAACTCACATCACCATGAAATTCTTCAGTGAGTTACTCGAATAGATCTTTATTACCACTCATGTGGTTACTTGCACCCGTGTCCAAATACCAATCATCGGGGCATTCACATGCTTTTTCTTGTGCCAGGAGGAGTGTGGTACCTTATTCTTCATGGTGAGATGCTTCAGCGTAGTAGGATCGCTCATCATGATCCAATTTTCTCCAACAATCAGAGTCATATTGGCTGAATTTCTTATAGTTATGGAATTGAACTTTTTTTTCATTTCCATGACCATGCATGAATCGGCCTCCACTCTGTCCTCTTCCATGGAAGCTTGTGAAATTGTTTTGCTTCTGTTGATAAATTTGATGGTATCCAAACCCTCTGCCTCTTGCACGATAACCACCTCGTTGTGCTTGTCCATTCTTTGGTTCTTGCAGAGTCAACTTGGACTCTAGGGAATGCTCTATTGTGGAACCCTCATTCTTCTGCATTCGCTGCTCATGTACTTGCAACGACCCCATCAATTCTTCAATAGATAATTTTTCCATATCTTTTGATTCTTCGATTGCCACAAACACGTGCTCAAATTTGGTTGTGAGAGATCAAAGTGCTTTCTTAATGACAAAAATGTCCTCCATTTTTTCACCATTTCTTTTCAAATAGTTAACAATGACAATTATGCGTGAGAAGTAATTCGAGATACTCTCACCTTCTTTCATTCGCGCCGCTTTGAAATCTGCTTTTAATGTTTGAAGATGGACCCACTTCACATGATAAACTCCTTTGAAAATGGTGACAAGTATATCCCATGATTTCTTTCTCGATGTTGCTTCAACAATATTTTCGAACGCCGATTCATCCAACCCTTGATAGAGAAGGAACAACACCTTGTTGTCTTTCTTCCTTTGATTTTTGACGTCCGTCTTTTCTTCATTCGTGAAGGCAGCTTCTTCCTCCATAGTGGGTACTACATACCAATTGGTGACAATCTCCCATAATTCTTGTGACCCAAACAATGCCTTCATTTGAATGCACCACCTGTCGTAGTTGTCCTTAGACAGCTTCAGAACTTGCGGCTGAATTACGGTGTCCATCTTCGGAAATTGGTGGATTCTTTGGTACTAACCATTGATACTAGTTTGTTGGCTATACAAGCCAGAAAAAATAGAGGAATAAAAATGGGACAATAATAAACAACAATATCTTTCAAGCTTTTTGTATTTCACACACTATATCAACAGATTACATATGCACCCATATTTATAGGGTATGAAACTACACTAAAATGGACAACCCATAAATTTAATAAAAGGAACAAACAACAAAGCAATATTAATTGCTTGCATTGGAGTTGAACAGACTCTTTGGGGAAGAGAGGAAATAACGCATGGGAAAGGGGCCTGTATGGGGAAAAAATGTTGTATGTGGAATAAACAATGGGAAACATTTATTTTGGTTTGTATTTCCAACACAAGTTTCGTCCTAGCCTTCCACACCACCAACCAGGCTATGCCCCATACCTCTGGTAGGATTCTGACCACCCAGTCGTCCAGCCCCTCTCACCCTCCATTTCAGAAGGCTTCTGACCACTGCCCTTGACTCCATGTGTAGTCTTCGGCAGCCTACCCCACCTCTGACCCCTGCTCTCCTTGTTCTAGACAACGGCGCATCCGAACCCCCAATACCTCTACCTTGCTCCGGCATGCCCGCATCTCCATTCTCTAGAAACCGATTTCTCCGGTATATTTATTAATTTATTTTTTCCTTCATTTAATCCGTGGTGTTTTTATTTATTTTGGATAAATCATAATACCGCTATGGGTTTTGTGTCGTGTGTTTTTATCATTGTTTAGAATGCAAGGTTGGCCATGAGGGATTTTTTTTCCTTCTGTCGGAGTTCTGTCACATCCGCACGTGGTTTGAGGTAGGAGAATCTACACTTTACCTTTTCTAATAAGTCCATTTAATGCTTTCATGTTTCTAATTAATTATTTTACTATATTCGTATATTTGCAAGATAATTGGATAATATGACATAGTATTTTCAAGTAAGTTGATTTTGTTAAAAGTAGTTATATTATTTTTAGTCTGTGTAATCTGTCTGTTTTGTTAATATAATTTTTTATAATTTTTTTATTTGTTTATAGGATAGCTAGCAAACTAATTTTTATACTTATAAATTTTTTTCATAAACTAATTAGCTTGTGGTAAAACTGTTTATAAACTAGTTGGGTTGTTTATATATTTTTTGATAAATTGTTTGGATTGTTTTATAAAGGAATCTTCATTTTAAATCTTTGATGAAATTTTATGGAAATGATTTAGTGTGTGTTTGAAAGGGTTAAGGTATTTTTGGAAATTTTGAAATGTTTGGGGTGTGTGTGTGTTTGAAAATTTGGGTTTGTTTCAAACTTTCATATGATTTTGTATGTTTTAGCTTGGCTTAAAAAGGTACTTGGACACTTTTTGGTAAATTCATGGTGTAAACACCCATTTGGACATATTTATGTAAAAGGGGTATTTTTTTTGGAAATGGTTTTGGTTTGTGTTTGGTCTTTCAAGATGGTGTTCAGTGTGTATTGATATAGAAGCTTTGGGGTGTTACTTAAAATGATTTTATAAAGTGATTTAATGGTTTACTAAATGATAAATGGGGTGTGAGACATGTTTGGAGGTTGTTTTAGGGTGTGTATGGTTTTAAAAGTGGGGTTTAACATGTCATTCGTTTTTTGGGATTTTCACACCAAACATTGGTTGAGTTTCTTGGTTGGATATTGCATATGGTTTATGATATTTAGAACTATATTTCGATTTTTATGAGTGTAATTTCTATGCAAGAAAAATGATGATAGGTTCTTTCAAATGGTTTTGCACGCTAAGTGCTCGATGCAATGCCTCTTCGTCCATTGTAAAAAAATGTTTGGAAGCTGAGTGGTTTGAGTGTCTGGTTGTTTATAAAAGTATGGTTTTGTAAAAATGTAGAAAGGCCCTGTTGGAATCTTTGAAAGGGTTGTTTGGAAAAACCCTATTGGATTAGGTCTCTTGCTTCGTAGTTTCATCATGTGATAGGAGGGTCCTAGGTATGGGCCTCCTTGTGAGAATATTTATTTATTTTAAGGCATGAGACTAATCTTGAGGTTGTTGGGGTGGTTCCAGATTGTGTCACATGCTTGGTTATATATGTATGACTCATTTTTTGAATGTGTGGCACACATCATTGTGAACATAGCACATAAACTTAGAATAGAAAATGAGTTTCTTGAGAATGATTTCTGCACTAGTTTAGACTACGCACTGGATAGTGGCCCTTATTTCAGATTTTGATATGCTAAGGGATTGGGCCACTTAGTTAGGCCTGGTAGGGAAACACCAAGCATTTGAGCATTATGATTTCATCGAGAGTAATCAGGCCTTCAGGACGAGTCACTTGTATTGTATGTTCTGGTCTTCCTCTGAGTTCCTAGGTTTTCTACGATCCTTTGATATGAGCACTGTTAGTACCATTTACCTTACTGTGTGTGTGGAATCATACCCTTGAACATTGTTTTAGTGTTTTCTTGGAAAAACATTGTATGTGTGGTTGGTTTTAAAAAAAGTTATTTCTAAGTAGCTGTTTTGGAAAAGTTTGTGTAAGCCCCTCTTTATTTATTTTCCTTGTTTTTTTTAATTATAAGGGCAATGTAATTTTGATTGTTAGTTTACAAATGAATTGTATATATGAAAACCTTATTTTTATAACTATAGTTCAAACTAGTTTTATTGGTTTGTTTGGAATTTGAAAATGCATGGATTCCATGGTTAACTTTTGGCATCCCTACTGAGCGTTTTTATGATCACACCTATTTTATCATTTCAGTTGCAGGTTTCCTTTGCTCTGGTTTTTCTTGGATGAGTTTCTCATTATTGGAGCAAGGTCGGCCTTTGGTTTGAAGGTGACCTGGAAGGCCATGTGGAGGTATGTTGAGATGTTATTTTTTTCTTTTACCACTAATCATGTTCCGTTTTATTATTTTGTTTATTCTTTTTTATTTCTCTATCTTTTATGTTCCAAATCATTCTCAGAAATTAAATTTTGATGCCCTGGCACTTGTTGCCAGCCCGTGGGGATTAGGAACGCCCTTCGGACCTTACCACAGACCATCTCAAGTGACTGGTTCAAGGTCGACTTGGGTTGGTTTGTGTCAAACTCAGTATGATTCCTCCTCAGTCCGGAAATCTTATGTACGGTAAAACCCAGAACAAAAAATCCTATTTCTGATTCTTCCTCAGCCCGAGAAACATAGTACAGTGATACCCAGTATATAAATCAGGTTCTAATTAGTTTATCCTGGTACAAAAACCACGTTCTGATTATATTAGCACGATACTGTAGTCATCCAAACACATCAATCTTCCTATTGCAATATATTCAATACAAGACAACCAGAATCACTTCCTCTCTCCGAACCTTCAAAGATTCTCTCTCTTCCGTGATGAAAAATACTCCGCTGTCATACCTCTTGAAGTGAAATGTACTTTCTCTCCTTTTATAGGTGACCCAAAATGGGTTATACAGTAATCCCAAAAATATTTCCCTCTCACCTAAATTCACTCAAACCATTATTTCCCCTATAATATTGGTGAAATTTTCACTTATTCAACTTTTCTCGATTCTTCTTGAATCTTTTATAACATTCATATCTAATTCTTTAGACTCCAATCATTAGAAAAACAAGATTCTGAACATTATATTCTGATTCTCCCATGCCTTTTTCTCAATCCGATTCTTTAGAACCGATTTGAATCAAAATACTGTATTTGAAGGTTCATATCCCCCTCGAAAAAGCATTCAACAATTTCCATATCTTTTTATTTTTTCTTGACCCTCTTAATACAACCCACTTATTCTTCCCATCTCTTGACCTATTTTATGAAAACAATTCTTCTTCTTCCCTTATCTGGACCCAATTGGGAAAGACACACTTCTTATTCATTTCTCTTGACCTACTTGATGAAGGAATTTGGATACCAACCAGAGAAAGATTCTTTCAGGATACGATCAAATCTGGTTCCGATCATCTTGGGTACAATTATTTCTAATTATGACCATCTTGATACCAGAAAACCATTCTCTATACATCACTTGACATCGACAACTTCTTCATCATCGGTACCACCTTCATCATAGGTACCGCCCTCATCAGCATCACCTTCCACCATCAGTATGGATTCACTCTTCTCAGCACCGCTTTCCAATAAGCAATATTTATTCTAGGTAAATATTTCCCATTAGTATTGTCTCTTATCATTACCTCTTTGCCATCGGTATTTCTTTTATCACTATCACTTTTTCATCAGCAATCAACACCATATTTTCAATGATCATCGATACCACTTTTTCAACTATCATCGACATCAGCTATCCTTGGCATCTCACTTCACAATTGGCACTACCTTTCTCCATAGGTATCATCTCACTATTCCTCCTTTCTTACATCAGGATTTCTTCATGAGTTATCACTTTAAATCATGATATATGAGAAATAAAAATCAGAAAAGAATTGTCACACTTAGAAAATCCTAGTCATAGTGACTCCGATTCTCCATCACACCAACCAAGCATTCTATTCCGATTCACTCAAAAAGCAGGCTCCGATTATTCTTGAAAATAGAGTCCAATTCTTCTGTAAATTAGACTCTGATTCTTCTGATAATTAGGCTCTTATTATTCTTAAAACTAGAATTTTATTATTCTAAAAAACTAACTCTAATTCTTCTAAAAACCAGACTCTGATTCTTCTAAAAATCAGACTCTGATTCTTCTAAATATCATAATCTGATTCTTATTGAAAAGTAGAATATAATTTCTTCAAAAAACTGGTTCCAATTCCATCAAAAAATAGGTTCTTATTCCATAAAAAAGACTCTGATTCCTCAAAGAATTAGGCTTTGATTCTCTTTAAAAACCGGATCTGATTCACTTGGAAACCAAATCTCATTAAGATTCATGCCAAAACAAAGAGAGGTGATTTATTTTATTCAAAACTTATTATAAAAAAATACAACATATGAAAACCATCACATTCATCATTATATTGGTCCTAAAAATCTACCCCTTTGGATTTTTTTGTCAACCTGGTTTTCATAAATCATCTAACTTTGTATCCTCAAGTAATGGATTACTTATCAACAATTCTAAGACTATGTGAGCTAACTCATTATAGGAAACAAGAATCGTTGATAGAAAAACCATGTTTTCCAAGTGATTATGAATTCGTATTTATTTTTTTCTTTTCACAGCTCTTCTTCACCCTTCCTGGAACACAAAAAAATTTCATTCCTACAACCACTCCAATAACCAGTTAGATTAGTTCACACAGAAAACAATACTGAATTCATAGATTACACACAAATCTTTCTTTTGTGAAATATATTTATGAAATTGTAAAATTATCCCCCTTGAAAAAAAATCCAAAGTTAATAAGATAGAGGGGGAAAAAATATATCTTATCCTTGAAGGGAAACAGGTTGGACACCCATGTTCAACCTCAATTTTGAGAATGATTCCTTTGGAAACGGTTTTGTGAAAATATCAGCCACTTGTTACGATGTTGAAATATATTCAAGATTTAATTCATTATTCTCCACATGCTATTTTATGAAATGATATTTGATATCATTATACTTAAAATGAGAATGTTGAACTAGATTCCTGGTGAGATTGATTGTTCTTTGATTATCACACCCCAAGAGCAAGGGTAACTTTACCTCAATAAGAAAATCATCCAACTGTGTCTTCATCCACATAAGTTGACTGGTGGCTTGAGTGGAAGTAACATACTCATATTCAAGTATACTGAGAGTTACTGAATTCTATTTATTAAAATTCTAACTAACACAATTATTTTCCATAAAGAACACTCCACTAGATGTGTATATTCTATCATCAACATTTCCTACCCAATCTGAATTTGAATATCCAAACAAGGTAATACTATTTGAGCTGCAATACTTGATCCCAAATTCTATTGTGCCTTTGATGTATCTAAGAATTATTTTTCTAGAAACAATATGTGGTTATTTAAGAGAACTCTGAAATCTTACACATAAAGTTACAACATAAACAATGTTTAGTATTGAGGCAGTCGAATACAACCGACTTCTAATCATCTTCTCATACTCTTTCTGATCAACTTACTTTCCTTCACCATCTTTACTCACCTTTATTACCATTAAAATTTGTGTGGATAAAACTTTTGAGTTTTTCATGATGAACATCTTGAGAAGTTCCTTAGCATACTTTTATTGGGAAAGAAAAATTTATTCTTTATTTTGTAAGATTTGTAACCCAAGAAAGTATTTCATTTCCCCCAACATGGACATTTCAAAAACCTTCTTCATCTCTTCAGTAAATCTTTAAAAACTTATTTCATCATTCCCAAGAGAGATAATATCATCAACGTAAACTGTTATTATGATGGAGAACTCTTGAATTTATATGATATACATATTTGTATCCACTCTTCCTTTCATGAAGTTCATCTTCCTTAGGAAAGTACATAATTTGGAATACCATGACCTTGGAGATTGTTCTATGCCATAAAAGGATTTTTACAATCTACATACATAACACTCATCTTTCCAAACAACAAAGCCGTAGTATTGTTCAATATAAACTTCCTCTTCAAGATCCCTATTCAAGAATGCAGATTTGATATCCATTTGAAGGATCTTGTAACCTCGTTGTGAAGCAATAGCAATAAAGATTCTTATAGTTTCCAATATGGAAACCAGAGAAAATGTTTCATCAAAATCAATTCCTTCAATCTAAGAGTACACTCTACAAACCAATCTTATTGTGTTTCTGATAACTTCACCTTTTAAATTCAATTTTTTCTGGAAATCCCATTTTATCCCATTAATTCTTTTGTTTTTAGTCTTGGGTACAAGATCTCGTGTATTGTTCTTTTTAATTTGTTCTAATTATTCATTCATGGCTTGAACCCATTCTGGATGCTCAAAATCTTATTTCACATAATTTGGATCTACATTTGAATATAATGAAGTATCTATAATGGATTTTTTGTTCATATGGTTTGAACCTTTTAATATCGATCACCAATTATATTATTAACTTCCACTTGCTTCCTCATCTTAGGTTGAGACTTCATATTATCATCCTCTCACTAGTAGTACTCATAGCTTGCCTCTAAAAGTAATGAGAAAGGCCATGTTCAAGTAACATGGTTCTTCCCATTTCTAGTAAGCTTATGTTCTTTCCTTCAGCAAACCCATTTTTTGGGGTGTATATGGGGAACTATATTCATGATAAATTCCATGATTCTCAAGATAGTCTTCAAATTATTCACTTATTTACTCACCACCATTATCAGTTCTCAACTTCTTTACTAGATACACACATTCTTTCTCAGCTTTCCTTCTAAAACTTTTAATTTTTTAAAAATTATCTGATTTTTGTTTCATATACATTACATAGGTAATGTGAGTAAATTAATCAATGAATGTGATGAAGTTATTATCTTTATTTTTTAATTGTATTCTCATTGGCCCACATATATCAGAATGAATTATCTCCAAGGGTTTCTTTGAAAAAATATTAACTTTATTATGTACAACATTCATAATCTTTCCTTTATAACATATAGTGCAACACCAATATCTTATTCTTGTAAAACCAAGGATATCTCAGATATTATCTCTTTTAGATAGCTTTCTCATGTTTCTTTGACACACGTGTCCAAGATTTTCATGGCACAACTGATTCACTTCCACTATGATCATTTTACAAGAGTTTTGTGTATCACCAACCTGAAATAAATTCTCTTTTGTACACTGGAATCTTGTAAAAATCTTCCCATATTATTCACTTTTCATAGCAAACCCATCTTTATTGAAGATAAATTTGATACCCTCATCACACAATTGTGAAACACTTAGTATATTGTGCTTCAGTCCATCGACATACAATGTTTTCATATATTTCATCTTCTATTTACTAATGATGGATGAACCAAGACCTTTTATTTTCAATGATTCATCATTTCCAAATGTCACAGTTCCTTATTTAAGATATTTCACATCCTTCAACAACATCAAGTTTCATATCATGTGTGAGGAACATAGACTATCAAGTATCCAAGGTCATTCTCCTTTTATGGATTTCAATGAAGTTTCAACAACATGAGATTTTTCTTATTTCATTTATTTCATCACCTCCAGCTTCTAAGAATTAAGAATATTTTATTGAGCTGGTAAGAAAACAAGACAACCATTTTCAAGATTTTCAGGTTGTTCAGTTCTCTCATAAATAGTTCCCAAAGGCTGAAACCTATTTTCAATCTTCATTCTATTCTTTTCAGCAAATTTCTCATTCTTCTTTCTTTGAAGTGATTGACCCCACCTCAATATCTTCCTTCTATAACATGGGAGATAATGTTATTTTTTGAACCAACACATACTTAGAGTATGCCCAAATCCATCAAAATTCAAGCAATACCTATAGAAAGAGTATTTCCCTATCAAACTTCTGTACTAATAAGGATTAGGAATATGTTTCTCAGCCACTCTCTTTATTGATCCACCAACCTTTTGTTATAATAAATATTCTTATGATTCTTTTCTACTTTACTGGATTCAGAAGTATTTGAAACCTTTTGGAATTCAGATTTTTTCAAAAAAAAATTGGACTTAGGTTTCCTTAAGACTTTATAATTTCCAGTATTTTTGGTCTTGACCATATTAACAACTTACCCAACATTCTACTTTACAGAAACAACTACATTATTCTAATAAATCTTTTAAGGTAAATTTTGTTGAATCTTCTCAATATTATTTTTTCAAGAACATTCAACAGCCTCAGTGATATATTTTTGGAAATTTGTGCTTCTCAATTCAGTTTCTAAGAGTATTTGTTGAACAAGTCTCAACTCTTCTTTTTTTCATTCAACTTCAATTCCAGATGTTCATTATGATTATTCTCATCTTTAAGAGACTTCTTCAAATCATCAATCTCTTTCCAAATATTTTCTTTAAAACTTACTTTATTTCACACTGAATAACATTTATCTTCCATTTTTTTGATTTTCAAACCTTTTAATCTTTCTTAAACATTCCTTCAACTCTTATTTCAAATTCATTTCAAGTTTTGTTTCTTCTTCTTATTCTTCAGAACTGAAGTTTTTTTATTCTTTATCATTCACTGTTAAAATGAACGTATTTTTAATACCATAATCAATTGAATTTTCAGATTTAGAATCACTTCCTTATTCTTTTTCTTCATTTTTAGATAGGAAAATTATTCTTCTAAAATTAAAGAATTTTATTTCTTTCCCTGACTTTCTTTTATCACCCTATTTCTTCCACAACCTTATTGGATTTCTTTCTTCTTAATCACTGTTCTCTTCATTTTTTCTTTGAGGATTGTTATCTACAAAGTGACCAATGCCTCCACATTCAAAACACTTTAAAGGAAGTTTCCCTTTGTATTTCCCTACACATCTTTTAACATTATTAGAAAACAAGGATAAAATATTATTAATATTTTTGCATACCTCATTTTCAGAATCAGAATCACCATATTCTTCTCCGATTATAATCTTATTATAATTCCCCTTCTTCATAGACTTGAAAGACATTTTTCTATCAACTTGTGTATTTATCTTCATAGATTTCTCTCTTCTCATCTCATAAGTAATAAGATTGATATGCAAGTCATCAGGAGACAATGTCTCAGAATCTTTATCTTATAACGAAGATAATTTTTCATCGAATTTTTCATGTAGGATTATCCAGATATTTTCAACAACTATAGAATCATCCATCTTTTCACAAATGCATCAAATATTACTTACAATATCATTAAACATGGTAAATAAATCCCCAACATATTCATGTTCACCCATCATAATGTCTTCATACTTTAACCTCCATATTTTAAGTTTTTCTTTCTTGACTTTTGTATTGCCTTTGTATATATTTTTTTGTTTTTCCTATATACCTTTGGATGTGGAAACACCTTTCAATCTAAAGAGTTCACTTTAATAAAGTGAACATAATATATCATTCTTGGCCCTTACATCATTCTCAAGAAACCTCTTTTCAACAGATGTAAGATGAGATTTATCATCAATGGGGGGAAAAATAATTGTTGCAGCTTAGAGAACATCATAAATGATAGATATATGATATGGAATCATTATATCTTTTCAGATATGATAATTCTTTCCATCAAAAACCACAATACCTTTACTATTAAAACAGTTCAATTTCTCAATCAGAAAAGAATAGAGAAGGGAACTTGTCACTCTAATACCACTTGAAAGTACCCAGTCAGTGAAATGTATCACTGAGAGGGGGAGGGGGTGGATCAATGATACTCTTTTTCTTTTAAGTTCCATTTCAGTTGAAACAACCTTATCTTCCTATTAAAAATTCAATTCCCTACTGAAAACAACTTAAAAAACATCCACAAAAACACAATTATTTACAAGGTTCACTATTCAATAAGAATAGCTACATCCTTGGAATGGTTGTAAATAATGTAATACCATAAAATCAATTAGAAAACAATCCTTGGATTACAATGAGTAGGATGTACCCTTACACTCGTGCAATACTATGAAATAATCCCACTAGTGTGTGTGCACCCTCTTATAACAATAGGGTAATTAAAATTGTTTTGTAACAACTCATGTTACCTACACTTATTTTTAATTCAATAGGTGTATACATGTGAAACGCAATTCTTGAATTCCTCACCCAGAAGAAAGGTATGAACTCACTAGACTTTATGTTAAGAAACTCAGAGTCCGATTTCCTAGTCTGATTCTCTAAATCCAATTCTCCTTGATACAACTGAATTAACACCACTTAAATCCCTAAGTATGATGAAACTTAGTACAATTCCTCCTTAGTTTGGAAATTTCTAGTACGGTAAAACCCAGTATGAAAAAACCCCATTCCAATTATTCCTCAGTCCATGAAACATAGTATGAAGATTCTTAGTAAAGAAATCATGTTCTGATTAGTTCAACCCAGTACGAAAACCACATTCTGATTAGATCAGCACAGTTCCACAGTCATCCAAACACATCAATACTCCCATTGTAATATGTTTAATACAAGACAATTGGAATAAGTTTCTCTCTAAAATTTCTGAGCTTCTCTCTCTTCTATGATGAACAGTACTCCACTGGTAGACCACTCTAAGTACAATGTAATTTCTAACCTATTATAGGTGACCCAAAATAGGTTACAAAGGAATCCAAAAAAATTTCTCGCTCACCTAAATTCACTCAAATCATCACATCTCCTGAAATCTTGGAGAAATTTTGACTTAGTCAACTCTTCTCGATTCTTCTCAATGCTTCTAAAACCTTCATCTCTTCTTCTTCAGAATACTATCATTAGGAAAACAAGAGTCCGAACATCATATTATGATTCTACCATGAATGTTTTCTCAATTATATTCTTTAGAACTAATTGGAATCAAAATCTTGTATTTGAAGGTTCCGCCCCCCCCCCCCCCCCCTCAACAAATCATTCAACAATTTCCATCTCTTTTTCTTTTCTCTTGACCCTCTTAATACAACACACTTATTCTTCACATCTATGTACCCATTTGAAAAAAGTATAATTATTATTCACTTCTATTGACCCACTTGGTAAATACACGCTTCTTCTTCACTTCAATTGACCCACTTGGGAAAGACACACTTCTTCTTCACTTCTCTTGACCCACTTGATGAAGGAATTTGGAGACCAACCAGAGCAAGAGTCTTTTAGGATATGATCAAATCTGGTTCCAATCAGCTTGGGTATGATTCTTTTTTATTATGATCATTCTGATGCCAGACAACCATTCTCTCAGCATCACATTCCATCAACACCTTCTTCACCATCAGTACCACCTTCATCATAGGTACCACCTTCATCAACATCACCTTCCACCATTGGTATGGATTCACTCTTCTTGGAACTGCTTTCAAGTAAGGGATATATATTCTCGGTACATCTTTACCATCATTATTATCTCTTCTCAGTACCACTTTCCCATTGGCACCACTGTTATCGGTATCACTTTTTCATCGGCCATTGACACCATATTTTCAACGCCCATCGGTACTATGTTTTCATCTATCATCGACACCACCTTTCCTTAGCATCAAACTTTTCAATAGGCACTAAATTTCTCCATCGATATCGTCTCTCCATTATTTCTTTCTTCCATCAGGCTTTCATCATGTGTTCTCACTTATCTATGATAAATAAAAATCAACAAAGCATAGTCACACTTATAAAATCGTAGTCATAGTGACTCTGATTCTCTATCACACAAACCAAGCCTTCCATTTTGATTCACTCAAGAAGCAGGATTTGATTATTGTAAAAAATAAACCCCAATTCTTCTACAAATAAGACTATGATTCTTCAGAAAACCAGGTTCTGATTATTTTAAAAACTAGACTCTGATTATTCTTAGAAACACACTCCGATTATTCTAAAAATCAAAATCGGATTCTTCTAAAAATCAGACTTCGATTATTTTAAAAATAAAACTCCAATTCATCTCAAAAATAAATTTATGGTTCCTTTGAAAAATAAGTTCCAATTCCATCAATAAACAGGTTTTGATTCTATAAAAAAATAGACTTCTATTCCTCCAAAAATTAGGCTTCGATTCTCTTGAAAAATATGTTCCGATTCATTTATAAACCAAATCTCATTATGATTATTTCCAAAAATAAAGAGAGGTGATTTACTTTCTTCAAAAATTCTTAGAAAAAAAACGATAACACATTAAAACCATCAACTTCATCATCATCTTGGTCCTAACAAAAAGACCAAATACTATATTCGAAGAGCAGTTTCTTGCATGATGTTGTCATTGGGGATTACAGAGATAGAAAAATTCATTCTAAAGGAAGAATATACCTTTTATTTATAGGCCCTTTTTGTGGGTGACAGATGAAAATATAACTAGAGTATATTATTGCACAGTCAATAACAAAATTCACTGGATGACATACCCTTTTGGGTGGGCGACTTATGAAAATCCAACTAGGGATTATTACTACATATCCAGACAAAGGTTTATTTAAGAACCTGAGATTCCTTTAACAATGGATGAGTATTTTATGAATATCAATATTTATAAAGACCATGAAGTTTTGTTTTTCAAGGGAAGGTGTATGAGAATAAAGAGTGGGAGGACCAGTTTGGGATATACCAAACACTGAGAGGGGGGTGAATCAGTGTTGGGGACTTTTTAAACCAATTCCAACTTTTATCCCTATACCACTTAACCTGTTAGGATCTTGATTCTCTTATTCTCTTTTCCCTGTCACATGAAAAAATAGAAAGCAGTAAAAATATACACATGATATTTTTACAAGGTTCACCACTCAATAAGAGTAGCTACATCCTTGCCATGCATGGATATGACCACTGCATGGATTCTCCACTATGATGTGACATGATATTACAGTGGAGTGGCTAGGAAAACAATCCTCTAGCCAGTGTGAGTCCCAAAAATTTAGAGGAGGGTGGAAACAAATCCTCTTCCCTGGACTGGTGATGACCTATCCCAACTTGCAGCCTCTAGCTGGTTCTTTATACTGCCAACAAAGACTATCTTCTTCCTTCTTCAAAAGGTAGGTTCTGCTCTTGGTCTTCTTTAGTGCCCTTCACTTGATTAATTTCAAATAAGTAGGAAAGAAATTCTTTCTTCTTTCCATATCTTCTTTTCTAGTGCAACACCAAATGCACTAGACTTCTTATTTCTTCTTCTTAGTGCAACAACCAACTGCACTAAAACTTCTTCTCTCTTCTTGGCTAGAATACCATATACCAATCTGATTATTTAGGCAGTGAAGACTGGTTCAATTTTCATCATCTGAATCAAACTTCCATGAATAATTGTCATCCTTCATTTGGGCATACTCTCTTCTTCTTCTTCTCTTCTTTCTCTTTGACACAGTATAATTGTAGGGTCTTAATCTCTTTCTTCAATTTTCAATACCAACACAGGAGTGTATCGGTATACTAACTTCTTCCTTTGCACATATATGAATTCAGTTGCACAACTAGCTCTTCTTCACTTCACAAAGCACAACAAGAGTGTTAAACACTAGTCATGTGAGTGCGGTTCTACTTCCCTTCGTGATACAGAATGTTTCACGGTACTTCCTTCTTTAAAAAGTCTCTTTGAGAGTGCTATGCACCTGTCGAAGGTCTGTGATACCCTAATATTTTTCACACAACCTTATAGGTGTATTTCATGTAAAATTCAAGCCTTGAACGTAAAAACACTTTTTGGAATGAAAAACCCTTTTCGCGCAACTCTTCTTTTTTGTGCAGAACTCTCCTTTTTCTCGTAGCACGTCCTTTTTCGCACTGCACTTCTTCTTTTCGTGCAATACTCTATACTTCAATTTTTTCATGCGTCAAAGATTGAGATTTTTCTAAGTGTCAAGAGTCTCTACAAATGAGTGGGGTTCACCTCATATTTATAGGAATTTTTGAACCTGCGCGTAAAACACCAATCCAATGCATAAAACTGTCTCTCACTTCTTTAGATTACGTCCACCTTCCTGGATTTTGCACGCACCTCAAGAATTTACCATTTTTTTATCATTCTATGCATGAACCCTCTATTGCGCGTAAAACATCAAACCCCCATTTTGCGCTCAACCAATTTTTACATGCACAAGTTTGATGTTCCGCGCACATTGCGCAAACACCTCCAATTTTTCGCGCACCTCTTGCCTTTTTCATTTTTCGACTTTCCAGTCAAAATACACCAATTGCGCGCAAAATTCCACACCGCATTCCATATTGCGCGCAAACCCAATCTTTCATGTGACATCATATTTCACGCACTGCTCCAATCTTTCTCGCATTTCACATCTTTTCCAATTTTTGAGCTTCTGATCTCGAAACACCTTTTGCGTGAAAAACTTCATTCCTATATTTCGCGCAACACACCAATATTTCACACAACCTTTATTTTTCAAGCCAACCTCTATTATTAAATGCATCCCTATACTATTTCGCACACTGCTTTATTTTTTTTCGCGCACCATGCAAATAGTTCACGCACCACTTTCGCACACCTCCCTTTGCCAAAAGAACATCGCTTCATTTTCTGATTTTCAGGCTCTACAATTTGGAAAACACTGGAAAATAGCGCCACCTTAAACTGTGCTTTTGTGCTGCCTCCAGATTGTCCATTGCTTTGTCATTTCTCTCTTCACTGCTTCTTATAACCATTCATCATCTTTCATCACTAACTCCACTATCATGATATATATCCTTTGATAGATCAGATTTAGCATCGTCAGAGTTAAAATGGGAAGTACTAAAACTTCCGTATCTTCCAGAAGCATAATTCCTTCCAATCAAAACTGTATATGACTGGCATCATCATTTATCCCCATTTCCTTCATAAGTCTTGTATCACAAGTTCTCCTAACTTATGATATGTGTGTAATACATATCAACAAAGCATCGTCTGGTTTGGATATAATGCGAAATTCATGGCTACATCAGAATTCCAAGCCCTTCCACATTCTCTCTTCTTCTTCAAACATTATTCTACACTTCATGCAAATCATATTATTTTATTATTTAAGTAATCTCTTGCATGGATTTATATCATGAATAATTTCATGGTCTTCTTCAAATCCTCATTCTTCTTCGATCATCCTCATATGGATGATAATTCTCCATTCTGATCCAATCATCCTTAAATGGATGATACTTCTCCATTCTTCATTGTTGTAAACAATGTGTCACCCTTGACACAAGTTCTTTGAAACTTAGGATCAACTCAACAATCGTCTATATTTAATTCATGGAGAATTTCCCAAGAATGACATTCAATGCTATGATTTCATAACAATTCTACAGGCATCTGCACTTCAGCCGATCTCCATTCACTTTGGAGTCCTTCTTCATCTTCTTCTTCATTTTGACCAACATTGACAACTATTGACAACAATTACAATCTTCATACAAAAAGTGGTCCCAACAAAGGGAGCATCTATATTAGCACTGACACTGAATAGGAAACCGCTCCCACATGAATTTGGACTGTGTAAAGGAGGGTCCATTTTATTATATGACTGAAAACAAGGGGAAGGCCCCTCTTTGAATTTTTTTGAATCATTTTTCATTTTAATTTCATGAAAACAGGATATAGGCCACAAAGTTTAATGTCTTAAAAAAAGTATGTTGGGGATATGATTTAAGGCATTTAATCTTTTTATAAAAGATTAATGATTTTCCTATTTCACGGTAATCTATCCAAGAATGTTTCATAATTTTTAGGTATAAATGGGGAATGTTGTAATCTATAATCTGGTGGTTTACGGATATGAAGAGTAATATCAGAAGATTTTTTTTAGAGATTATGGGAATAAAAGAGGTATCTAATGGGGATGAATGTACCTTTAGTTTATAGGTTCTTTTTTTGGGAGACTTACACAATGCCAACAGGGGTGTATTACTACATAGTCAAACAACATAATCTTCTAGCTAACAGCCCTTTTGGTTGGATACTTGTGTAAATCCAATTGGGGTGTATTACTACATAGTTAGAAAAAGGATCCCTTAAGAATATGACATTCCACCATAGATGACTAGGGAAAGCTTATGAAGATTTATATTGTCCCAGATAAAGAGTTTGGATTGTGAGAGGAAAGTAGTTGAATGTAGGAGGATCATTTCATATCAAAATTATCAAGAATGGAGAGAAATGATTTCCCTATATAGGTCATACCCATATGTGGGAAAAGAGGATTTTCATTTTATATTTTGGCTAGACTAGGTAATAGGACCTAAACATTAATATGTATCTCATCAGAGAGAGAATCAAGACACATGTAGTTTTAAAAAATATTCCCCATACTGATTTAATTCTAGTTTGGAGAAGGGGATATTTTTTTTGAATAAGGGTTCACAAATGGGAAAAAAACTTGTGTTGTTTATTATTATGTAGATCTAAGTTGTACATAAGGGAGTGTGGGAATTTACCATCTTATGGTTGGACCAGGATGTAGGATATGAGTGTCACTGTGTATCTTATTAAAGTGAGAATCAATCCACATGTAGTTATTAAATTTTCATGAACTATGTAGTTTAATGTCATTTTTTAAGGACATCTGGTGTACCTTTTAAGGTCTTGTGACCAAGACCATAGTAACCCTGATGTGAATTGATATTCCTTGATTATATGAGAAATAATTTACCAAAAATACTAATCCTATGTGAGCTATACTCGATGTGAGAAACAAAGAGTGGAAAATGTTTCTTCCACCACACAAAGTAGATAAAAATAAAGGATATGGAAATCTTGATTTTTGAGGTGGATATACTAGGATGTAGGATCCTGGATTCACTACAGATCTCATTAGAATGATAATAAATCCATACATAGTTCTGGAAACCCGTGTAGTTTAGATTCATGTGGCTAGGATATCAACCAGTCTGTTTAGCATAATACGGTGATGAAATATGGTGTCATATAGTTTGAGGTCATAAAATGAGAACCATTTGTCATGGAAATGAGGAGTGATATAAGGCTTAAGATGACATGGATACTCTGACATGATTTTTATGTGAAGGAGGAAACTATAAACCATGATCCTGGGGGTTCTCAGATATGAAGAGTGATATTAGATGAAAAAATTGTTGGGGATTAAGGAGATAAAAGTGGTCTCTCTTGGGAATGAATATACCTATGGTTTATAGGACCTTTTGGTGGGAGAATTACACAAATCCAACTAGGGTGTATTACTGTATAGTTAAATAGTGTAATCCTCTGGCTGATATGCCCTTTTGGTGGGCGACTTATGAAAAGTCAATTAGGGAGTATTACCTCTTTGTCAGCCAAAGGTTTCTTTAATAATATTAAATCCTTTCACTGATTACCATGGAAAGCTAATAGAGATCCAAAATTTCCCATGATAAGGAGTATGATGTGCGGAAGGAATATGTTTGAGAAAAAAGGAAGTATCTCGATCAATATTTTCCATGGAGTGTGAAGTCCCCTACATAGATATTTGTTGTTTACATGGGGGATAGGAATATTCCTATTTCCATGATGGGCTCCCGGCTGAGGGAAACTGAGTTATGAACTCCTTCATAGATATTTGTTTGTCTGTAGGAGTGGGGGATTTTTTTGTGACTCGGCCTGAGACATATGGTATAGGCATCACTATGTATCTCAAGATAATGAGAATCATTCCACCCATAGTTCTAGTAAGGGTCCTTGTATAGGTCTGACCTATACATAGAGAGGTGGTAATTTTTTTTCTTTCAGCTAGACCCAGGATTAGAGATCCAAGAATTACTATGTATCATGTGATCGGAGGAATCAAGAAAAAAATAGTTCTTAGAAAAAGGTGTAGTGGAAGGCCAACACAATGGATTATGATATTCTTGAGCATATATTGAAATGTTACATAGTTTTATGTAATTCAATAAGGATGTGAACCATGTAGTTTTATGTCAATTGACAAGGGTGTTATCATACAATTTAATTTCTTGTGTCTAGGTTATTAGGATATGTAGTTTAATGTCTTAGATCTCAGCCTATGATGTTTTTTATTTTTGGGTCATATTACTAGGATTATATGATACATCTTTTAATGTCATGAATAAAAGGCCATGATGTTATGAAGTTCAATGTCATACAACAAGGATGTTAGTATTATGAAGTTTATCATCTTATGATGTAGATGAAATTTCATGATTTTTTCTCTTTAAGGCCTTGCAAAAAAGGTGAACTATACATTTTAACGTTGTTCAAAAGCTAAAATGGTGAAAATATCACACATAATATTTATTGAGAAATATTACATTTGTATGGCATGTAAAGAGTACTTAATCCATAAATATTAGTGAATAACACCCATTAGAGTATAAATTGTGTATGTAATATGGTAACTACATCTTTGGATCAAGATTCAAAGGATTCTTCCCTAGTATCATCAGAGGCCTAAGGAATAGTACCAGTTCTCCATGATGGAATTAATAGAGGATGACCTTATTATTAAAATCTCACGTTATTTGATTTTGATAGACCTACAAGTGATGTAAGGTATGAAATATTTTATCATTGAGAAACTCCAACTCATCCAGTTTTTTTGGGATTTCTTAACTATGGATAAATGATCAAAGATGGAAATGTACAATGATGGAAATTGTACTTCAATGGGAAGGAATGATTCTATTATATATGCAGGTAAATATGTGGTTTTCAATGTGGCAGTATTGGTGGTAGTTTGGTAGGCCCACAAGACATTCAAGATATTGTCAGGACAAGACTTTTTTATCCTTATTCACTATATTCTAGAGAATATTTGACATGGTATTGTTGAAGGCCACTGTCTGTCCATTCACCACAACATGATAGTAGGAAAAATGGTTAGATTTGATATTATACTTATGATACAACTTATCCAACTCACTAGAATAGAAATTGGTGTTGTTTTGCATCAATATTGTATGAGGGAAACTAAATAAAGTAATGATGTTGTATTTCACAAAGCTAGTGATGATTTTGGATCCGAATTATTTGATGGGTATTGAATAAATCCATTTGGAGAAGAAGTAAGTAGCAGTTAGGATGTATTTGAAATGTTCGGTGGTAGATATAGGATATGAACCTACAATATTCATTCCCCACATAGAAAATAGACAGGATTATTTGGATCTATATAGAAACTCTGGGGGTTGATGGATTAATTTGTCACACACTTGGTAGGAATACAATTTCATGGTGAATTATGTGAAATCTTTCATCATTAAAGGCCAAAATTATCCAATCCTTTAGATTTTATTGGAAAGATAAGACATTGACTGGTGGGCACCACAAACTCCGATGTGTACTTATTTTATGATGATAATAGTCTGTTATCTGTTGAAACATCTGAGAAGGACTCTATGAAAGCCTCATTTATATAGTATTTTTTTGATGATTTGGGTTATCATAAAGATTAAAGTTGGTTGATCATCATCATATTTTCTTCTTTATGGATCTGTTCAATGAGGGTAATCCATTTGGAAGTTAGTCCATAATGGTTATCATCCAACCGGTCATGGGACTATTTGGTTCAGGGATGTGACTGTCCTAATTGACTTCTTCTATGATGATACAAAAAAAAGGAAAGACCATTTCAAGATTTAAAATGATGATGAATGTTTCATCTCATTCTGGATCTAGTACAGTAGTGGATGCTGTCACGACCCGTCCTCGGGGCCCGTGCCGTGACTACCCCAAGCCCGCCTTCCATAGGCCAGGGGATGGAGACTAGCACCAAAGGCGTAAATTCCGATAACTATGAAGTCATTTCCTTTATACGAGTAAACAAAACACCACAGAGTACAAGTGGAATAAAAACACTAAGTACAAAGAGAAGTGCTGAAAGGTAAATGGGCCAGAATACAAACCCAAAAGAAAGTACAACTACAGTTGAACAAGGTACAACAGAAAAAGACAACAACTGGTAGGACGGAAGCGGCTCCTGGGTCGTCCTCCTCGGATCCTACCTGAAGGGTAGGTACAGATGGCGCAGCTCCTGGATTATCCACCACGAATCCTACCTGAAGGGTAGGTACAGATAGCCTCCACAATGCTCTCGCCCGTAAACTTCCTCCGAGTGTCGTCTCACCGTGATGTCCACCTCCGGATACTGGCTCGTCATGTAGTCCACCTCCGGGTACCATCCAGTCCTTGAACACTCGGCCTCCGTCAGCACTATCCGTCGTCTGCAACCAACACAACGAGGTGAAGGCATAGCCCGTGCAGGGGTGAGTATAACGATACTCAGTAGGGACCCCGAGACCCTCAAGGTCTCGCTAAAACCAACAAAGATAACCACAAATAAGATCTCAACAGATAACCTCTACTTAGGTATATTCCCATACATATACCTAAGTATCAAGTAACCCAACTCAATCATGAGGAAACACAAGGGTTATGAAATCAACGGATAACCACTACCCAGGTATATGCCCATACATATACCTAAGTTATCAAGTAACCCATCTCAATCATGAGGAAACACAAAGTTCATAGACTCAGCTCAAACCAGGATTTTCATTATCGAAACCGTAACTGCTGAAGAGCCCCGTCTATGGAGTGGACGGTGGTCCTGTCACGACTCTGTGGTACTGCTCACTAACCTAAGACTACTGAGGTACTCCACCTATTGAGTACTGTGGGCCTGCTGCTACAACCAAGCGCTTCCCACCATGGGTCTGCCGCTACAACCAGGCGCTCCTCCGCTGTGGGTCTGCCGCTACAACCAAGCGCTCCCCCTCATAGCCTCCAGAGGTACTCCTTCTGTTGAGTACCGCGGGTCTTCCACTACAACCAAGCTCTCCTCCACCGTGGGTCTGCCACTACAACCAAGCGCTCCCCACTAGGCTATCCGAAACACACCGAGTCAATCGGTCAAGCAGTCATCAGGTCTCACCCGGCTACACGGTCTCCGTACTCCGCACGCTCGTCTCCGGGAGGGTCCGCTCCACGAGATGCTGGTCGATACTACAAGTATCACAAAGTTCCATGAAGAATAATCTCAAAGGACCGCCTCGTCATAGGGGTCTCAATGCAACAGACGACACGTCAATCAGAGTCCCGGTCTGTGAGTTATTAGCCTTTTCGTCCTAGGGGCCCGGTTGGTTTTGTGAGTGAACCAACCCGGCCGTAACTCAACTGTACCCCGAACTCTCATAGGGTATACTCATAGGGACCGTTTCTCAATGAGATCACCAACACCGCTGACGGTTCTTCAAATGGACGTTTGTTCTGAAAGATAAAAGCTTTTATGTTCCAAGGGCCCGGTTGGATTTCGGGTGCAATCCAACCCGGCCACTATCAAACTGCAAGCAAAACTCGGGCGAAGTATGCCAAAAGTTCCGTCTCAACAAGAGGAAATCAACGAGACAGATGGCGCGTCAATCGAACGCCCGGTCTGTGAGTTATTGGCCTTTTCGTTCTAGGGGCCCAGTTGGATTTCGTGAGCGAACCAACTCGACCGCACTCCGACGACCTCCAAACCTCGAGCGGAGTAAGCCAAAAGATCCGTCTCACTTAGAGGAATCCATCAAAGTTGGCGGCACGTCAATCGGAATTCCAGAGCTCAAGATATAAGCGTTTCTGCTCCGAGGGCCTGGTTGGTTTCGTATCCGAACCAACCCGGCCGGACTCAAAGTATTCCAAAACCTTGAGTACGATATACCAAAACGACCGTCTTGTTCCAAGTATCGCTACGCAACTGACGGTGCGTCGATCGGAGGTCCGTAGCCCAAGATATGGGCAAAAGACCAAAGAGGGTCCGAAAACGGGGGGTCTGGGCCAAGACTGACCCGGCCCGACCCCCCCTGGGTCGGCCCGAACCGGGTCGACCCGACCCGGGTCCGGGTACGACCCGGTTTGGTGCGGCCCGACCCGGCCTGGGCGCGACCCGGCCAGGCGGGTCAGCTCGGCTCGGCTCGGCCGAGCGGCCGAGCAAAGGAACCGCGGCCCCCGCGTGGGGGCCGCTCCGTAGCACCCGGACGCGCCATGTCGGCCGCGTCCCGCCACCCGGTTCCGCGCGGCCGTGGAACCGCCTTGCCGTTGCGGCTTTAGCCGCAGCGGGGTTTGCCGGCGGCGTGCCGACGTGAGATTCCGCGGACCACCAGACGCGCTCTGGTGGTCCGTTTTACGTGCGGTCTTCGCCAGTGGTCCTCCCGAGACCCGACCTTCACTGCAAGGCCCTCAAATCGCCCTTGCGCCCCCCGTTTGTCATCGTCCACCATTCCTCACACTAAGAATGGAGAATAATGCGGTGGTTCAGACTTGTTTGTTGGTCCGCACCCACCGTGTTAGTGGTTTGAAACAACACCATAATATTTCCCATCAATTTGATAAACCCTGAACCGCAATAATAATCCACGGACCAACTAGTTAATTAGTTGGTCCGCGTTCATGCCTTGAAGGGAAACAAACATGAAGTATTATCATTTTCAAACAACCCCTACCTAAACGTCATCGTCGGATGCGAGTTCGTCGTGGAATTGACCATCGCGGAAGAAAAGGATCGTCGCGTCGTAGAAGGGCGTCGCTGTCGCGCGGTACTCGGCGTCACGCAGACAAACTCCAAAGATCAAGAACATACAGATTTAATTATAACAATTAAATCCATGTTGATGTTATAATCCACAAAGAATTAAAAGGACCGCAATCCCCTACCTTGTCGTTGTCGATCGAAGATTGTCCCAGGGTTAGATCGTCGCGGAAGAAGCGTTGCAGAGGTAGAATCGTTGGCGTCAATCTCTGGGGGTCCGGCGTTCTTCGTCACCTTTCTTTGGAGGCCGGCGTTCTTCGCGTTCTTCGCGTTCTTCACGTTCTTCGCGTTCTTCGCGTTCTTCGCGTAGGAGGGTGAATATCTTTAGAGATTCTCCAAAGGACTAACACAACAAGACGATAATAAAATAAGTCCTCATCTTATTTTATTATCAACTGATGAATTTGAAAATCAAAGATAAGTAACAAACAATTAATTCATATAATTAATTGCAACGAACTAACCGCCCAATTAATAGGGGCGTTAAGAATTTATAAAACGCGTCAGTTGAATTTCGTTTAATAGAGGTTTTCACGGGTGCGTTACATAGCGGAAAAGAAACGGTGGGGCTCGTGTGGGCCCCACCTCACAAATATCCGACCAAGAGGGTAGGATATTTTGGGTTCCACCCTATATGCTTCAACTCAGCTTAAGAAGCTTTAAGTGGCTTTAAGTAAAAATAAAATAATGTTTTTCATACCACATTATTTTATTTCTTAACTTAAAGCCCAAAAATTTAAAAACCACACCCGAGCAAATGGAACTCCGGAAGAGGCATTTATAAGCAATTACCGGCGCTGCGATTCCATCAGTTCCCTCTGAATTTGATTCCGAGCACCGGTTCAAAAGTTAGAAAAACCCGATCATTCGTTCACTGAACGTACCTGAGCTTAAACTTCGGAAAATGATTCCGGGCACACCGGGCCTCAGAATCAAGCGCCGTCAGAAACTGTGTTCTTTTAAAATTCAAAAGAAAATTAAGAAAAAAAAATTCCTTGAAATTTCCGGGTCTTTACAGCTGCATTCACCAATGCGTCTACATGGGTATTCTGTGATCGTGGGGTGTGAGTAAATGTCAGCTCATAGAGGAACTCTACCATTAGTTATCTAACATGGTCAAAAAAGGAGATTAGTTATTGTTTTATTTTAGCATAATACCTTTTAATATGTTTTATTACAAAATATTAATTTCCCTTCAACTATAAGTGGTCTATTGACATTTGAAGGGATAGTTCTATCCCTATAATGAGGGAATGATATTATGCATCATTTTTTATACGACCTTATGATAGAAAAAATAAGTAAGGCAGGACTGCCTTCGTTGGAGAGTTGATAAAAACTCCTAAATTGACTATGCTGAGCTTGGGGTATTCCATTCTCTTCCTTGTTTGGATTCTGAATGCACCATCAAAACACATCTTTCATATATGGGGGAATTATTGAATAGAAAAGATATCCTTATCTATAAATTTAGTATTTAATGATGTTGTTTCTTTATATGGGTGTTCTGTAATAAAATATTCCAAAGACTATCCTTTCACTGATTTATAAGGCACAAAATGTATGTCAAAATACTATAGGATAACTAAAAAACATTCCAAGCATCCATTAAACATAACAAAGACTGGGGATATATTTTACTAGGTTACTATGCGAGACCAAATTGGCCTTGTTGTTCTACCGGTAGTTCCTCAACTTTTGGACTATGAATATTAACTCTAGTAAGCTCTTATAGATATCTAAATAAAGTTTCTTAGTGTCAATAATGGTTTTATTAAGATAATAAAGGCTGTTTTCATTCTTGTAATAATTATTTTGTTCAATTAAAGTTCCTAGGGATAATTCTAGGGACATATCATACAAAATGAGTTGTTTCCCCTCAACATGTGGAATTACCATTGGTGGAATCAATATATATTTCTTTGTTCTACCAAATTATTCCTGATAGTCAGTATTCCACTGATATGCAACCCCCTCCATCATTAACTTGGTGAAGGGAAAACAATTTCCTGTGAGGTTTTCTATAAAGCACCAAGGGTAGAAATGGTGTCCCTAAAAACCCCTCAACTCTATGAGGTTCCAAGGTGGGGAAATATCTTGGATATCCCTGTTATTATCAAGGCCTAATTCGATGACATGATAGGGTATTAAGAACCTACTAAATTTTCTTAACGTAACCCTGAAAGCACATTTCAAGGGGTTCATATTTAGGATATTATATCACAGTTTTTTGAATATGGAATCAAGAATAGCCAGGCGGTCCGAACATGGATGATAAATAACCACTAGGTCATCAACATAGCATTCAAAAAACTTCCCTAGATATGTTTTGAAAATGTTAAGCATGACACATTTTTATGTAGCACTGGCATTCTTTAAGAAAAAGGGATTTACTTGATAGAAAAATATTCCTCGAGGGGGATTGAAGGTGGAGGATTCTTCATCTTCTTGGGCCATTCATACTTGATTATTCCCTGAATAGCCATCCAATAAGGATAGGGATTGATATATTTTAGTTGCATCAATCAATAGCTCTGTGATCGTGACTAGGAAATCAACTTTTGGATAATGCCATTTGAGATCTATGAAGTCAATGAAGACCCTGATTTTCCTTTATTATTCTTTACAAGGGAAATGTTGGCTAGCCACATTAGTAACTGGTATTCTTAAATGAGATTTTATGTGATAAGATTATTAACATTAGCCTAAATTATGGTATCATGAGTCGAGTGTGTACTTATGGATACCTATTTGTATCCTTGATGGTTGTCTATAGATCTTAGGTTGTTTTTTCCCACCTCAGGATCAAGGTTTATAATATATGTGTAATTATAGGTGAATAAATCCTAATGTTTCTTGATAAAGGATGTGTATACCGTATTTTCTTTAGAATACATTGCCACACTAATCAAAATGGGTCATGGGTCCTCTTATGTATCTAGATTTATTTCTAGGAGTCCATTAATGGTGGTGGAAACACCTTCCTTGAATGTTGGAGGAGCATCCTTGAGGCCCTCCTTCTCTTCATCTTACTCTTTCTCTTTATCTTATTCCATACTTTGAGGGGAAGTAGTTAATGGAGGAATCTATCAAGAGTTATAAGGGGAGTCAAAAGTATTGACATCCCATACGTGAAGTGACTCTCTATGACCCCACTAACAATGTGTGGTATTTTGGAAGCTCAGTAGGGGATGGAATAAGGGATAGATAAGGAGTAAATTTATTATAAATTGGATTATATAATGAGGTAGGGATCTTTTGGGGCTCAATGGAAGGAAAAAATTAATTTTAATCAAATATTCTACCACATTTTAGAAAGTATGTTGCCTTTGTAGCACTTACAGGCTCAATTTTCATGACTGAAATCATGAAGGTTATTGAATATGTTCTTGAATTTTGGAACATTCCATCGATTTGATGGATAGGTAACACATATTCTTCATTGATCAATTTTAAGGGATTGGATGGGAACATTTCTAGACCATTTAGGGCCATGACCTAAGAAATTATATCAGTCATGGGTTGTTTCCCTTCCTATGATCTACTGTAATTACTCAGGACTTGTACTTGGTGCACAATATGGAGTCTTCCATAGTTTGATCCACTACAATGAGATCCCAAAACCCTCATATTTATATTATAGTGATGAGTGGTGTACACAACTCATCACTGAGTATATCTATATATATCAGTAAAAAATCTTCTTGGGGAAGCTATAGATTCAGGGAGTAAGTCGAACCTTTTCATTGAGTAATGAAATCTAATACCCTATTATTCTCTCATTGTTTGTAGTTCAAGTGGTTAAGTACTATTTTATTTCATAGTGTTGAGCTGAATTTGAAGATAAACTATCGATGAATATCTTCCCATCTTGAAATTGACCAAGATGGAAAACTGGTGCACCATACAAAGTTTGGACCTTGTAGTGTTTGTAAAAAGAATATGAGTTTCACTGCTTCTTGTTGTGTAGGGGTCCCCATAATGGGATCAAAATGGGACAAAAAATGCATCAAATTATGCTCCAGATCCCCTAAACCATTAAAAATGGGAAGTTTGGGGTTCCCAAAATTTGGCAGGGGAGGGGTCAAATCCACCAATTCAAGGTCATTCCTCTTTTATGGATGCACTACTGCATTCCATTCTTCTATAGATTCTAGTCTAGATATCATAAAATCAATAGTATTGAGGATTACTTGATGGATGTCAGGTTAAACAAGACATTGAGAAGGGGAAGTGATAGGTAAATTCATATGTGGAAGCTGTACTTGTACACATGGTGGGTAGCCTATAGAGGATGGTCCATGAGGATGTTTCTAAAACTACCCTGTTTGTGTGCCCATGGGAGGGAATTCTTGAAATCTCACTACCAAGGGTTCCACATATATTGGTTCTTGGTCCCATACATTGAGATTAAGTTCTTGTTCCACTTAAGTTTCTAGGGTGAACCCTATTTGTTGAGGAAAACTAGTTGGGAGTGTGAGTTGAGGCTATTCCTGTAGAAAATATCCATTAGGAACATTTTCTCATAGAATCTATTCATTTAGTCTTTTAAACTCTTTTTTCTCTTCCTACTAATGATAAAATATTTCCTCGAGTGTGAGGGGTTGAACTGCCTTGGGAGGTGGGTGAGGTAAAAATTTACCTTTATCCTTTTCTTTGGTGGATTCTCTCTTAGGAGGTAGAAGTGGAGCAGTTGAGGTAATTTCCAAATTAAGAGAAAGCCTCTAGTTCTAGGTATGAAAACCTACTTCAATAATTTTGGTTTAGAACTTATTATGAATTGAGATTTCCACCTCCTATTCCTTTATATTGGCCTCATGTTCTATAAGGTCCACATGGTTCGGTTTATTAACATTCACCGAGGAATAACACATTGAAAGAGTTTCACTAATCTCTTTATAATACTTCCATTGTATGTTCCCTCCATTAGGCCTTTTACTCTCCTCCACTAGTTCTCTTGGAACTATTTGGAAAATGGTAATCCAAACAGAATCTCTGGATTTTTTTTTCACACGTGTTCTTAATGAGGACAATATATCACAATAGGGTATGAACTTGGAGGATTTGTTCTATATAATCCCCCCTATTCAAGAAAGTACCAACTTCTGTTGAGGGGGAAATTTTTGAGGTGAAAAATCCCACATCCATGATGTATGGGGCTGCTCCCATTCTACTTCCACAACCTTTTAAGTTTGGATTTGTGATATTGAAGGTTGTGTTAAACCCCCCTAACCATGTGGGATGTGGTTGATCTTGGATTACCACGGTTTATGCTCCCATATATTCTTTCTTGATTTTATGAAGATGTTTTCAAACATAGTCTAGATGCATGGTATGAACCACACCTGAGCTACCTGATGTTAAAAAAAATTTTGAGCCATTTGGGAAAAGTTGTGCTATCTAATGGTTGAATTCCCTTAATTGGAATACTTTCTTCATATTTTCATATTCTTGATGAAAAATTATTTAGATTTATCACTCTATTATATATCGATTTCAATGAGAGTTGGTTGGGGATTTTTTTAGTGATCACACTATTTATTATAAATAGAGGATGTTTTTTGAAGTCAGCTTAAAGCTATAACATTTCATGATGTCACCTTTGGAGGGATTCTGTGATTATGGAGTATGGTGAAAAACAACACCTTGTGTTCACCCTATCCTCTAATATAAATAGTGGATGAAGCATCTATTGTCAGATAACACAATTCACTTAATGCACCAAGACATGTGCACTGAAGGGATCCTTTCTGTTTCTCCAATTTTGGATGTTGTGTTGCTAAGAGAGATGCTAAGTCAATTTTTCAGTGTATCCCTTCTTTTACCATGACATGGATTATATATTTTTCATAAGGTAACACATTTTCTATTATGTTATAAATATTTCTCTATATATTTAAGGGGATTTCGTGTACACAATTTTCCAAAAAACACCTATGGAATGCTATATTGGGGAGTGGATAAAGGCCATAACATGATTAGTATGTTGTCATTAGACAACTGTCTCCTCATATTCAACATTTTTTCTACATATTTTTACAGAGGATCTTCAAAATGGTCTGGCCAAAGTGGATTCTTCCCTGCTGAATTATTTTAAACAGCAAATTTGGTAGATACTTCCTCTATAATAATGGATGTATACAATACAAGGGTTGTTCATAGAGTGATTATGTCCTTGGGATATCTTCTGGATAAGAAAGGATTCCACTTGTTAATTTAAAGTAATCAGACATGACCGAGCTCATTTTACCAAGCGCCTCACGGTAGGAGGGATTTATCATCATTAAATCTACAAGGGGAGAAACTTCTTGATGAAGTGAAATGACGTTGTGGGGAGAAATAACATCATGGATTGACGTACGACTGTGGGGAGAGTTCCTATAGTGTATACCCTGGGGAGTAAGTTTAGGGTAGATGATAAAAAGGGGTGTAACTCATTACTATTTGATATTCTGGCCACATAGAGGGATTTTTTGGCACTCATCAGGAAATGGGATCTTGAGATCAATCAGATTCTGGTCATGAAGAAAGACTTCATGGTGAGGCATTTAGGGAGGACCTTTGGAACTAATAATACTATTTCCATATTTTGGTAATAGGAAAGTAGGATCCTGAGCTTCCACAAATAAGAATCGAAGGGGTTTAAGAATTCTAACATTAAGAAGAAAAGGATTTTAGATTATCTCTTCATTTTTTAGCTATCTCTGGTGAAGTTTATTTTTGGATTCCCTCTTGCTAGTAACTGGGTACCCTTTCTAGGGAAAGGGGGTTTCATATATGGAATATTTTTTGGTTATATTTTGGGTTTTTTGTAATATACTGATAGGTTTCTCTAATTTTGGTAGGGGTTCGTGCCTTCCTTGGAGTGGTAATTAGAATAGGATGATTACCTCCTATTATAATAGGGGCATGACCCTGATCCTATTGCCCATATATCATGGTGGAATTTGTCCCACAACCCTCCTATATAGAAGAAGAGATTATTTTTTTCTTCAAAGTGTCATGTCCATGAGTCACCCTAATTGAGGGGTTGGATTTTAATTTCCATCCCTATACTATTTATGTTGATATTATTATATCATGGAAGGTTTTTAGGATGTGATCAGGAATTTTCATATGCCCTTTTACCATTATTAGAATATGTATAATGACTTAAGTGACTGTAATGGGGATATATTCCCATTCTGTGGATGAATTATGGGGGTTATCATGATCCTATCCTCCATTTCTTACCAATGGTTACTGAAAGTACTCAGGTTCAGGGGTAGAGGTATGGGTATGTCCCCTGTTTGTTGTCGGTACTTGCTTATTGATTTCTCTAGATGCTACCAGATGAGACTACTGGAAGTCTTGATGAATACGGGAAAGTGTGTTCACATTCTTATAGTGTTATTTTGAATTTTAGTTATGGGATTTATGGATATGGGTATGTTTTTATGCCTTCTTTCATTTTTATTTCGAATTTGATTGGAGGACTTGGTTGATTTGTGCAGGTGTTTATGCTTGATCATTATTTGCTACTAAATTTGACTGGAAGAATTATAGTGGGGGAACATATGTGAGTCCCTACCCCCTATTTTATAATTATTTCCATCAATGGTCCATATTTCATGACTAGGTTTGAGTTACCTGGGACGAAATACAGAGAGGATATCAACCCCATCACATTGGGGGTTGTCACCATGCGACATTTGAATTAGTAGTTTCTAGAAGGAACCATTTGGAGGGACTCCCATGATGTATAGATAAGGATATTAATAAACTATCAATATTTTTACCTAATATAATGGGGGATATGATTACTATGTTCCCAGGATAGGATCCCAAAATGGTTCAAGTGTAAAGTTGGATCCATATACTTCTAGACCTCCAACCATTTTTGAGCGGACAACTGGTAGGGCTTCATAAGCTGGGTGTCCTGTTGAGCTACCTCTAGGGTTGTAAGAGCACCATTTTAATGTAACTCCAAAAACAATTCATTTTAAACCCAATGTTGAAGATTCTGGGTGATCGACGATGTCCTATGTTTAGTTGAGGACCCAGATTGTGTAGTGACTGATGTATATTTCTATAAGAACTTGTAAGATTCCATTTGGATCTAAGGGAGATATCATTGAATGTTCTTGAAATATATGTGGAAAAAACAAAAAAAACCACATCAAATCATCACCTCAATAAATTAACACTTTCATAATGGATTTTATTGTTTGTACCTCTTTCATTTTGAGTGTGAAAGGGGCCTGACATGTCGGTGAGACCATCATCTTGGTTAAGGATTCAAATCAGGTTCACCATTTTTGTTTCTGATGAAAAAAGTTTTGATGAATTTTTATGGATAGTATGGTTGTGGGGGTTTGAGTGGTTTCATAATCATTCATGTTAGATCAACCATTCTTGAATGGTCTCCAACGAGATTTTTTTGTGGAGTTGGAGACACCCTATGGTTCCATTATTTAGAGTGTTTCATGATCCTACTTTGCAAAGGTATAAAGTTATTGGGAAATGGTCCAAAAATGCTTATGGAATCACATTGGCTAAGGATATGGGAGGTTGGGCTCATCACACCCTTTTGGGAGAATTTATTAGCTACCATGGGACTCTCTTAATGATTTAAGACATATTTATAAATCCTTCATTAATTCCCACATATAAAATGGGTCTCCCTTGGGTTAACAATCAATCATTTCTATGTCTAGAATTTATAATCATAATTATGAATCTAAACTTCTTCATTGATGAAGATATTTGTATGTATTAGAGGTTCTCCATCAATGATACCATTTTATGAAAATATTATATATTATTTGGTTGTTTATTATCAAGATGCTAGTTTTAAGCCATATAGTGGGGTGATCTAGAATTTATTGTCATCCAGGGAGATGTGGAGTTGATTTGATGTCGGGATCAGGCCCATGAAATGGGATTCCTACATATCCTTATGAAAGGAATCACAACCCATGTAGTTCAGTGCCACTTAACAAGACACATTCTACCTTTTAAGGTCATGTGATGATCACCAAACTATGTAGTTTAACATCATTCGATAAGGACTTCTAAGAGAAAGTTTCCTAGTCAATTGATAGTGTGGTAATTACACCGAAGCATCCAAAGGAACCTGTAAGGGATTTGGGATCCCAGGTTGGATATGAACCTACCAAGAATGTGTCCTAGAGAGAATAGGGATTATTTTTTGGTGTTGGATTTAGACCTTAATGAGGATTACTATGTATCCCATTTGGATGGGAATCAAAGCCCATGTAGTTTGGTGCCACATAAAGGGACACATTATACCTTTTTAGGTTATGTGATGAAGACCAAACTGTGTAGTTTTTCATGTGGTAAGTAAATCTAGGTGAAAGGTACCTAAAAAATGGATGGTGCAGGACTTACACTGAAGCAGACCAAGGAACATGGAAGGGATGTAGTCTCAAAGGTCGGATATGAACCTATTGTGAATGCGACCTAGAGATAATATGGTTGATTTTGGGGTGTTGTGTTTTGAACTCAAGGAGGATTCATATATATCCCATTTGGATGGGAATCAAAGCCCACGTAGTTCAATAAGGGTTGAGGACCCATGCTTATAGAGGTCATATAAAGGATTTTCTCATAGGGAATATGGCCCCTTTGAAGATAAAGGAATGATTTTTAGGAATACTCTATATAAGAGGATGCCTTGGTTCTTGGATACATGGATTTGAGGACCCATGCCTATGGAGGCCCTCTGAAGGAAGGTGGGGGGAAGATCCATAAAAATATTTTCTACCGAGACATGCATCTAATTATAGAGATTTAATGATCATCACCAACCTCTAAGACCATGTGATTCATGATCGATTGTGAGAAACAAGAGGAATTAGAATATATGACAAACCACATGATGCTTCTTTTATTGCTGGAAGAGGCCAAGGCAATGGGAGAAAAATAAAGGGCTTCGATGTTCCCATCTCGTCTCTATTTTTCATAAGAAGGATAATCATGTTTGACTACTCCCCTATATATGTCCCATAAGAAAGGATATGATCTTGATCCAAGAGGGATTCCCCATTTATGGTTCTATAAGAGAGAGGAGGATAAGCCACTAATCCCTTAAGAGAAATGAAAGTGTGGTCCAATCCCTTACAGTCTGGAACCAGAGGTCCCAGGTCTCAAAGAAAATGAGGGAAGGGAAAGGAACTAGCCCTCATACATGAGACTAAGAAGTCTCTAGAACTATGCCCAGGGTTTGGTCATTGTGACTGATGGGATACATGACTACTTGCACCTCAAGGAACCTAACCATTGGGCAAGACAAGTGATAGACATGTCAGACTGAAGGAATGCATAATCGAATGGAAGACACACTAGTGTGTTTTTTACTGTGGTTGTGTAAGTATGCAGGATTCAGTTTTGAATCCCTAATATGGGAGTCCTAAGGAGGTGAATTTCCATTGGTTGCATGAAATATGTCCCAAAGTAGGTTCATAGAGGTGAAGGATGGCTGGGCTAAAGGTGTCTCGCACTGGGTAAGGATTTCATGATTCGAAAGTACATCACACAGGGTAGGCCTATTTGATATGGAGTTGACTTATGAATGATAGAAAAATTGGGTGACAACACATGGATGTGGAATTTCCTAAGCTCAAAGGGTGTTCTTATGTGTTTCTAAAGGGGTCTTGTATAAGTCTTCAACTGAGGAGGGGAAATTTACACCAGTTAATGCTTGATGAGGGGGGAGTGGTTCCTTGTGCATGCTTTTTTATGATTCACACACTAAGGGGATTTTTATCTCACTATCACCCTTTGATCCCCTATTCTCTTGGGTTTTGGAGAGATTCCTAATTAGATTTTTGGGCCTGAGTGAAGGACTAGGGTGAGTAGATTTTGAGGTTTCTTTGGGTTTTTTCATCATTTACATTGTGGATCCCCAGGGTCCTATTTATATGAAAACATAGGACCCTTGGTGAAGTAAATTACTCATGTAGGTAACCCATATAGGGTTAACTTAAAGGAAAATCATGTAGGGGTAGCTAATAATTACAGACCACATAGGTAGTGTCTATTCGAGACTTTTGGTGTGAATGATCTGTGCACGCATGACCACATGGCAGAACCACTAGGGTTAACCCACTACTTCATACAAAAGTGGATTTGACCTTGCACCCCTGCTCATGATTAGTTATGGGAAACATTCCCATCCCTCTGAGAAGGTAACTTCACTTCAATCACTAAACCCCATGAAAAATGGAGATTCACACCATGAACTTTTCAGGATAGGTCAAGGAAATTTTTTGTTGCGACACATAAAACACCAAATCTCATTCCAAACCCACAACCTACTCTCCGAGGGAGGTTCTCACCACTGTTCCATTGTATTGAGAAATGTTTCTGAGGAATATATATCCCTTGGTGTGTGATGATTCTTGTGAAAAAGTGAATGTAACAAATTTTTCGATGTCAACACCATTCAAACCATAACATGGACAAATTATCCTTGCACAGTTTTTTTCTTCTTCCATATTATCCTACCATGTATCCAAATTTACATCAAACAATCTATTTCTACAATGGAATATCAATAATGAGTACAACAAAATTCAACTTTATTTCAATGAAGATGAAGATTAGTACATGTGGTGGGTTGGAAAAATTGAGTATATTCTAGGTTTTGATGTTCCATGGATCATATATATAATATCCCAACCCTCACCAAATGGATTGGAAAAAGGTAGGGGTGCTACAAAATTAGGTGAAATTTCTTGGACACCAATGTTTGGCTATAAATTCTAAGGGTTAAACACAAATTTTAAAAGGGGGAATGATGTATCCTATATATGAAGACGCACAAACATGAAAATATAAACATAAATAAACAAACCCAAGAAAACTCTAAAAATGATGAATGCACCAACCTAACAATAATAAATATAAAAAATCCAACAATAAATGAATAAAAAAAGAAAAACATTATAGTAATAGTAGAATATAGTAAAATTGAAAAATAAAACTCTAAAGCAGTAAAAGACCCTACCATTGAGGTGGAACCGCTCCAAATCAAGACGTGAACACTCTAAGCTCCACCTTTGGAAACCCAAACAATGACATCTAAGATCCATATTGGTAAAGTAAGACATTGGTCTGTTTCCTGTATCATAGATATGAATATATATATAGGAACCACCGTTCATTTATAGGGGGTGAGTAAACATACCCTATATTCAACACCAAATAGATTTTACCATATTCCATTAATACTAGAAAAATGTTAGCTCACAAGACACAAAACATTAAGGAAGAATATAAAAATCAATAAATAGTTTCCACAATATACAAGAAATAAGATTAATAGGTTTTCCAAAAGTAGTAAAACCAAAAATAGTTTCCCTTTCAAGAAGAAAAATTAGTTCATAAGTTCCAATTTGGAATAATCATCCATGTTATCTCTCACTCTCTATCACACACACACAAACACACACCCTTTAATGTTAAATGACATCCCTATTATTACGATCAGTGATACATCCTCCACTGTGACATTTCTGAGTAAAAATTATAGCTTGTTAATTTCCAAATGGAATCAAGAAAAAATTCTATTCCAAAAAGGTCTCGAACAATGAAAATCATGAACACACACTAAACCTAAGCCTTTTTAGTCGACACTTACAACCTCATTATTCAAAGAACATGTTCCAAAAACATTTACATTTACGAAAAACCTTTTAATAAATTCATCAAACATGTTGTGAGTGAAACCCTCAACACAGTTTCAAAATCCAATATATAGGAAAAAATTTAGACAATATTTTAGTAGGGAAAACAATTAAAAATCATAATATAAATATTTTAAGAACCTAAGATCCCTCACATTAAAAAAAATTGATAGAAGGAAAAAAATATATCTCAGGTTCATTGGAATGATGGATCTTAGATGATTGTACAAACCTAGACTTTTTTTTATATTTCTTATATTAAATCCCAAGAAAACTCAATCAAACCTCACATTATTCCATAGATCATGGAATAAAAACACTAATCTATGGTTAAATTCAAGAAAACCCAAGGGGATCCAAGACAAGAAGGAATAATATGGTCCAAACCTTTAATTTCCATGATCAAATGCTCACAGATTATATTGGACTCATCATGTTTTAATGATTAAAAATCCTATTAACCTTGTTTATTCTATCTCAAATCATGTGTAGAGATGGTTGGTTTCCCTATGATTTAATGTTTCCAAATCAGGGTATAAAATTTCATAAGATCCTGATTCAGAATCTTATAAATCATGTTTGAATATTGTAAAAAATATTTGATCCTGTTCTATAATGTTTTATTATATTAATGCTTAAGTCTAATTCATTATGTGAATATTATTTCCTAATACTATTTTACAGATATTTGGATAAGTCCGAGAAATCTTAATTCTACCACCAGTTATGTATTTTGGAAAATGCCATGACACCGTAACCCAAACACTTTAATCCAGACACCGTGACCCTGACACCGTAATCCAGACACTGTGACCCTGACACCGTAATCCAGACACCGTGGCCTTGACACCATAATCCAGACACCATGAATTAGACAATATAACCAGTTTCAGATTTCATAATGTATGTGACCCTGATTCCTCACTACCATCACCAAGGAACCATTCAAAGTTTTGAAAAAGGACTAGAAACTATTACTTGAGACACCATGATATTGATAGCATATCTGTGCTTCCGATTCCTAATATCAATGAAACTATGGAATCCTGATTTTCTCACCGCTCAAAGTCAAAGGAGAAGACACCATTTCCCAGTGACACAATTTCCCAATGACACCATTTCCCAGTGAACCTGTTTCCAGTGAAACCATTTCAAGACATACTATGACACTGTTCTTTAATATGGTTTTTCGGTTCTAATTTAATTTATAACTATCATATTTGAGTCATTTAATGGAACTGACATAATTAATGTTTCTTTGTAAACATGTCACCTAACAGTACGAGGTATGAGGTGAAGAATATATGCATCTTGTCGGCTCCAACACATGAATCCCAGAATAATGAAAATAATAGGAGACTCAAAGAAGAATATGAGTGAGTGTTTTGAGTAGTGAAAAAATGAGAAGTGAATGCATGAAACAATATACTACTAAAGAAAACATGAAGCACTCTTGATCCAAAAAGGATGAACTACCGTATATTAGAGCCTCAAAAATCTTCATAGTACCAATTCAAAGAAGAACACGAGCTACATAGCCTACATCATCAAACTAGAAACTAGAGCCCCAAACTTGTGATAATATATTTTTTATAATAGGACTCGATATTTTACTACTATCTCGCGGTGCACGACAGGGTCATGGGGGAGAAACGTGTGCTGCCCGATGGTTGATTAGAGAAGATTGGGATCTGCTTAATCACTCATAACGGGTGCACTGTTTTCGCCTTGAAATGCCCAAAGACTCCATATCCTGCAATACGTGGACCTGCTTTCCAAAGGCAGGCGTTCACTGGGTGGTTTGACCAGCAATGTTTAAGAACTCACATTGTTCTAGAGGATGGGAAGTCGAGATCATCACACCCTTTTGGGGGGAATTATTTCATGTTCTGGGACTTTCTTATAGATTTAAGACGTATTCATATGTTCACGAATATTTGGTTTATAACCAAGCATAGTATCTACGAATTACTCCTCATTGGCAATGGTCAGCTGGACGCAGGGGGTTCAGAATCATTTTTGCCTATGGTTTACCACCCCTCACTTGATTAATGACCCTGATGAATCTGGACTCACTGAGATGACACTAGTTTAAAGCCTCGTAACCAGGCACTCTGGAGTTTATTGTCATCTAGGGGGGGACAAATAACGACTAGGGAATTTGGATCGAACCTCTGATATGGGATTCCTACGTATCCTCATGAGAGGAATCAATATCCACACAGTTCGGTTTGGTATGGGGCTTACACTCCAGGCTGCCCAGGGTTGGTGCGGTGAACTGACATGATGATGGTCGGATCGACCGGTTTTTGGGATTGAACCTTGAGGAGGCTTCCTATGTATCCCTATGGTGGGGAATCAAAGTCCACGTAGTTCGCATTGGAGGGTGTCGAATAATATATGCAAATATGGACTGGGGGTCCGATGGGATGGTGGGCTTGAACCTCATAGAGGCTTCCTACGTACCATGCTTAGACATGGATCAAAATACTCATAGTTCACATGGGAAAGGGACTTACTCTCAGAGGAAGACCAGGGTAATGGTTTAGGGTTAAACTCTGAGGAGGCCTAGGAGAGGATGTCATCGTCGATGATTACTCTAAGTCCACGTGAGTCATGCTCGGTGTGAGAAACAAGAGGCAGCGGGGACTAGACGATCACGTCGTGAAAGGTGCGTCCGTGGGAAGTGCAATGGGGCTTACACGTGGGAGTGGCCCATTGATGAAAAATCCCAGAGGAAGAGGGAAAGGGTATCCCCATGCCCGTATCCCCCCTTGGTTCTTGGAACCGGGGAATTACGGAGGTTCCAGGGAGCTTCCTTCTAATGGGTAGTCCGCCACTCCCCGGGGAGGGGAGAAGTGCCCTCGTCCTAACAAGTGGAGGGGTAGAAATGGGACTACCGGGCTTGGACTCCACATTACCATGTGAATTTGAACCCAGGAATGCATCGGGAATCCACTCAAGGTTTGGAGCAACCCCTTCGCCCTCGCTTACCGTGGGTATGTGAAATAAAAATAGTGCGCTGATGTGCCTGAAGGATACATCACACGGGTCCGGTGGATCTGGTGGAGGCCTCAGCTCGGGGCCGATGAATGGGCCAATGAGGGGGTTTTAGAGGATCATGATGGATTGGAAGGATTTTATCTGGCTCGGGGAATGGGAACCCCGAAGGATCTAGTGGGCCACACAGGTGTATGAGCGGTGGCTCCCTTCACGTAGGGAGGTGCTACGTGGCTGGAGAGGCCGTCTGCGAACCAAGGTGGTCTGCTGAATAATGGGAATCCCACGAACCAGGGTGGTTCACAACTTCAGTTTTGGCCTGCGTACTAGGTTGGTACGTGGAGGGATCCACACGAGCAGTGGCGACCAAGGGCTATGGTAGTCGGAGGTTCATTGGTCGGGGCTTCGCCGACGTAGGAGGGTGCTATGTGGTGCGACAGATCAGAAAAGGGGAATAAACTCCCTGGTCTGCGGGGAACACATCCACAGAGGGTCCATGGTTCGTGGTCTTCTTTTCTTTGTTATTTGAAGTTCATGGTTCGCCAAGTTGTTATGCATTTTCGGTTCCTTACTAATTCGTTTCTAGCTTCATACCTGTTCTGATTCACGAACTGGAACTTCACAGTTTGCAAAATCCTAAGCTCCTTCCACCCAAATATGATCGATCTCCCCAAATTTCTACCCCTTTCTCCTCTTCCCCCTAGATCTCCTTTTATAGAGTTGAGAAAGAGATGTATCTGTGGTCATGCGACAACTTTTGCGAAGGCCCATGATCAGAAACCCGGTTTACGGATTACTTGGTCAATCCGTAACTCGCAGGGGCATTGAATGCACCTCCCATGCAAACCAAACTTGCTGAGGGAGTGCTTCGCGGCCGCGCAGGGTTCTGCCTCCATTCCACGAATGATAGCGGATGTGGCCCGGGCCAGTCGACGTGGTCCGCGGCTGGGGAGGTTCATGACGGTGGACCAGCTTGGTGCCCATCCTGCTTCACGCCCATGGGGGATCCCCGCCTCCGTTCTGCGAACGACAGGGTGTGTGTCCTTGGCCAGTCGATGCGGTCCATGGAGGGGTTGGTTCGCAGAACCAGCCGTGTACCGTTATCATTGGACCGGTCCGCAGACCGGTTCGGCTTGTGCCATCCTTTGAGTATTCTCCACACTTTTCCCCAATTCTTTGGGGGGGAAATTGGGTAGAATATCCCTTGTATTAAAGGGGATTCTCATTCCCCTTTGTGGATTTTTCAGGACCCTGCAAATGCCTTCCATCGGAATGGAGTCCGATCGGAATGAAGAGGAGTCCATTCCGATGTAGAGTGGTCCTGAAACTTGGATGAGTGATTGGACAATGCTCTAAATTTTTCCAAATCCAAGGGAATCAGCGAGCAATGTTTGACTATTGCTGGGGTTTTTTAGGAAAACCCCACAAACTTTTTGTCTTCTTTCTTTTTGTTAATACCCTAATTTTACCTGGGCCCATTTGGTGTTGATATAGAGGGTATGGCCCGACTTTTTCTTAGGTCACCCTTTTCGGGTTTTTGGCCTAACGGGATTTGCGCCATTTTCTGGTGAGCAGTTTAAAGTCCCGCCCACAAGACTATCATTACTGATGTTTTAGGTCGAATATATTTGACTAGGTATGGTGGGGTGAGGGCCCAAATGTGGTCTGGTGGATTAAAAGATGTCTCAATATCCTCCAGATGCATGTGGGTGGAGCATGTTTAGATTTGAACGACATGCAGGGCATGTATCAAGGCATGGGGGCCATATTGGTGTGAAGAGGTAAGAAGAGCATCACCTAAGGAAATTTTACCATTGGTAGATGGGCCAGGGGTGATCAATATGCAGAGATGCTATGGGCATGGTATGTATAGTCATGCAAAAGTGTCCTTAAGTCAATGACTCTCCATTTCTGATGGCCTAAGGATTCATGGAATTCCGGATTATGGAAACCACCATGGTTGGCTTGGATAATTATGAAAACCACCAGGGGTGGGTCAGAAAGGGTGTGTGTCATCTGAAAGGGTTTGAGAACATCTGTATTAGTTAGGAGTGTGGAAGCAAGGTCCCTTTCATATGCATTTATCTAGCGTAAATGATGGTTGGAGCTTGGCACAGTTTAAATTCATGCTATTGGGACATTATTTAGAATGGAACGAATTCTCCTGGTTCTTGGTAATATCGCCAGAGACGTTCTACCATATTCAAGCAGGGTCGTGAAAGAGGCTGGTAAACTTTATCTCAGAGGGTTTCCAAATCCCGGGATGGACATGTGGGCTCAGGGGCCAAGAGGCATACAGAGAAAAGCATTGCCTAAGGAAATATTTTCTTTGGTAGACAAGCCAGAGGCGATCAATATGTAGAGACGCTGAGGGAATGGTATTCATAGTCATGCAAAGGTGTCCTTAGGTGAATGATTCCATTCTCCCGATAGCTGGGCAATTTCAACGAAGTTTGAGATTCGGGACTACCAGGGGTGGTTTATGAGAGTTTGGATTTTTCTGAGTACAGAGTATGGTTTATGAGGAGAGGGTGCCTAGTTACGGGATAAAATCAAGGCTAAATTTCCCAATAATGGGTGAATTCATCCCTTCTCACGCTGGTGTGAGATGGTGGTTTGTTCAGGTCTAACTCGTGCACTAAGGGACAAAGAAAAGCTTCCATTCCTTACTAAACCCATGACGGGTTTGACTATGCAGTTTAACGTCATGCGGTAAGGATGGATTCTATGCCGTTTAACGTCATGCGGTAAAGATGAAGAGCATTATTAAAGGATGTTGTGTAATTTAATGTCATGCAGTGAGGACGGGGGGCATTTTTAAACCAGTAAAAATGCTTTTAGTTGGAGGCATTTCCCTGGATGTTTAATGCTTGGTCTTTGTAGCTTTATGACAAGAGGCCAAGATGTTCTGTGCAGTTTAACATCATGCGGTAAGGATATAATTGCAAAGGCTTCTCTTGATCAGAATGTAATTGGGATTGAATATCTCGACATTCCCAAGATGTGGAGAGGGGTTGATTGGTGTAAATCGTGGTTCCGGGGCTTCTTGGATCAGGAGAAATGATATGGGGGCTCTGAGGCTAGTAAGCGTACAAAGCTAGGAAGAGTATCGCTTGAGGAAATCTTGCCTTTGGTAGATGGGCCAGGGGATATCAATATGCAGATCCACTGAGGGAATGGTATTCATAGTCATGTAAAGGTGTCCACGGGTCGATAACTTTTTACTTTCGATGGTCGTGAATGGTTATGCGGATCCACAATTGTTCGGGCCACAAAGTATGTCATTTGGTAAAACAATATCTGGACATGTCAGGCATATTTGGCCCTGGTTGTTGTTAAATCTTAGAGAACTCCCTATGATGATTTATCTTGCACATGGGGGTGTACCTTCACTCCATGCAGTTTAACGTCATGAGGTAAGGACGAAGTACTCCTAGTTTAATGGTTATAGAGCTCAGACCATTGGGTGACTATTGCCGCAGTCACTCGAAGGATAACTGAGTTAATAGGCTCTGATATACTCTAAACATGGTGGGGGATGAGGGTTGTAAACTGTAACTCCGAGGTTTCCCAGATCAGGAGATGTGGTGTGGGGGATCTGAGGCCGGTAAATGTACAGAGCTAGGAAGAGTACCGCCCGAGGAAATCTTTCTTTCGGTATATGGGCCAGGGGATATCAATATGAAGTTCCACTGGGGTCATGGTATGCATAGTCATGCAAAGGTGTCCCCGGGACGATGACTTTCCACTTTCGATGGCCATGAGTGATTATGAAAATCCAAGAATGCTCACAGTACAGAGTTCAGCATGAGGGGATAATGGTGTCCAAGAATACAAGAAACATCTTCACCACAATTGTTCATTGAGTCCAAGTAGCCTAGCATTGGCTTGATGTTCATAGTTGCAGGTCGTCATGTGAACCACGGGCGAATACATAGGCTAACCGGGTAGGGATACCCTTGAAACATTTTGATGTGAAAAGGGGGACAAACTTGTAAAACACTGCGCCATAAATTTCTGGATCGGGAGATATGATATGAGGGCTCTGAGGCCGGTAAGCGTACGGAGCTAGAAAGAGTATCAGGTGAGGAAATATTGCCTTTGGTAGATGGGCCAGGGGCTATCAATATGCAGTTCCGCTGAGGGCATGGTATGCATAGTCATGCAAATGTGTCCACAGGATGATAAATTTCCACTTCTGATGGCCATGAATGGTTATGAAGATCCATAGTTATCCGGGTCATGGAGTCTAATGTATGGAGGGGATGCATCCAAATGCGCAAGGAGTATTTCCATCTCATTTTTTCATATATCTTGGGTGGGTCGCGATGAATTCCATGGAGTTTTAACGTCGTGCGGTGAGGACAAAGTCTGTGCAATTTTAACGTCGTGCAGTGGGGACGAATTTCGTGCAGTTTTAACGTCGTGTAGTGAGGATGAAAAATACACCCCACACAGATCTGGTCCATACACGGGGGAAGGGGGCAATTTTTTTTTCAAATCTCAATTTGGGAATGGATGGGCCAGGATGAGAAGCCCTGATGTCACTATGCATCTTGCGAAGGCAGGAATCAAGCCACACGTAGTTCCCCGAAGGAGGTACACCCTGCGCAGGGTTAGTCCATACATGGGGGAAAAGAGAATTTTTGACTTTACTTTGGGTACGGCTGAGCCAGGGTGAGGGACCTTGGCATCACTACGTATCCTGCGAGGGCGGGAATCAAGCCTCACATAGTTCTCTGAAGTCCGGGCAGTTTAACGTCGTGCGGTGAGGACGAAGAATACACCCCGTGCAGGTCTGGTCCGTACAAGGGGAGAGAGAGCATTTTTTTGAATGGATGGGACAAGATGGGGAACCCTGGTGTCACTACATATCCTGTGAGGGTAGGAATCAAGCCTCACACAGTCCTCTGATGTTTGTGTAGTTTAACGTCGTGCGGTGAAGATGAAGAATACACCCCATCCAGGTCTGGTCCATACACGAGGGGAGAGAGCATTTTTTGGAATGACTGGGCCAGGGTGGGGAACCCTGGAATCACTACGTATCCCGAGAGGGCAGGAATAAAGCCTCACGTAGTTATCTGAAAGACAATACACCCCATACAGGTTTAGTCTGTACACGGGGGAGAAGGGGATTTTTTTTTCTTTTATCCTTATCCGTGCAGTTTAACGTCGTGCAGTAAGGACGAGGAATACAACTCGTGTAGGGCTGGTCCATACATGGGGGGATAGGTCCTTTTTAACTTTTATTTTGGGAGGGATGGGCTAGGATGGGGAACCCTAGTTTCGCTACGTATCTTGCGAAGGTAGGAATCAAGCCGTACGTAGTTCTCTGATAAAAGTACACCCCGTACAGGGCTGGTCCGTACATGCGGGAAGGGAACATTTTTTTTAATTTTATTCAATTTGGGAGTGGATGGGCCAGGATAGGGGATCCCGGTGTCGCTACGTATCCTACAATGGCCATAATCAAGCCTCACATAGTTCTCTTAAATAAGTACACCACATGAAGTGATGGTCCGTACATGGGGGAAGGGGACATTTTTTTTAATTTTATTCCATTTGGGAGTGGCTGGGCCAGGATAGGGGATCCTGGAGTCGCTACGTATCCTATGAAGTTAGGAATCAAGCCTCACGTAGTTCTCTTAAAGAAGTACACCCCGTGCAGGGCTGGTTCGTACACGTGGGAAGGGGATTTTTTTTTAATTTTATTCCATTTGGGAGTGGCTGGGCCAGGATAGGGGATCCCGGTGTCACTATGTATCCTGCGAAGGCAGGAATCAAGCCTCATGTAGTTCTCTTTGGAGTACACCCTGTTCTGGTCTGGTCCATACACGAGGGGAAAGGGGCATTTTTAACTTTTACTTGGGGGTGACTGGGCCAATATGGGGAACACTGGCATCGCTACGTATCCTGCAAGGGCAGGAATCAAGAAATACATAGTTCTATGAAATTTGTCCAGTTTAACGTTGTGTAGTGAGGACGAAATACTCTTAGTTTAAGGTTTTAGAGTTTGGACCGTTGGGTTCTTGGCTGTTTAACGTCCTACAGCTCGGACAATAACTGCTTTTAGTTATGCCAGTGAGGAAGAAATACTCTTAGTTTAAGTTCATAGAGTTTTGAACTTTGGGTGCTTGGTAGTTTAACATCCTGTATCTCAGACAATAACTGCTTTTAGTTATCTATGCGAAATATTTCTTCAGGAATCTCACATTTGTAGGAGCGGTGGTGAACTACCCATCCATGGAGATCAGGGCATATGCCCTATTGGAGTAGAACTTGTGTATAACATATGGTCCCTCCCACTTGGGCTCCAGCTTTGGTGGTTTCTTTCTGGGTATCATTGGGGTCCGGTGGACCAACAGCAATTCTCCTTCCCAGAAAGACTGAAGACGTACCTTTTTATTGAAGGCTCATGCAATCCGGTTCTGGTATAATTCCAGATGGTGAAAACTGTGCAATCGCTTCTCGTCTAACTGTTCCAATTCACCCAACCACTTTTCTGATTGCTCATCATTGGATAACTGATCACAAATGGCAACACAGAGTGAGGGAAATTAGATCTCAATGGGAAGAACTACTTTTGTTTCGTATACTAATGAGTACGGAGTGGCCCGATTAGCGGTGCATATTGTGGTTTGGTAAGACCACAATGCATGGAGGAGTTTATCCGGCCATGACTTCTTTTCTTTGTCCACCATTTTATGTATAATGTTGGACAATGACTTGTTGAAAGCCTCTATCTATCTGTTGGCCCTTGCATGGTAGTGGGTTGAGTGGTTAGGCTTGATACCATATTCTTGGTGTAGTTTCTCCAATTCGGTAGAACAGAAGTTGGTGCCGTTATCCATCAATATGGTATGAGGGACACCCAATCTGATGATTATATTGGTTTTCACAAAGCTGAAAATGCTTATTGCCCCAAATTTCTTTAGGGGTATAGCTTCTGCCCATTTAGAATCAAAGTCGGTTGCTATAAGGATATACTTAAAATGTTTGGCGGGAGGATATGGTCCCACAATATCCATTCCCCAGACAGAAAATGGTCAGGAGTACTTGGCCTGATGATGTAACTCTGGGGGTTGGTGTATGAAGTTTCCATGAATTTGGCATGAGTGGCATTTTACGGTAAAGCTCTCGTAATCTTGTGCCACTGTGGTCTAATAGTACCCAAGTCTTCGAACCTGATGGGAAAGCTTGGCCCCCGGCTGATGCAACCCACATACCTCAGCATGTACTTCAGTCATGACGGCAGCAGTTTCTTCTCCACAAATGCATCTGAGGAGGATTCCGTCAAGGCCTCGTTTGTAGAGGACCTCTTGCTGACCCGTGTCGCCATATAGGACAAAGTTGATTACCCTTATCCGTATTTTCTCTCATTCATCCCTGTTTGATGGAAGTTTTCCCCATTGAAGGTAGTTTGCAATGGGGGTCATCCAGCTGGTGGCAGGAGCATATGGCTCGGGGAAGGGACTGACTTCATTGATTTCCTCTATCATAGTTCGAACAAATGGCAAGACCATTTGACGATGAGAAATGCTGATAACTATTTCATCCTGATCTGGGTCGACCAGGGCTATGGCCGCATTGGAAAATGCATCAGACAAGGCATTCTGAGATCGGGGAATATAGGTCAATGTTGGTTCTGTGGAGAATTCCACCATTAAACCTCGAACATGGTCAAACCGTGGAATCAGATCCTCCTTTTTAATAGCATAGTCACCATTGACTTGCTTGATGGCCAGTTCTAAGTCACCTTTTACCTTAAGGTGTTGTACTTGTGCCTATAGTGCGAGATCCAGGCCTGCAATGAGGGATTGATACTCTGCTTTATTGTTCGTACATCCTTCTGAAAGGAGGAAGGAATATGGAAAGACTGCCTTTTCTAGGGACATGAGTATTATCCCCAAACCCACCTTGTTAAACTTGGGATCTTCCATCCTCTTCCCGGTTAGGCTTCGGGATGCGCCGTTAAAGTACATTTCCCATGCTGGGAACTCCTCTTGAACCGAGAAGATGTCTTCATCTGGTAGCTCGATGTATGGTGTGGTAGTCCTTGTTAAGGGGTGCTCTACAAGAAAATCTGCTAATGCATGGCCTTTGATGGACTTCTGAGGCACAAGCCAGATGTCAAACTATTGAAGGATGACTGCCCATTGGGATAGGTGCTCGGTCAGCATTGGTCGGCTGAGGATGTACTTGAGAGGTTATTACACGAGACCAAATGGACTTCATGGTGCTGCAGATAATGTCGTAATTTTTGAGCTATGAAGACCAAGGCCAAACAACTCTTCTCGATGTTTGAGTATCGAGTTTCAACATCAATCATGGTTTGGCTGAGGTAATAAAGACTATTTCCATTGTTGGCATCATTCTTTTGTTTGAGGAAGGCTCACAGTGACCGCTGTAGGGCCGTCACGTATAGGATGAGAGGTCTTCCTTCAACTGGGGGCATGAGAAATGGTGGGCTTAAGAGGTACCTTTTTAGGCTATCGAATGCCTCTTGTAAATCATCTGTCCATTGGTAGGTAACCCCCCTTTTCATCAGCCTGGTAAAGGGAAAACATTTTCCTGCCAGGTTGGCTATGAACTGCCTGATATAGGCCAGGTGTCCTTGGAATCCCCTCAACTCGGTGAGATTGTGAGGAGGTGGCAGGCCGAGGATAGCCTTTGTCTTTTCAGGGTCAACTTCAATGCCACGATGGCGTACAACAAAGCCAAGGAATTTCCCTAAAGTAACCCTGAAGGCGCATTTTAAGGGTTTCATCTTTAGGATAGGCTATCGAAGTTTGTTGAAGATAGTCTCAAGGTATGACAGGTGATCTGAGCACTGTCTGAACTTAACCACAAAGTCATCTACGTAACATTCACCTAATCTCCCGAGGAATGGTTTTAACGATTTGGTGCATGGCACGTTGATATGTGGCACCAGTGTTCTTGAGACCAAAGGGCATGACCCTTTAACAGAATATTCCTTGAGGGGCTCTGAAGGCAGTGGATTCTTCGTCTTCTCAGGCCATGCTGATTTTATTATACCCAGAATAACCATCCATGAAGGAAAATCATTGGGACATAATCCACAAGGATGTTTGTAACCTAGTCAAGAGTTTTTTCACTCGTTGTTTACTCCTGCATGGAATCAATGATCAATTCTTAACCTTAATTCCTACGGTTGAGAATGCTTATGAGATCCACCAATTTATACTGATTGCTCTTATTAACAGGATTTTCAAAATCATCACCAAAATCATTGCAAATAGATTTGCTCTTATTTGCAATAAAATTGTTTATTGGAACCATTTTGGATTTATCAAAGGAAGATCCATTCAAGATTGTATTTGTCTTGCCTCTGAATGCTTTAACAGTTTAAATAAAAATAATAGAAGAGGATGTGTGGCTATCAAACTGGATATTAAAAAATCTTTTGACACTATTGATTGTAATTTTATCTTTAAAGTTATAAAAAGCTTTGGATTCCATGATCTTTTCATTGGAAGAATTAGGACCTTATTTCTTTCAGCTTACATCTCCGTCCTTATTAATGGCACTCCTAAAGGGTTTTTTAATTGTTCTAAAGGTGTTAGATAGGGTGACCCTCTTTCTACTATCCTTTTTGTAATTGTTGAGGATTATCTCAGTAGACTCCTCACTAATTTGGTTGATTAAAGTACACTTAAACCTATACAGGTTTCTAGAAATCTTAATGCTCCCACTCACCTTCTATATGCTGATGACATTATCCTGTTTCTAAAAGGGGATCAAAAGAATATTCATATTCTTAAGAAAGACATTGCTCATTATGAGGAGGTCTCTGGTCAAGTGATCTCTTAGAATAAATCTTTCATTTTCTTTGGTAAGAATTTTCCTGTCGATCGGAAAAATAGTATTACCACTTATCTGGGTATTAAAGAGGGTCTAATTCCTTTCACTTATTTAGGAGTTCCTATTTTTTGGGGGAGACCCAAAGCCAGTTATTTCGCTAATGTCATCGATCAGATTATAAAACAACTTTCCAATTGGAAAGGGAAATCTCTCTCCATGGCTGGGAGAATTTTCTTGGTCAAGTCAACCATTGTTTCTAAAATGGTCTACTCCCTCATGATTTATAAATGGCCTGCTAGAATTTTCAAGAAAATTAATACTTATATTAAAATTTTCATCTGGACTGGAAGTATTATTGAAAGGAGGCTTGTCACTATTCATGGGAATTCTTGTTGTAGACCGGTTGACAAAGGTGGGATTGGCATAAAAAATTTAAAGCTTTTCAATGACTCTCTCCAGGCCCATCTCACTTGGCATATTATTAATCCCTCTTCTAAAGTCTCCAATTTTTTGTATCACAGATTTCTTTCTAAGCTCTTAAAAGGGAATCACAATTTCATTAAATCATCCATCTGGCCATCTATCAGGGACTCTTATCGTAAGATCATGGAGAAATATAGATGGATGGTTAGTGTTAACTATTCTATTAACTTTTAGTGTGGTAAATGGTATGATAACCCCTTGATAACTTTATTACTTTCTAGTCACATTCTTAGAGACACTAATCAATCTATAAAAAATGTTCTTCAATTTCATCGTCATGATCTCCCTGATAATATTATGCAGATAATTGACAATCATACCTTTTCCCCTGATGGTGACTTATTGGTTTGGGAACCTACCCCTAATGGTATTCTAGACTCCAAAAACTTTTATAAGCAGAATTTTTCTCACATTGAATCAAATTATATATGGGTGAGCCAGTTTAATAAACCTTGTATTAAACCCTCCAGGCTCACTCTCATTTGGCGTATTGCCCATAATAGATTGCCTAATGATACTATTCTACAAAATTTTGGTATCCAACTTTGTTCTAAATGTCGCCTATGTAACCAACACAAGGAGGATGCAGATCATATTTTTCTATCTTGTGCGACTGCCTCTGCCTTATGGAATTTTGTTTTTGATCTATTCAATTACAGATGGTCTTTTACTGATTCTATATCTGTGTTACATAAAAACTACACTAGCTCTGAAATTTCTTTGCAGATCAACAACATCTGGTTGGCAGCAGTGGCAGAGCTCATTCACGAGATCTGGTACGTTAGAAATGACCTTATTCATAATAATCATTCATTAAATCTTAATGTAGGAAAATCTCGGATCCTTGTTGCGATCCAGAAAGCTGCATTTATTCAGAAAGATTTCTGCAACAACTCAGTTGGGGACTTTGAGATCCTTCACCATCTCCATGTTCCTGGTAATTATCCAAAGCCAAAACGCACCTTCAAGGTTTTCTGGCAGGCTCTAATGCCGGGATGGATTAAAGTTAATGTTGATGGTGCTTCCAAAGGAAATGTAGGTCCTGCCAGTTGCGGTGCTATCTTCAGAGATTCTGCTGGTCAGTGTTAGGGCTATTTCTTCGTTGGATGTGGACACTCGTCATTGTTGGAAGCGGAACTGTTGGGTGTCATCCATGCTTTTGATTTTTCTCTTCAAAGAGGTTGGAGGAAGCTATGGATTGATAGTAATTCATCCACCATCATTCATGCCATATGGAATGGAAGCATTCATCTAGCCTGGAAGCATACTTCTCATTGGATGAAGTGCTTTAACTCGCTCCACGGGATTGATTTCATCGCCACCCATACCTACCGTGAAGTGAACTCCGTCACTAATGCTCTGGCCAACAAAGGAGTTCACCAGCGCACGACTTGGATGGACTCCCTACTGGCTGATTTATTTGAGCTTTTTGATAGAGATTGTAAAAAATCCCCTATTTCAGACTCTTGTAACTTTCTTTCTTTTTTTATTAATAATTTGTGCTTTGGTCTTTGACCAAAGCATTACCTTTAAAAAAAATCCATGAAGGATAGAGCCTCATACCCGGTCGTTGCATTGATTAATAATTTGGTGATTGGGACCGAGAAATCAACTTTTGGGAAATGCCGATTGAGATCTCTGAAATCAATGCAAACACGGATTTGTCCATTCTTTTTCTTGATGGGGACAATGTTGGCCAACCATATGGGGTACTGGACCTCCCGAATGAAGCCTGATTTAATGAGCTTATCAACTTCAGCAGCTATTTTGGCAGCATGTGTGGGGTGTGTCCTTCTGGAGGCCTGTTTATAGCCCCGGTGGACTTATGGAAGTCCTAGGTGATGCATCTCCACTTCGGGATCGAGTCCCATAATTTTTGTGTAATTCCAAGAAAAAACATCCCGATGTTGCTTCAGGAAATATATATATACCTCGTGCTCCTCAGGGGACATGGATGCACTAACAAGAGTGGGCCTCGAGTCTTCCTTGGCACCCAAGTTTATTTCCCCGAGCTCATCCACCGTGGTGGAGATACCTTCCTCAAATGAGGGAGGTTCATCCCTGAGATCTTCCACCTCTTCTTCTCCCAAATCCTCATCTTCTTGATCAGGCGAGGGGAGAGCTCCCAGCACGGTTTCTTGGGGATTTGGAGGTGAGGATTTGCAGGCATCCTCACTCAAGTATTCGCCCTCCGATTGAGGGTTGACAAACGTTCCTGAATTGTCACGCTCGGAAGTTATGGATGAAGTCATGAGGACTGCTGAGTGTGTGTCCGGACTTGAAGCCATACTCTCAATATGGTTGATGGGCAGTATGTAGTCTCTTCCAAGCTTCCTGAGGGGGATCATCGTGAACCATTTCCAAAACATTTGGAGTAGGGATACAATTGATATCGTCGAGCGAAGTCTTCTTCTTATTTTTCTCATAAAACCTGGTGTTAATGTAGTGTGACTCAGATAGCTCGAAAGGGGCCTTGTCATCTTGCAATGTCCCTCTTTTCCCATTGATGCAGTACTTGATACACTGGTGGTAGGATGAAGGAACAACCATGTGCATATGGAGCCACGACCTCCCAAGCAGGGCATTGAATGCCGTGTTCTGCTGGACCACCAGGAATTACGAGTAGGCCACAAGGTCACCAAAATGGGTCTTTAGCTTAATTTTTCCCATTGGCTTCTGTTCACTCTTGTCATAACCTAGAAAGGTTGTGGCCGAGGGTATTAAATCACCCTCAATGTATCCCAACTTACGAAGTGTCCATAGGGGAAGGAGGCTAACTCCAGAGCCGTTGTCGATAAACACGTTACGGATCTCAACATCATTTAGTGTTCCAGACACATATAGCGGTTTTATATGTCCTTCCATGATGACATCTTCATCCTGATCGGTGAATGAAATAACCGCATTGCATTCAGCCGAGACAGTCTCCGTCCTGTAAATCTCGACAGCAGCTACCTCAACTTGAATCTTCTTGGGGGCTAAGCAAGGCTTCTATAAGCGCCTCTCTGAGGACTGCTGGCAAACTCAGGGCATCCAGGATTGATAGTTTGGATGGTACCGACACCAGCTACTTAAAGATGTCGTATTTTTGTTACAATGGCCAACACTTCTCCATTGGTAGGGGAGTCTTAGTGGGCAGCTTGGGAGTTGGAATATGTGACGAGGAGGGACCGACCGTGGGGACAGATGTCAACGGTGCTCCCATGTTTTGGGGATTCGACCCGACCAGTTTGTTTTTGCACAATAGGTGGCTAGACACTTGTTCCTCATCTGATGGGTACCACAGAATAATGGGGCCAGAGTGGCCGCTTGTGGAGGTAGAGGGACATTATTTCTCCTGCTGAGTCTGTTGAAGGGCTCTCCCATGGGTTTCTGCGATATTGATGGTTTGCATGGAGGTCCAACCATAGGGTTGATTTCAGCCGTGACTACACCTCCCCTGGTATCCCCTACCTCTGCGATTCCTCATCCCGGCTCATTGTGTCTGGAACTCGGGTTCATAACCGTACCCTTCATCAGGGAATGATTCCATACAATGGATAACATTGATGGAACCAAAGATTGGATCCTCATCCTCTGACAAGTCATCCCGGTCAGTTGTCCATGATGGTGCTGTTTGGTGGGTCGGTGCCCTGTGGCGCCATGTTTGGGGGCATATAATCGAACAGTGTTGGGGATAACTTTGGACTCATTGCGGACTGCCCCTCTTGCACTTGTTTCCTCCCTTTTTGATTACACCTGAATGACCGACTCGTGGAGGGTTGTGAGGCCAATATTGTCAGCTGTGCGGCATTAGGGGCTATTGGTGGCAACATTGGCTGCTTTAGTTGAGCTCTAAGTATGCCCCAGGATCGGTTGACAGTCTTCTAAGTCATCCAGCTATCAAATTTATGCCCCTTCTTTCTTGTGACTTCCTGCCACCCCTCCCCTTTATCGAAGTCAGTGGTAGAAATATATGTCACATGTGATGGGGGTTGTCCCAGATCGGCCTGCCCGGAGTCTACCATAATTTTCCGGAGGTCATTGAAAATGAAGCATTCCCAAATTTTGTGCCCCAACATTCGACGGTAGGGACAGTATTATGGCCTGTCATCGTGGCCGACTTCTTCGGGTTTCCTTGGCTCCGGGAGATGGAGCAAGTTGCAATTCATGGAGGTGATGAAGTAGCCGTAGACTTGGTCCTCTTGGAACGAGTATAATTTGTGTATTTATTCCTAAAACTGGTTCCTCTTCGATCCTCTCTGATCTTCCTAATTAGGTGGAGGCGGCCGCTGAAATAAAGGGGGCCCTTGACGATTTGGTGGAGGCATGAGCGGTGGAGTAGGCACATGGGCTGGCTTGGGCATGAAAGAGGACACTTCAGCTCTAACTTCTCTCTTTGTGGGAGCCTTCAAGGCTATTCGGGACTTCAAATTAGTCTGCTGTAGGGAATCCTCAATTCTCTGGGCTATGGCCGAGAGATGGCAGAAGCCAGTGGTGCACTCCACTGGTATGAGCGGTGTTCGCAGCTCATCTAGAAGATTATCGATGCATACGGAAAGAAACTCATCTTGAGGCATTGGCCTATTTAGAGTGTAGGTCAGACCTTTCCATCCAGCAATGAAATCTGAGACCCTCTCTTTATCCCTCTGCTTGCAGTTCATGAGGTCGCTGACCATTTTTTTAGGCAGCGTTGAGCTAAAGTGGAACAAGAACTACTGCCGAAGGTCTTCCCAGCTTTTTATTGACTGGGCTGACAGACTCGTATACCAGACAAAGGCAGATCCTTGCAAGGTCTGTACGAAGAATCTGAGTTTCAATGCTTCTTGTTGTTCCGGAGTTCCCATCATAGGGTCGCAATAAGACACATAGTGCATCAAATGCTATTCCAGATTGCCTGATCCATTGAAAATTTGGAATACAGGGCTCCCGGTGGAGGTGGTCTGTTGCTCACCCAATATGGGTAGGGCATCCGCTCTGGCTGTATCGAAGCGCGTCGACCTTCGATTTCTTCCAATAGAGAAGTCAGTGCCTCTATTGTGTTGGTGAGACCCTGGTTTAGATCCTGTTGGGCCCGGTCCTGGGCAGCTGTAGCCCGAGGAATTGCTTGAGGATCTAGCTCTGTTGGCATCAGGGGGGCATGTGCCGTTTGTGACACCGTCGAAGGGTTCAGACGTACTCGCTCTGGTTGCTTCCTGAGTAGAGGGAAGTCTTGGTATTCATCTGGATCTACATTTAGGTAGTTGGATGGGCTGGGCGCCTCGTTGGGCAGGATCCCTGACCGTACATTATTTTCCGGGGCAAACCTTGGTCTTTGAGGTGCACTTATTGGGATTTCATGATGTGGCTTCTCTTGGGATGCGATTTTAATATGATGGTTCATCTAGAGTATCTCGGCATTAAGCCGCCTCAATTATTTCATTTCCTCTTCCTGTCGAGTGAAACTCTCTTTGAGCGTAAGTGGCTTGATTTTATCGAGAGAGGGGGGCGGGTTAAGGGTAATCGATCCTTTATTAATTTCCCTATTGGAATCTCACAGGGTAGGTGGAGGAAGGTTAACTGAAGGGGTGTCCATATTTAGAGCGGCCCTCTGGTTCTAGGTGTGCACACCTGGTGGTTCGTTGTGAGTCATAGCCTAACTGGAACCATCATCTCCTGATCCATCTGGATTTTCACCATCTTCGGTGTTACCCGTGGGGTTAACCTCTATGGCGTTGATGGATGCTTATCGTGGGGCGGAGAAGATGTTATCTTCCAAATAGGAATAGGATCTACCGCGTCTTTTAATGGTCTCCCCTCTTCTGTCCTAGTATTTCTTTTGGGCTCCTTGAAGAAGGGTGATGTGGAGAGTTCTTTGATGCAACCATACGGTACATCTCCCTTTCGGAGGGGATGATGATTCAAATGACGGGATATGGCAGGAACCTCCTCTTCTGACTGTCCTCCCTAGATGAGAGAATACTGATTCTCATGGGGGGGGGGGGGTTGTTGTGGAGGTATAAATGCCCCCATCCCTGAGGGCTGGGGTTGGATCCGTTCCTTGGACGTGGAGTCTCTTCTCGTTTTTATTGGTCTTCCGGGGGAATTTATTATTAAGAATGCCCCCAGCCCTGCAGGCTAGGGTTGACCCTGGATTGTGGCAGTAGCTATTGCTATCATTACCTACCTGATCTTAGGTGCCCCATTCGGGGGTGAACTGGGTTTGGTGCCAAGTTCTTCTGCGAATCGACCCCTTATGGAGAAGCAGGCAATGACTGCTAATTGGACTCTCTTAGGTGAGAGGCATGTTGTATGCTCTCAGTGACCTGATTCAAGAGTTCTTGGATGGCTTGTTCCCGTCAGGCCTGATGCTTCTGGGACTTACTGAAGGCCTATCTCTGTTGAGTGTGTCACCTTTCCCAAATAGGGAGACCACTCGATTTCTGTCTTGACGTGATGGCGTTGCAAGATATTATGCCGAATGGGTTCCTCTGGGCGGGGAGTAGAGTGAAATGCAGAGATCCATGTTCTCCCTATCCTATGATATGGAGTCCCATCAGGGCGTCACCAATAAGGTGACGCAACTGGTGCAATGCATGGAGACAGGATAACTCAGGGTTCCCTTTACGCCTCTCTGGCCGCAGTTGCCGCACCGAAGGACGAGCTTGCAGGTCGATGCAACGTAGGAGGACTCCTTTTGTCTTGACATGGTCTACATACCCGTCGTAGGGTAGGAAGCTTGATTTCACCCTGCGGAGGGTTGTCCATATATTGTAGCGGATGTCGTGAACACATTCTACCAACAAATTTCTGGGTATGTCGAATTGAGAGGTGGTTGTGGGCCAAAACATAACTGGTATATCATCCCTAGCCAGTTGTTTTCTCAGGTGCAACATGTTGGAATACTCCTCCGCTAGTGATTCCTCTAACTGGTCAGCCCAACTGAGATGCTCACTGATTGTGGGGTCAGAGGCAATGGGACTGGTAGGTATCAAATTATCATGTGGGCGATTCCGGGGTAGTTCAGAAGATGAGCGTGGCCTTGGAACGTCACCCGATTGAAGAAGAGTGTCGTTGGTGGCTAGCTATGAATCTGACATGCTTGATCCCGTCCTTATGAGTGCCTCAGTGTACAAGGGATTTTCTGTGCTTGATTCAGCAGGGGGGGACCTTCCTGTTGATATGATATGTCATTGCGGGGAGGACCTTCTCAATGGTGGCCGCAATGGTGAGGACTACAATTATTGCTGGATTCATCACTACATATAGGACTTTTGCAATGCATACCCTGGGGAGGACCTCCAAGGTGTGTCGCAGCAAGGGGAGGACCTTCTGGCTGCGTAGGGTTGTTACGGGGAGGGACTTCACAACAACTACCATCATGGTGAGGATGACCATCATGGTTTGAGTTCGACGTGCATCCTGGGGAGGACCTTCAAGACACACTACGACAAGGGGAGGAACTTATTGTTTCTGGGGGCCACTACGGGGAGGACCATTGCAACGACGGCTGTGGTGGCGAGGACTACCATCACAGCTGCTGTAATGTAACACCCTGATATTTTATGAGAAGTATATTTTTTTTATGTCTTATTTTATACACTACATCAAAGTAATCTTTCTCTACACACAACACTATCTTGGCTTTCATTATACACAAAAGAAACCTTCCTCGATAGCATGTGTTGTATGCAATATCGAGTTTCAATAAACAACAATATGATATTAAAATATTATATAAACTAGCATTTATGAATAGTATTAACTTAATTTTTAATTTTATAGCATTATTATTCATCTTACACATTTTCTAGAACATGGTATGAGAACAAAATAAATATTTCGGGTAAAATAATTATTTTTCAAAAAATGCAGTTTTGCCACCTTTTGATGGCGCACCCACTTTAAATATAGTTTTTAACTTGTTTATAAGTTTAATTTGACAAAATAAAATTCTTATTTGGAATCAAGATATAAAAATTTACATTGGATAAAATTTTCATATTATTCAGATAACTTTCATATTTTAATGAATAGTAAAAACATGCTATATTTTAATTAAAAACAACTTTTTTCATCACAATAATTTATATGGTTAAATTATAATATTGAGTGGTTTTAAAGTATTAATAGAATATATTTTTACCATTTAATATAATTAATGTCATTACCATTAATTTTACATTGAATTCATAGGTAAAAACATTTTAATCTTTGGCAATGTTTTATCTTTTAAAACTCATTTTCTTAACAATGGGATTAATTTTAAATTAATTACTGAAACTTATGTGTTTTAAATTTTTTAAAATGGATTCCATATTTTACTTCAGTGGGTCCAAATTATGTTAATAGGTTACTTTTATTTTTTTTATATTATGAATAGTAACTACGGTAATTTTTATTTACTACAGTTAAAGGTAAATCTAGTAATTAAGGGTAAACATAAGATTATAAAATTACCCTAAAACTTTCCAAAATCCTATTGGATGAATAAAAGTCGACCCATATCACCTATGGGTCGGAATAGATTCATTTCATGGACTTTTGACCATGAAATAATATAATTATTATTAAAACCAAAGAAAGTGACAACATGTTACTCTCTTGAATATTATAAGTGTAATAATTTTAATTTAGTAATAAACATCATACAAATTCGGAAATAAATATTCCCTAGAAATATAATAAAATTATCTACATCATATCAATTTATTTATAATTTTTAGGGATTAAATAATTATCATTAATTACGACACAATAGTGATGTTGAAATTATTTTATTGATTGAAATATCAAATAAATGATTTTAGAAGTATTAAAATAAATATTATATGAAATATTTAATGTGCTCCAATAATTTTCTAGACAAATATGACATGTTATGGATCTATTAAATCTTTTAGTTCGAACACATATTCTGTGTATATTTTATGTAAATTCAAATAAATGAATAGTGTCAAAATTGACACTATTGTTATTTTATAAAAATAACATATTATAAAATCGTTTAAAAATCACAAAAATATTTAGAAATTATAAATTAAAATTTATATCGTCAAAAATGTAATAAATTATACAATTATGGAAAATGAACAACATATAAGTAATAATTTATAATGATTTAAAATTTAGAATATTATTACCACAAATAAAATTAAATAGATTATATAAGGATAAATCATGTTGATAATGTATAAAATAAATTCCAGAATTGTCTAAATATTATTGGTTGATGATATTAAAACCCTATATCATCTAATATTCTGATTTGAGTCATTTTTGGAGGTTTTTAAGTGGGTTTGTAATTTATTATAAATTAATATTTCTTGTAATTCCAAAGGTGCCCCTCTCCTCCCTTATAAAAGGGCACCTCCTCCCTCTCCTCCTCACACCATTTTGAGCCTTCAATATCGGCCAACCCATACTCATTTACCTTCTCAACTTATTTATCAACATACTAGAGGTCTTGGGCTTCTTCAAAGACCAATTTTAGTGCCCTAAGAGGAGGTTTCAAAGAGGGGTGTCGAAGAAGAGGTAATATCTGTTACCGATTCTTTCATATTTATTTCTTCTTGTACTTCTTCTTATTTAATTGTTTATTTATTAAGTAATAACATAAGTATAACTAATATAGTTATATTTTTTTATAAATATTAAACAACCCTATTTCACCTTCTATCCATCCCACGGAAAACGAAATCCCCGCGCATGCGTACGTACGAAATACCATCTCCACACCGTAGTGTAATCTGTTTTCCACCACCACCTTACTTAGTTGGGTATAATGGTGTAAATAATAACTATATATTATTATTGTAAAATGATATCTATTCTGAAATATTATACATACCCTTCAATACATTCCACGATCATGGGAATGATATCATCGCTCGTGCGTACGTACGACCTACCGTCTCCACAATGTGATGCGACTCGTTCTACATGATATTCATTTAATAATGATTATATAAATTAATTGAATGAGTAAATATGATATATATTACACTAATACAATTCTATAAATGAGGAATCTATAACCTAAAAATAAGAATAAGAATTCATTCGACGAAACACACATAGGAACATAAAGCAATAAACACACGAATAACAAGTAGCAATGAAATATTACTAATAAGAAGCTAAGAATATGACCATATATGATATCATAACAATGAGTATGATTCTGGAATAAGTCAATGACATTATTTAAATCATTATACAGGAGGTTCAGACACGTACAAATCATATCAGACCTAAGGTATGGGAAAATCTTGCAATCTCATTTTTATCCGAGATTGTTTATACTTCAGAATTTACAGGGGAATATTTATCATCCAAATCCATGTTTCCTCAATATGTAATATTATTTCTATCCTCCTACAATTGTTTAAATCTCATTTTTCCTATTGGTTAATTTTTAGTAAAATATATGAAAGGAATATTTTGTCGTTTTCAGTACGAGATACTTTTTGACTTTTCGGGCCAAAGTACGAGAAGAATGTTTTTTAACTTATACAGCATGGATGTATTTTAATGATTTCATAGAACATTATTTCCATGAAGCTTCCTTTACAAGTTTTCAAGTTTATTTTTAATCAACTTCTTTTAGTTTAAAATTTTATGACATGTTAAGAAAGGAAAAATGTTTTTGATGTAGAAGTGATATTTTCCTCAAGAATGGAGTTCAAGTGTTTTATCAAAATTATTTTCCATCTAAGATAATATAGGGTTTTATTTCTATCCCTATTATTACATTGATTTGATTATGTTGTGATGGAATTATTTTTATGAAGCCCTTTATCTTATATGTATTGTTTTATGATGTCACGATGTTTAAGAATCCCATTTTTATTACATGGGTTATCCTATGATGTATGAATTATGATTTTGTGGCACACATAAGAATGGTTTTACTATTAGATGGGTGGGACCTATATCTACCTCCAATGAATTGGGTAAAGATTTATATCTCATGATATAGACCTATCTTGAACATCAAGTTAATCCGGTTCAGTGATACAGGACTGGAACGAGGAGTGAACTCGGTTCCGTAATGGACTTTGTCTACTATGATGGTCTTGGAAATGATCCTTGACTAATATGAAATGATTTTCTATGAATATGAGAGTATGACACAAAGTTTCATGTTTTAAGTTATGATTACTGAGATTACATTTTACCACTTTTATTTATCCCATTTTTTGATATTATGATCTTTTTTTCAGGTTATGATATTCAGAATGTTATGTTCTTATGAATATTATATGATTGATATTTCTTTTGTATACCATTACTGAGCATTTGATCTCACCCTTTTGTATGTTTTCTTTTACCTAGGCCAGGAAGAAGGGTATTAAGTAGGATATTCCAAAAGGGACTCTAGATATGATGAAATAAATGGGAGACAACGTAGATGATTTTTGAACCAATTGTTTATGTTTCCCAGTTTCTAAAGACACTATACCTATACGGTCCTTTAATGGTTTTGTTATATGTTTTAATAAGAATGCTTCAATTGTGAAGTAATAACAATGTATGTAGAGTATGGGTCGTTATAGTTCATATCAGAGGAAAGGTATAGTCAAACTTTGGAAACTAGGATGTGAAAGCCTTACTAAGAACCCTAAGGATATGTCTAAGAATAGAACATAATCTTAGTGTTTTAGAAATGGCCATGAAAAACCTATGATAATACCTAAAGTGTGAAATTTTATTCTTGATTATGTGGTTTTCATATTTTGATTAGTGTTTCTCACACTATGCTTCTTGGTTTTAGTCATTGGCTGGAACCCGAAGGAACTGTGTTAATGCTGAATGTGACGGGCAATGCAATGATTGTCCCCCCTGAGCAAAAAAACATTATAGGAGTTGGAATAAAAAATCTTGTAGCCATGGTCACACAACTTTCTCAAGGTATGAATCATGCAGGACTTCCAAACGAGAAAAGGAAGGAGAAACATTCTGTTGAATCTTTCATGAGGCAGCGCCCACCTTCATTCAGACGGTCTTCTGATCCATTTGTGGATGAAAAATGGATCAGTACCACTGAAAAGATATTTTTAGTTCTACAATATCTTGAGCATGATAAAGTCATCTTAGAAGTATATCGTTTGGAAGGTGAAGCTGATCAATGGTGGAATCTTATTAAGAATATTAGGCAAAGGGATGAAATTGAGTCCATAGAATGGGATGAGTTCAAGAACTTATTTTTCAATAAGTACTTCCCTCGTATTATTAGAAAAAAGATGAAGAAGGAGTTTCTTGAACTGAAGCAAAAATATGATGAATCTGTTGGTAACTACGAAGAAAATTTTATAAGACTTGCAAGGTACACTTCTGAAATTATTATCCAACCTGAGAGTAAAATCGATCGATTCTTTAGTGGCTTAAAACCATGTCTTCGAAGGGTGTTAGCCATAAGGGACTTCAATAGCTACGAGGAAATTGTTCGATGTGCTCTCAAGGTTGATATAGAGATTGGAGTAACCCATCAATCATATGGGTTTGATAAGAATAGGAAAATGGAATTCAAAGGAAAATCTAAAGAAAACACTGAAAAGAAGATGAGTTTTCCTTTATGCTCAAATTGTGGAAAGAAACATGGAGGAAATTGTCTTAAAGGGACAAGAAAATGTTTTAAGTGTGTAAAAGAAGGTCATCAAGCAATTGAATGTCGAAATAATGGGAAGAAGATGTCTAATGATGTGAACAAATAAAGGGATACACAGAATGCACCTCCTACAATTCAATGTTTCAAGTGCAAGGAGATGAGTAATTATGACAATCAATGCCCAAATCCAAGGGTTGTTGATGATGATCGACATAAAAAAACTCTTAATCCCAAAGAAAAAGGAAGGTCATATGCAATTACAATCGGCGATGTTGAATACGATAATGAAGTGGTGAAAGGTACACTTACCATCCACTCTAAAGTAGAAAATGTTTTATTTTATTTTGGATCCACACACTCTTTTATTTCTAAAGACTTTTCTAAGGGTATCACCATACTACCTCAACAATTAGATGCTGAGTTAGCTGTGACAACTCCTAATGGAATAACAATAACATCAAAAGTTTATAATTCTTCTCCAATTGACGTTTGTGGGAAAGTTATTCCTTCAAATCTTGTGATCCTTCCTATAGTGTAATTTGATGTGATTCTTAGCATAGATTGGCTTTCTTTATACGGATCTCATATCAATTTCCAAAGAAGGGAGATCACATTTAATATTCCTGATCAATCTACTATCATCTATCGATGAAAGGATGAATATAACATTCCCGTGGAAATTTATTCCATATTATGGGTCTTGATTCCAATAAATGAAGGTTATTTATCTCAAATGGTTGGAGAAAAACTCATGATTAAGAATACACCCATTGTACAAGAGTTTGATGATGTCTTTCTAGAGGAATTTCTAGGTCTTCCACTAAATCATGAAGTTGAGTTTTCAATATAACTCATACCAGGTGATATGCCCATTTCAAAGACACCTTATAGAATGGCCCCAATTGAGTTGCAAGAATTGAAGAAGAAACTCCAAGAGAATCTTGATAAGGGATTCATACGCCCTAGTGCATCACCTTGGGGAGCACTTGTTTTGTTCGTTAAGAAGAAAGATGGATCAATGAGACGTTTCATTGATTATCGAGAACTTAACAAGATCACTATCAAGAACAAATATCCTCTCTCACACATTGATGACTTATTTGACCAACTACGTGGAGCTCAATACTTTTCAAAGATAGATCTTCGTTCAGGGTATCATCTATTAAGGGTCAAAAAAGAGGATATACCAAAGACGACTTTCCGTACAAGGTATGGACACTACGAATTTATAGTGATGCCATTTGGTCTTACTAATTCCCCTGCTATCTTCATGGATCTAATGAATAGAGTCTTTAGAGACTATCTTGATCAGTTTGTGGTAGTCTTTATAGACCATATTCTTGTCTATTCAAAGAGAAAGGAAGAACATGAAGATCACTTGAGAATTGTATTAAAGACCCTAATAAAGGAGAAGCTTTATTCCAAATTTACCAAGTGTGAATTTTGGCTAGATATTATCGACATTTTGGGAAAGATTTTTCACGATTATCTAATCCACTCACCAGGTTGACTCGAAAAGGATTTAAGTTCATGTGGATGGATGATTGTGAAGATAATTTCATGGAGTTGAAAAGAAGGTTATCCAGTGCACCTGTGCTCAAACTACCTTGTAGTGGAGAAAGGTTTGTGATCTACAGTGATGCATCCAGGAAGGTATTGGGGTGTGTTCTCATGCAAAGTGATATGGTGATAGCTTATGCCTCACGACAGTTGAAAATCCATGAGCAGAATTACCCAACTCATGATTTGGAGTTAGCTACGGCAATCTTTGCATTAAAGATTTGGAGGCATTATCTCTATAGTAAAAGGTGTGATATTTTTACTGATCATAAAAGTTTAAAGTATATTTTCACACAAAAGGAGATGAATATGCACCAAAGAAGATTGTTGGAGCTGATTAAGGATTATGAATGCTCAATTCATTATCACCCTGGAAAAGCAAACAAGGTGGCAGATTCATTAAGTCGACAAGACCATGCTAGCTTATCAAGGATTAGGATCACAAAAGATCCAATATTTATGGAATTACAAAGGATGGATCTTGGAATTATAATGTAATTGGAAAAAATTATCTTTCTCAAATGAATATTAAACCATCTATTCATGTGAGGATTAAATAGGCACAAAAAGAAGATGTAGAGTTACAAAAGAAGGTGATAAATATTCCTGAATTAAACCTTGATTGTGATGGGATAATAAGGTTCAGGAATGGGGTTTGTGTTCCTCCCATCCCAAAATTAAAGAAGGAGCTACTAGATGAGGCTCATAGTTCTTCATTCTCTATTCATCCTGGAAGCACGAAGATGTATAGGGACCTGAAAGAGTACTTCTAGTGGGATGTCATGAAAAGAGATGTTGCTGAATATATCTCTCGATGCTTGGTTTGTCAGCAATTTAAAGCTGAGAGACAGAAGTCTAAGGGGATGTTACAACCGTTACCCATACCTGAATGGAAATGGGAAAACATCACTATGACTTTGTCACTGGAATTCCTAAAACATCCAAAGGCAATAATGCTATCTGGGTTATAGTTGATCGTCTTATGAAGTCGGCACACTTCATTGCTATTAGAGAAGATTTCTCTCTGGATCATCTTACCAGGATATATGTGAAGGAAGTGGTAAGATTCCATGGATTACCACTTTCCATTATATCTGATCGGGATCTGAGGTTTACGTCGAAGTTCTGGTGAAGTCATCAGCATACTTTAGATACATAATTGAGTTTCAGCACTGCTTATCATCATCAGACAGATGGTTAGTTTGAGAGAACAATTCAAACTCTAGAAGATATGTTAAGATCTTTCTCTATGGATTTCAAAGGTGGTTGGGATCAACACCTACCTTTGGTGGAATTTTCATATAATAATATCTTTCACTCTAGTATTCAAATGTCTCCTTATAAAGCTCTCTATGGAATGAAATGCCGAACTCCAACATGCTGGGATGAAGTTGGGGAAAGAAAGCTATTAGGACATGATATTGTTGATGAGATGGCAGAAAAGGTCTAATATATTCAACAACACATAATATTAGCTCATAGTCGAAAAAAACGTTATGCCGATAACTGAAGAAAAGACCTCGAGTTTGAAGTGGGTGATAAAGCGTTCTTACGAATATCTCCTTGGAAGAGAGTAATGAGATATGGAAAGAAGGGCAAGTTGAGCCCTAGGTATATCAGTCCTTTCGAAATACTGGATCGTGCTGGGAAGGTAGATTACTGATTGGCACTTCCACCAAATCTCTCTCAAGTTCACAATGTGTTCCATGTATCTCTCCTGAGAAAGTACATACCCGATCCTTCACATGTGCTGAGCTCAGAAGTTGTACTGTTGGAGCAAGATCTTTCTTACAAAGAACAGCCGATAGAGATTCTGGATCGTTGTAAAAAATTTATACGAATCAAGACCACTCACCTAGTTAATGTTTTATGGAGGAACCACTAATTAGAAGAAGCTACATGGGAGCTTGAGGATATGATGAGGGAGAGGTATCCTCAACTGTTTATTACGAAGTGACGAATTTTGAGGGCGAAGTTCATTTTAAGGGGGGTATAATGTAACACCCTGATATTTTATGAGAAGTATATTTTTTATGTCTTATATTATAAGATACATCAAAGGAATCTTTAACTGCACACAACACTAGCTTGGCTTGCGTTATACGCAAAAGCAACCTTCCTCGAGAGCGTGTGTTGTACACAATATAGAGTTTCACTAAACAACAATTTGTTATTAAACTATTATATAAACTAGCAGTTATGAATAGTATTAACTAAATTTTGAATTTTATAAAATTATTATTCATCTTACACATTTTCTAGAACATGGTATGAGAACAAAATAAATATTTTGGGTAAAATAAGTATTTTTCAAAAAATGTAGTTTTACCGCCTTTTGATGGCGCACCGACATTAAATCTTGTTTGAACATGTTTATAAGTTCAATTAGACAAAATAAAATTCCTATTTGGAATCAGGATAAAAAAATTTACTTTGGATAAAATTTTCATATTATTCTGATAACTTTCATATTTTAATGAATAGTAAAAACACACTATATTTTAATTAAAAACAACCTTTTTCATCGCAATAATTTATATGGTTAAATTATAATATTGAGTGGTTTTAAAGTATAAATATAATATATTTTTACCATTTAATATAATTTATGTAATTACCATTAATTTTACATTGAATTCATAGGTAAAAACATTTCAATCTTTGGCAATGTTTTAACTTTTAAAACCCATTTTCTTAAAAACGGGATTAATTTTAAATTAATTACTGTGACTTCTGGATTTTGAATTTTTAAAAATGGATTCCATATTTTAATTCAGTGGGTCCAAATTATGTTAATAGGTTAATTTTATTTCTTTTGATATTATGAATAGTAACTACGGTAATTTGTATTTACAACAGTTAAAGGTAAATCTGGTAACTAAGGGTAAAAATAAGATTATAAAATTACCCTAACACTTTCCAAAATCCTATTGGATGAATAAAAGTCTACCCATATCACCTAATGGTTGTACTAGATTAATTTCATGGACTTTTGACCATGAAATAATATAATTATTATTGAAACCAAAGAAAGTGACAACATGTCACTCTCTTAAATCTTATAAGTGAAATAATTTTAATTTAGTGATAAACATCATAAAACTTCGTATATAAATAGTCCCCAGAAATCTAATAAAATTATCTACATCATATGAATTTATTTATAATTTTTAGGGATTAAATAATTATCATTAATTATGACACAATAGTGATGTTGAAATTATTTTGTTTATTGAAATATCAAATAAATGATATTAAAAGTTTTAAACTAAATATTATATGAACTATTTAATGTGCTACACTAATTTTATAAATAAATATGACATGTTATGGATCTATTAAATCTTTTAGTTCAAACATATATTCTATGTATATTATATTTAAATTCAAATAAATGAATAGTGTCAAAATTGACATTATTGTTATTTTATAAAAATTACATATTATAAAATCGTTTAAAAATCAAAAAAATATTTAAAATTTATAAATTAAAATTTATATGGTCGAAAATGTAATAGCGTATAAAATTATGGATAATTAAGAACATATATGTAATTATTTTTAATGATTTAAAATTTAGAATATTATTACCACAAATAAAATTAAATAGATTATATAAGGATAAATCAAGTTGATAATGTTTAAAATAAATTCCCAACTTGTATAAATTTTATTGGTTGATGATATTACAACCCTATCTCATCTAATATTTGGATTTGAGTCATTTTTGGAGGATTTTATGTGGGGTTTGAATTTATTATAAATTAATATTTCTTGTAATTCCAAAGCTGTCCCTCTCCTCCCTTATAAAAGGGCACCTCCTCCCTCTCCTCCTCACACCATTTTGAGCCATCAAACTCGGAAAAACTCTACCCATTTCTCTTTTCAACTTCCTTATAAACATACTAGAGGTCCTGGTCTTCTTCAAAGACCAATTTTAGTGCCCTAAGAGGTGGTTTTAAAGAGGCGTGTCGAAGAAGAGGTAATATATGTTACCAATTCTTCCAAATTTATTTCTTCTTCTAATTATTCTTCTTAAATTGTTTCATTATGAAGCAATAACATAATTATAACTCATATACTGTTATATTATTATAAATATGAAACAAACCTATTTCACCTTCTATCCATTCTATGGAAAACGAAATCACCGCGCGTGCGTACATACGGAATACCGTCTCCATGCCGTGGTGTAATTTGTTTTCCACCACCACCTGACTTGGATGTGTATAATAGTGTAATGAATAACTATATATGATTATTGTAAAATAATATTGGTTCTGAAATAGCATACATACACTTCAATAAATTCCACGATCATGGGAACGATATCATCACTCGTGCGTACATACAACCTACCGTCTCCACGATGTGATGCGACTCGTTCTACATGATCTTCATTGAATAATGATTATATAAATGAATTTAATGAGTAAATATGATATATATTACACTAATACCATTCTGTAAATGAGGTATCTATAACCTAAAAAGAATAATAAGAATTTATTCGACAAAACACGCATAAGATCATAAAGCAATAAACACACGAATAACAAGTAGAAATGAAATATTACTAATAATAAGCTAAGAATATGACCATATATGATATCATAACAATGAGTATGATTCTGGAATAAGTCAATGACATTATTTAAATCATTATACAGGAGTTTTGGACTTGTACAAAGCATATCGGACCTAAGGTAAGGGAAAATATCGCAATCTCATTTTTATCCGAGATTGTTTATACTTCAGAATTTACCGGGGAATATTTATCTTCCACATCCATGTTTCCCCAATATATAATATTATTTATATCCTCATAAAATTGTTTAAATACAATTTTACCTATTGGTGAATTTTTATTAAAAGATATGAAAGGAATCTTTTTTCATTTTCAGTACGAGATACTTTTTGACTTTTCCGGACAAAGTACGAGAAGATTGTTTTTTTAACTTATACAGCATGAATGGATTTTTATGATTTCATAGAACATTATTTCCATGAAGCTTCCTTTAAAAGTTTTCATGTTTATTTTTAATCAATTTTTTTTTGTTCAAAATTGTATGACATGTTAAGAAAGGAAAAATGTTTTTGAAGTATAAAGGATATTTTCCTCAAGAATGGAGTTCAAGTGTTTTATCAAAATTATTTTACATCTAAGATAATATAGGGTTCTATTTCTATTCCTATTATTACATTGATTTGATTATGTTATGATGGAATTATTTTTATGAATTCCTTTTTCTTATATGAATTGTTTTATGATGTCACGATGTTTAAGAATCCCATTTTTATTACATGGGTTATGCTATGATGTATGAATTATGATTTTTTGGAACACATAAGAATGGTTTCATTATGAGATGGGTGGGACCTATATATCCCTCCAATGCATTGAGTAAAGATTTATATCTCATGAGATATACATGACTGGAACGAAAAGTTAATCCGGTTCAGTGATACAGGACTGGAACAAGGAGTGGACTTGGTTCAGTAATGGACTTTGTCCGCTATGATGGTCTTGGAAATGAGACTTGACTAATACGAAATGTTTTCTATGATTATGTGTGTATGACACAAAGTTTCATGTTTTAAGTTATGATTATTGGGATTACATTTCACCAATATGATTTATCCCATGTTATGATATTATGATCTCTTTTGCAGGTAAATATATTCAAAATTTTATGTTCTTATGAATATGATATGATTGATATTTCTTTTTTTTACCCTTACTGAGCATTTGAGCTCACCCTTTTGTATGTTTTCTTTTCCCCAGGCCAGGAAGAAGGGTATTAAGTAGGATATGCCAAAAGGGACTCTAGATATGATGAAATAAATGGGAGACAACGTAGATGATTTATGAACCAGTTGTTTATGTTTCCTAGTTTCTAAAGACACTATACCTATATGGTCATTTCATGGTTTTGTTATATGTTGTCATAAGTATGCTTCAATTCTGAAGTAATAAAAATGTATGTAGAGTATGGGTCATTATAAGTAATGGTAAGGACTACCATTATAGATGCCATAGGTAGAATATCTGTGGGGTACACCCTGTGGGGGGCCTTCACAATGTACCACAATGAGGGGAGGGCCTTCTCTTTACTTGGCGTCTCTACAGGGAGGACCTCCGTTATCAGGGTGGCGAGGACTACCACCGTGATCTGATGCCCAGCTGCGCGGAGTGTCGTTGAAATGTAACCCCTGGGGAGGACCTTCAGGGCAGGCCATGACAAGGTGAAGGCCTTCTTGTCGTGATGAGACATCACTATGGGGAGGGCCTCCGCAGTTGCGACTATGATAGCGAGGACTACTATCATAATATGTGGTCCCACTTTATGGAGAGTGTTTGCAGCGTATACACCAGGGAGGACCTTCAGGGTGGACCGTAGGAAGTGGAAAACCTTCTTGCTGCTTGATATTCGGGTCATGAGGAAGGCTGCCGTGACTCGCATCAAAATAGAAGCTATCATGATAAATTGTTATATTCCCATGGGGGAGGCCCCCCGTGGGTGCTCTGGGGAGGAACTTTAGAGCTTTTGGTAGCGACATTGCGGGGAGGACCTTTGCAACTTCTACTGTCACTCCCATAATATGGTAATGGGTGGGAAGGGTTATGAGCCTTTGATATGCACTTAGAGGCATTCGGAACCCAGCTTCTAGAAGAGCAGAGTCATGAACCCGCTCTTTATTTTCCGGCTGCCTTCGGTGCGTTCGGGGCGCTTTCTTGTGGGAAACGGGGACCGTCTGCTGTTTACAACGACCTTCACCTTTGGGTCCCTATCTAATTGGGTCCCATGATGTTGCCAGGATACGCCGACGAACATCTTGACTTTTAGCAGGAATATATGCCTACTCTGGAGTATCCACTGTGATGGATGAGTGTCCCCTAGTTCTAATGCGTGAAGCTGCTCGATCCGGTTTCCCTTGTATCGCGGAATATAGCCGATGAACCTCCTGGGCGGAAGTAGGGATACAGATCTGCTCCAAGGTAGTAATCTCGTCTCTTAGATGAGTCACCTCAATTAGGGAGACAGGCTCATGGGCCCGAGTCCTTGATGTTTCTGCTGATGCAATCACATTCTTGAAAGTCTGCAAGATATGATCTGGGATCGATACCTGCTCCTCCATAATTTCCAAGATATGCAGAGAGACATGTTTGGCGAGAATGGGTATGAAGTCCCATTCCGGTATCAGAGTAGGAATATCCTGCTCTGGTCCTCCGGTGGTCAGTGGGTGCTGACAATTCACCTATGTCGGGGCAGGTGAACGAATTGTCCCCTGGGCTGGGATATGCTGGTTTATCCCTCCGTTTGCCTCCACATCGGGATGGTGGACTTTACTTGCATCCGCAGGGAGCTGGCACTGCATATTTTGGTTTCCCACCGTATCAAGTCGGTGGCCTTTGTTGTCAGGGAGACGTGCCCACTTATTAATTTTCACCACATCTGGATGGAAGGCTTTGTTGATCACCACCATGCCGGGATAGTAGGCGTCAAGAGCATCTGCTAGGAGCTGGTCCTGCAGGCGCTGAGTCGCCACTACGTCGGGTTGGTGGGCTTCATGACCCTGGGCAGAGAGTGGTGTCTGCCGGGTAGGTGCCATCCTGTATGAGCGACGGGCTTAATGGAGCCTAGTGGGGATGCACACCTGCTCGTATGATGCCACCATGTCTGGATGTCGGGCTTTGGAGGAGCAAACAGGTGTATGTGCCTGTTTGTGATACATCTCCGTGACTGGGCAGTGGAGCTCTTCCTCAGGGACAAGGGTGATGATCGGTCCCTGGTTGTACGTTTTCCGCCCTCGTCGGGCAGTCCGAGGGGCCGAAGCTCATGGAGCATGGGCCTGGATCATCGAGGTGACATCTTCCTTATCGTGAGGATGTTGAGTCGCGGCGTGACTGCGATGACGTCTTTCGGTGGGGGCCTTGGGGTGGAACCCCCATTCAAAGGGGATGAATTTCTAAACATCGACCTCATCTTCCTCTCTAATATAAGGGAGGTATGCGTTGTCTCATTCTGGGGATAGACTCCCAAAATGGTTTGAGACAGCAACATGAGCCGTCTGGATTTTCCTTCGCGGCTGCTGCTGGGTGGGTGACCGGCGGGTCTTGGCAGATTGGAGGGCGTGCATGGCCGTCTCCAACGTCGGGAGAGTACCATTCACGTGGTACTCTCGGATCAATGCATCTGATACCCAACATTTAAGACGATGAGTAGGTGTCGAGGTCCTCCATTGGTGAGGAAGTCCGGTCATTACGTTATTGGAAGCATGCGCCTGTGAGTTCCTTCGTGACTCCATTGGATCGAAGAGAGTTCTTTCTTGGACCTGTAAAATATTTTAACAAATAGAAACAACAACCCCATCAAAGCACCATCTCATGACCCCATTCATAATTAATGACCCTGATTGGCCCTCCTTGTGGGTATAAAGGGGGCACAGAGTGGGATTAGGTTAAATCCATCATGGTTGGTAAAAGATTCATGTCAGGTTCACCATTTTTGTCTCGCGGCGTACGACGGGGTCATGGGGGAGAAACGTGCACTTCCTGATGGTTGATTAGAGAAGATTGGGTTCTTCTTAATCACTCATACTTGGTACAACATCTTCACCTCGAAACGCCCAACGGTTCCATATATAGAAATACATGGACCTTCTTTCCAAAGGCAGGTGTTCACTGGGTCGTTTGACTAGAGATGTTTAAGAACTCACATTGGTCGAGAGGATGGGAAGTATGGCTCATCACACCCTTTTGAGGGGAATTATTTCCTATTCTGTGACTCTCTTATAGATTTAAGATGTATTCATATGTTCACGAATCTTTGGTTTATACCCAAGAATAGTATACATGGATTACTCTTGGTTGGAAATGGCCAGTTGGACGCAGGGGGTTCAGAATCATTTATGCCCGAGGTTTACCATCCCTCTTTGGATTAATGACCTTGAGGAATCTGGACTCACTGAGACGACACTAGTTTAAAGCCTCTTAACTAGGCACTCTAGAGTTTATTGTCATCCAAACAGGACAGACAACAATTTGGGCGTTTGGATCGAACCCATGATACGGGCTTCCTACGTATCCTCATGAGAGGAATCAGAATCCACATAGTTCAGTTTGGTATGGGGCTTACTCTCCAGGATTCCTAGGGTTGGTGCGGTGAACTGACATGAAGATGGTCGGATCGACTGGTTGTTGGGCTTGAACCTTGGGGAGGCTTCCTATGTATCCCTGTGGTGGAGAATCAAAGTCCACATAGTTTGCATTGTAGAGTTTCAGAGAACCGACATAAGGATGGACCAGGGGTCCAATGGGATGGTGGGATTGAACCTCATGGAGGCTTCCTACGTACCACGCATTGACATGGATCAAATTCCTCATAGTTCGCATTGGTATGGGGCTTATGCTCTGAGGAAGCCCAAGGTAATGGATTAGGGATTACACTCTGAGGAGGCCCAAGAGAGTATGTCATGGTCGATGCTTACTCTAAGCCCACGTAAGTCATGCTCGATGTGAGAAACAAGAGGTAGCACGGACCAGGAGATCACGTCACGAAAGGTGCGTCCGTGGGAAGTGTGATGGTGATTACATGTGGGAGCGGCCTATTGATTACAAATCCCAGAGGAAGAGGGAAAGGGTATCCCCATGCCCATCTCCTCCCTTGGTTCTTAGCACTGGGGAAGTACGAAGGTGCATGGGTTCTTCCTTCTGATGGGTAGTCCGCCCCTCCCCGGGGAGGGGAGAAGTGCCCTAGTCCTAAGAAGTGGAGGGGTAGAAAGGGGAATCCTGGGCTCAGAATCCACATTACCATGGGAATGTGAACCCAGGAATGCTTCAAGAATCCACTCAAGGGCCGGAATAAACCCTTTTCCCTTGCTTACCATGGGTATGTGAACTCAAAACGGCGCGCTGATGTGCCTGAAGGTTACATCACACAGGTCTAGTGGCTCTGGTGGAGGCCTCAACTCTGGGCCATTGAATGGGCCAATGAGGGGGTTGGGGAGGATCAGGCCGGATTGGAAGGATTTTATCTGGCTCGGGGAATGGGAAATCCGAATGTTTTGGTGGGCCACATAGGTGTATGAGTGGTGTTGCCCTTCACGTAGGGAGGTGCTACGTGGCTGGAGAGGCAGTCCGCGAACAAAGGTGGTCTGTGGACTGATGGGAATCCCGCGAACCAGGGCGGTTTGTGGCTTCAGGTTCGGTCCACATACTAGGTTGGTACGCATAGGGATCCACACGAGCAGCAGAAGCCAAGGGCTACGCCAGTCAGAGGTTCGTCGGTTTGGGATTCGACCGCATAGGAGGGTGCTACGCGGTTCCACGAATCAAAAAAGGGGCATAAACTCCCTGTTCCATGGGGAATGCATCAACAGAGGGGCCATGGTTTACGGTCTTCTTTTTCTTGTTATTTTATGTTCTTAGTTCACCATGTTGTTATGAATTTTCGGTTCCTTACTAATTCGTTTCCAGCTTCATACCTTTTCTGATTCGCAAACTGGAACTTCACTGTTTGCGAAATCCTAAGCTCTTTCCTTAGAAATCCTTCTACCCGAATCTGATCGATCTCCCCAAATTTATCCCCCTTTCTCCACCTCCCCCTCAATCTCCTTTTATAGAGTGGGGAAAGAGATGTATCTGTGGTCCTGCAGCAGATTTTTTGGAGTCCCATGATCGGAAACCCGGTTTACAGATGACTTGGTCAATCCGCAACTCACGGGGGCATTGAACGCACCTCCCCTATGAACTAAACTAAATCGGGGAGTGCTTCACGGCTGTGCAAGGTTCCACCTCCATTCCGCGAATGATAGAGGATGCGGCCCAGGCTGGTCGACGCAGTCCGTGGCTGGGGCGGTTCGTGATGGTGGACCGGCTTAGCGCCCGTCCTACTTCACGCCCATGGAGGATACCCACCTCTGTTCTTGTGAATGACAGCAGGTGTGGCCTGGGCCGATTGACGCGGTCTGCGGAGGGGGCTCTTTGCGGAACCGGACGCATACTGTTATCTTTGGACAGGTTCAGCTTTTTCCATCCTTTGAGTATTCTCCACACTTTTCCCCAATTATTTGGGGGAAATTTGGTAGAATCTCCCTTATATTAAAGGTGATTCTCATTCTCCTTTTTGGATTTTTCAGGACCCTACACCTACACTTCATCCTACAATTCTAAATCTATATAGAGTACCAATCAGAGCATTTCTAATCCTTTCTCATCATCTTTTCTCTGTTGTGTACTGTTTTTATCTTTCGATCAATGTGTGTGTCTGTATTAAAAAACTCACTATCACATTTATTAAACTAAAGGATACATGAAATCCTTCTTCTCAAATCATCTTACATCTGTTTACTCCCATGTATAAGTGTGGAATAGGTACTTGTGTGACCTGGTAGTTTGTTCCCATGAGGAACAGTGGAAGAAGTCATGTGATCTAGATAGTCCTATGTACAATTGTTTACCTCGATCCAGGGTGTGGATCAAGTTTATAAATATAAACTTCATGGTGGCATGCAATCACCAAGTGGAGTGGATGAGGTCTCAGCTTGATTATGAACCACTTGTTTTATCTATTCTATCTTTTAATTTAGTCTTTATCTGAGAAGTTAATCAATATTCTGAGAATTTATTTGAAAACTCAAACTATTATAACCGTATTACATTGATTAACTAGCCTATATTAATTTTTATTAGGGAATATTTTTTAAGTGATATTTTAAATAGAAATTTTTATAAATAGTCAATTCACCCCTCTGGAGTAATCTACTCCGACCAACATTTGGTATCGAAGGAGTCATTCTTGTTAAGGCTCCGTTTTAAAATATTTTCAATTGTTTTTTTAGTTATACATTAAAGATCTATAAATTTCTATTAGTTATAAATTTATAGATCTTTAAAATTTTTTCATTATTATGTATAATAGACTAAAAGGTGATGCTATCAACAGACCTCTATTATTTAATGGGACTAATTACTCTCACTGGAAAATTTAAATGAAAATTCATTTAGAAAGTACGGGTTTTGAATTTTGGTCTTCAATTATAGATGTGTATAAGATTACATGTACTTCTAGAACTACTTGGGATGATGCAACTAAAACTACTTGTAATTTTTTTTTCAAATCAATGAATTCCTTAAAATGATATTTATGAGATGAGGAATTTAATAGAATTTCTACATGTAAAACAGTCCATGAAATTTGGGATACTTTTTTCTATTTCACATGAAGGAACTTATAGTGTTAAGGAGATGAGACTTAATACATATACTATTAAGTATAATAATTTTAATTTGAAGCCTGATGATCCTATTTCTGACATGTATCTCAGGTTCAATGAAATAATTAATGCTATGATCTCTCTGGGAAGAGATGTTACTACCAAAGAACAAATTATGAGTATTCTTAGATACCTACCTGATAGATGGAGAGGATCTTATGTCTCTATGAGAGAGTCATGTGAAATCAGAAAATTACCTATCAAAGAACTCATTGGGAAACTAATGATTTTGAATAAGAGATGAAATTCAACAAGGAAGAAGAGGATGAAACCAAAATATAATCCATGAAATTTAATACCACTACCTCTAAACACAAAGAAAAGGAGAAACTACAAGCCTCTGTAGAAAGTTCCAGTAGTGAACAATAATCGCCCCATAATGATGAGGAGATGGATCAATTAGCTAGAAGGTTTAAAAAAAATTATAGAAGAAAGAATTTTTTCAGAAAGCCTAACTTTAAAAGAATATATGATCAAAAGTGAAGATGGAAGAAGGATTGGAAAAGAAATCATAAGTCTTATGAGATAGTATGTTGTGAATGTAAGTGAAAGGGAAATGTAAAGGCTGACTTACCCAAGATTAAGTATAAAAAGAAATATGAAGACAAAGACAAAATGTATAAAAATTCAATAAAAGAAACTTCAAGTGCTTCTGGGGATAGTTCAAGTGACTCAGAGTCTTCACATGATTAATAGGCTAATAAATCCAATATGTGTTTTATGAAAAACACATCTGAGGTAATCCTGGAATCTCTTGTATAAAATTTATATTATTATAGAGATGAAAGTGATTCTAAAAATATGTCTAAAGAAGAAATGTTTTAGTATTTCAATATTATTTAAGAGACATGTAATGGACTAAAATATAAATACATTTCTTTAAAGATATAGTATTCTATTACCTCAACTATTAAATATGTGCTCGCCATAGAAAGAGAGAAAAATGTTCAATTACTCAAAGAAAACAATGAATTAAATCTATATAATGAGAAATTAAAAAAGTACCTTGAAAGGTTTACTAATGGTAAAGATATATTGGAACAAATGATGGGAAAACAAATTACCCCTAAATATACTATTGGTGTTGGCTATCAACCTGGTAAAAGAAATTTTGTAAAAACCAATTTTGTTTCTAAATATAGAACATACAGCTTTATTCATAGTCCAAGGAAACATTCTTCTAGTTCAAAATATGATACAACCTCTACTGTTTCAAGTTTTTATGGATCAAATAATGTTTATTTCTCAAATACTTTTCATAATGATTATATGAAATCTATGAGGTAGCTGTATGTTCCTAAAGCATTAGTTATTAATATTACTATACCCAAACAAATATGGGTACCAAAGTCTATTTTTATTTGACTATTTTGTAGGAAAATTATTTGAAGTGATCCTAAAAAATATTATGGTACTTGGATAGTGGGTGTTCAAGACACATGACTGGATACTATTCATGTTTCAAGAACCTAATAAAAATTGATGGTGGGCATGCAACCTTTGGTGAGAATGAAAAAAGAAAAATCATTGTCCTATTCCAAATCGGTAACTCTAACTCAGTTTTAATTTCTAATGTACTATTTGTTTATGGAATAGAACATAATATGATTATTATTTCACAACTATGTGATGATGGATTTCATGTTAAATTTGAAAATGATGCTCTCAATGTTTTTAATTCAAAAAATGAATTAGTATTTTCTGCATTAAGAAATGAAAATGTATATTATATTAAAATAGTTTCTTTAGTTTCTCAAAATGATTCATGTTTAAGTGTATTTTACAAAGAGTCTTTTATTTGGGAACTGGATACTTTGATAATGTCAAATCATCAATGGATCCGGTTGAACCTGATCCTAATGCACCTGTAAGGGGCTCTGTGATCTAGGGTTTCCCCTCACCGCTGCCTCCTTCCTTCGTCTTGGGTTGTGGAGGTGTCTGTCCTCACGCTCGGGAGCTCATGGCGGTGGATTCCTGTTGCGGTGGTGTGCTCCGCAGACTCGGTGTTTCAACCTCATTCACCATTGCTGGCCTGATTTCTCGCCCAACCCCTTATTCACCGGATTGGGTTCCCCACAGTGGCGTAGTGATGGTACGCAGCCGAGATCCAGCTCCTGCGACTTGTGAGTTGCCACCTCATCTCTGGTGTGTGTTTGGATTTTCTTCGTGGATTCCATGGGCATTCTGGTTAGTGGTGATGATTTCTGATTTTTGGTGGGACTTTCTTCCAGCGTGATTGGTGATGGTTTTCTGACCCTATTTTCTTTCATATCATTGTTTGTTTTGGAATTGGTTTGTGGTTTCTTTTGCTGAGTTCGTGATGGTCTGAGGTGATGGTCTGGTTGAGTTTGTTTTGTTGGTTTTGAGTTTTGGTTGAGGATTTGATGTTTGTTGAGGATCGGTTCCTTAGAGAATGCTGTTCGTGAGCTTATGGTGATTCGCGGTGATCTGAGGTGATCCGAGGTGATGGTTGTTGAGGTCCAAGGTTTCCATTTTAGATATGATACTCACAGGGGTTCCTGGTGGTTTGTTGTTCTTTAATTTCGAATGGTATCGGCTTTTTGGTTTTTGGTTTGCTACTCATGATGGACTTTGGTGTGGTTTGAATTGATTTTGAATTTATTTGAGGATCGAAAAGTTAGTGAGATTGAATTTGCGAATCAGTGGTGATTTTCTGTGGTTCGTTTTTCATTGTGATTGGTTTTTCGGTGATGTCTTTTTCTTTGGCTTTGGTGATCTGCGGTTCAGGGGTCACAACAATCAGATCATCTACTTGAGGATGCTTCAGATGAGGTATAGGGCAAAAAGTTTCCATTGTACCATCGCTTTCTGGAATTGGATGTTTGAGAGGGTATGGCTACAACCATCGGTACCAGGCCCGTGCATTTTTGCACGGGATAGCTAGCCCATCTGCGGTGGAAGGTGGAAGCTGAATTTATGTGTTTTGATGCCGGGAGGGGATTTTCACACGTAACACGAGTTATTTGGCTTTGAATTTTGGATCATCAGGGCTTTTTTGATTGTTTATGTCCTTGATGTCATGACGATTTCCCCCTTTAACCTTAAAAGGGATCTTATCTTAATAAAAAAATAATATTCAATGAAAGAGTCTTGTATTTGGCATATAAGATTAGGAAACTACAATATTCACTCCCTTATAAAACTAACTATAAAAATTTTAGTCAAAGATCTATCCAAACTAGAGTTTCCAAATGATAAAGTTTATAATCCCTATAAAAAGGGTAAAAACACAAAAGTTTCTTCAAACCAAAGAAAGAAGTCACAACTTCTCAACCTCTCAAGTTGGTTCACATGGATTTTCTTGGGCCATATAGAGTTTCTAGTTTAAATGGTAATCACTATGTTTACGTTCTTGTAGATGACTTTTCTAGGTATACATGGACCTTCTTCTTGTCTCACAAAAGTGAATCATGCTCTCATTTCACCAAGTATGCTAAAACTGTAGAAAATATTAATGGACTTAGAATTAAATCTCTAAGAAGTAACCATGGATGCGAATTTAAAAATCAAGAGTTTGAGTCCTTTTTCTCACAAAATGGATATAGTCATAATTTCTCTGCCCCGAGAGCACCTCAACAAAATGGAGTAAGAGAAAGAAGAAATAATACCTTGAAAGAAATTTCTAGAACCATGCTTATTGAATATGACATACCAATTTATTTATGGGATGAATTTGTAAATACAACATTCTATACTATTAATATAGTGTTTATTAGACATATTCTTAAAATAACTCCATATGAGTAGTGGAAAAATAGAAAACCAAAAGTGAACTACTTCAAAGTATTTGGTTGTAATTTTTATATCCTTAATACCAAGTAAAATATTGATAAATTTTAATCTAAAAGTGATGAAATAATATTTATAGGATATTTAATCTCTAGTAAATCCTATAGTGTTTTTAACAAAAAACAAAATGTGTGGAGGAATCTGTCCATGTCAAGTTTGATGAGATAGATCTACATGATCCTAAGACCTCTCTAGATAATCTTGAGGATGATATGTCAAATCTAGAAATTAATGCTAAACCCTCTTACCATCCTGTAAAGGAATCTTTTAAAACTTCTTGTTCTGGAAATACTCTAGATTCAAGCCATAATGAACCCGACCCTGTTAAAGTTCCTAAAATCACCAACCCCTCTTTTTCTAGAGATGTTAAAAATCTCAAGATTCACCCCTTAGATGCTCTTGTTTGTGATTTAGATAAAGGAACACAAACTAGATCTTCTCTTAGAAATCAGGTTGAACATCTAGCTTTAATATCACAACTTGAACCTAAAAACATCAATGATACTATCAGTGATGAATTTTGGGTGATGTATATGCAAGAATAAATAAACCAGTTTGAGAGGAACAAAGTTTGGAAACTTGTTGATAGACCCAAATAAATTTTTACCATAGTCACAATGTGGGTGTTTATAAATAAAATATATGAAGCTGGTAACATAGTTAGAAAAAAATCTATATTGTTTGCACAAGGCTGTAGTCAATAAGAAGGAATTAACTATGGGGATACCTTTTCACCAGTATCTTGAATTGAAGCCATTAGAATGTTGCTTGAAAATGCAACACATATGAATTTCAAATTATATAAAATGGACGTCAAGAGTGAAATTCTAAATGGGTATATAGCTGAGGATGTTTTTATTGAACAACCCCTTAGTTTCACAATTCCTCACTTTCCAAATCATGTATTTAAATTATCAAAAGATTTCTATGGTTTAAAACAAGCTCTAAGAGCTTGTAATGATAGATTAAGTACTTTTATTATTTCCAAAAATTTTACAAAAGGTAAATCTGATCTTACTATTTTTATAAAATGAATTTTCAATGATGAATTAGTAGTTCAAATTTATATAAACCATATTATTTTTGGTTCGTTAAAAAATTCTTTATGTATTTAGTTTTATAAAATAATGCAAAATGAATTTGAAATGAGTTTAATGGGTGAACTAAAATTCATTCATGGATTTCAAATATTTCAAAATAAAGATGGTATTATTTTAAATCAAAGAAAATATTCTAAAGATCTTATAAAACATTTTTGATTGGATAACATTAAAATTAGTGATACTCCAATGAGTACAAATTGTACGTTGGATCTTGATGAAGATGGAAAATCTATTGATCAAACCACTTACAGAGGAATGATTGGATGCTTACTATACTTAATTGCTAGACAAGATGATATTATGTTTATTTTATGTATGTGTTCTCTCTTTCAAGAAAATCCTAAAGAGTATCATTTAAATGTTATTAAAAGGATTTTTAAATACCTCAAACCGACACCCAATCTAGGATTGTTCTATACTAGAGGACAATCATTTGAGTTAGTTAGCTATTCTGATGACGATTTTAGTTGCTGTAAGTTAGATAGAAAAATCACCTTTGGAAAATGTCACATTTTAGGCAAGTCTCTAGTTTCATGATGTAGTAATAAAAAAAACCCTGTTGCATTATCTATTACCGAAGCCGAATACATAGATATTTGTAGTTGTTGTGCACAAATTTTGTGGACGAAACAAACATTAATAGACTATGAATATCAATTCAAACATGTAAATATAAATTGTGACAATACAAGTGCTATTAAAATTTAAAATAATACTATTTCACACTCTAGGACAAAGCATATTGATGTAAGGCATCAATTTTTGAGATATCATTATCAAAAAGGTGATGTCACTTTGGAATTCATTGGAACTGAACATCATCTTGCTAATATATTCAATAAAACATTAAATTTTGAAAGGATAAATTACATCATACATGAATTATTAATGGTAAGTCTTATGTAAAAATGTTTACGGTATCAAAATTATGATCTCACACTTACTGTTTCACATTTTACGGTTTCATGATTCACGATTTTACAAGTTACTGTCTTGGAATTACTGTCTCACTTTCATAGTTTCACAAGTTAATATTTTGAAGTTACTATCTCATTTTCATGGTTTCAAAATTTAATATCTCTCAGTTACTATCTTACACTTACTATCTCAATGATATGGTCTCTCCATTTAGAGTCACACCATAATGATGAAACCGTGACAACCTGTTCCGATATCACCGTAATGACTCATTTTTCTTTTTTCTTTTTTAATTTTTATTATCTGTATGGATTTGTTGATTTTTTTTATTATTTTTATACCAGTTTTTTGAATTTACAACACTTGAAATCCCTAAATTATAAAAACCCAACATCTTTCACTCTTTTCTTCACTCGATCTCTCTTCTCTAAAAACTAAAACCCTTTTCTTTCAAACTATTAGTCCTATTTCAAAATTTTATCTCTTTCAAACCCACAATAAATTCCCAGAATGAAGTGTGCATCTTTATCAACTCCTAATAAGTACATATCTTAGAAGAAAGTAAAAAAGGCACTGAAAGTAATGCCTGAGGGACCGTTAAATCCGAATCTTGGAGATAAAACAATAGTACCAGAAAAGGAAGTCTGTCCAAAGTTGTTGTCAAAAATTAAGTCACTAGTTTTGAAAGTACTGGAAGAGTAGGGATGTCTGAACAGGTTCACAAAATAGAAAAGTCTGATTTATCCAAAACTCATTTCTCATTTTTATCAGTATGTCCAGTTTTCTTTCAATACTGAAGATGTATTTGTTATAAGAAGCTAGATTAATGGTCGAATGTGTAATTTTTCCCCAATGTTGTGGGATAGATACCTAGTTATAACTCATAAAGGAATATTTGAGGATTAACAAATAGGTCCTCCTCCTAGTGATGTATTTTCCTTAGAAGAGGCCCTAAGAAGTTTGATTTGAAATAAGAATAAAAGAAGGGAAATTGCTGCTGAGTTGGATGGTGAGAAAAGGTTGCTATTTAAGTTTATCTAAAATCTTATTTGTCTAAGGAAAGGGGATTTTTCTAATATTAAGTATCAATATGTATTCTTGATACATCTTATGATAAATGGGAACACGATTAATCTATGTAAGTATATTATACTTCACATGTGTGAACTGATCAAGAAAACCTCAAAGTCTACCTATTTTTTTCTATTCATGAGTTATCTATACAATGTTGTCTGATAAAGGAGTTGTTGTCCAAAATGAATAAGTCTTTGAAGATTATTTATTCTGTATCTCAAAGGATACAATAATAAGGATAGAGATAATCTCGAATCCTTGTAAAATATCTTGGGTGGAATAAAATGAAAGGTTTTATGAAAATTTTTATCTATTTGAGAATCCATCAAAAACTCAGAACATATATGATCCTGGTTTGGAACCAGATGAAGTTGTTGAGTATTCAGAGGAAGAATTAGGAGATGCAGTTTTTGCACATAAGGAAGGAACTGTCTTGGAAAAAGAAGACAATGTTCTATCTTCTCCATAGAATGTAGTTTTAAAGAATTTACCTGTTACTAAAATAAGTGTTGATTAAATGGAAGAACATAATTTTGTAAAATAATCTGATACTAGTGTAAAAGAAAAAGTTGTTCCTAAGGAGAATTTTGAATATGAACTTTCTATTGGGGAAGAGGCTACTGTTGGGGAATAGTTAAAAGAAAAACCTGATCCTGAAGTTATCCTATCAGTTAAGGAAAGTATGGAACATGCCTTTCAGCTGGATAGAAATGAAATGGGTGAGCTTGTTAGAAATGAAAATTTAGAAGTAGGTCAAGTGACTGAATATCTTAGTCCCATAAATGATGCACCTGTTGAGGGGGAGCAACACCCCAATATAGAAAGTGTTAAAGTTCCCAATACTATTGATCAAAGCACAATGGATACCTGGTATAAGTTTCCTAGATAATTTGATATGAAAAATACCAAGGATCCCTCAGTTAAATGCATATATCTTTCCACTGTGTTTCAATTGAAACCAATTTCTACTCTAGATGTAATATCTACTAAGGATCCTGAACCTATCTCATCTCCCGTTCTCAAACCTACATAAGAACCTTATATTTTTGTGAGTCACAATGATATAAAAACTTTTAAAGATACTTTTTTAGTTGGATTTGAAAATATCATGAACTCACAACCTACTCCTGTGAAAAATCTCAGTGATAGAGATGCTGCCTTACTGTTAGATAAAATCATATTGAAAATCCAACCAAAAATGATTCATGAAATACAAGAAGATAGGATTGAGAACAAGCAGTTTATTGATGAGGTGAAGTATCTCAGATCTATGGATGAAGATATGAAAAAAGTATTGAAAACTGTATAAGTTCCTGCTTCTCATCTTGTTGAGGATGTTAGTGATCAAATTCCATAGAAAGTTACATCTCTGATTCAACCAAATAAGAAATCAATATATGAGAAAGTGTCTTAGAGGAACATCAAGATTATAAATGAGATGAGTGAGCTTTTTGTTGTCCTTAACAAGATGAATGATGTGTCTAAGGGATGATTACAAAAAAATTATAAATCAGCTTAAGTCTCTCACTTCAACTCTTATTGCTTCAAATTCCTCTAGACAACCATCTCAACCAATAGATAATGATATGATTAGAACTGTTGTTACAGAATAACTTCAGTTAGTTTTAAGTTGTTTTGACAAGGAAGGTATATATTCTATCATCCAAAATAGTGACTGAGTACTTTATTTAGTAAGGATCCACTCAAATATTACCAATGATTCTCAGGAAGAAATTACTAAGAAAGTGGATTTCTACTTCAACAGAATTTCCTCTAACCATGACCTGACTAATAATTTTAAGTACCTTGTAGAGAATTTGAAAATTACTCCTTTCACTCAAGACTTCAAGATTGAAGTCTAAAAGTTTAAATATTCCACTCTTCTTTTGGACAATTTTATGGAGAAAAAATATGATTTTGAGAAGGAAATGCAGTATAGTGGTGAGAACATTACTAATTTCATTAAATTGTTGAAGCTTTATCTTTATGTGATAAGCACTACCATTGTGGTTACTAAAACTGCACCTTTGTAGCCTGGCTAAACCCCTTCCTCATACACTACTTTTTCTTCTCCTTCCATGCCTGTATCTCAGGATCTGAGGTAGATCAGACCTATTATCCTTGACCCATCCTTTCCTCAGTCTTCAACCAAACCCACTGTAGCACGTTCTATGTTTGAAGGAGTCCATCTTCCTTCTCTCACAATTGTCTCAATCCCTTCTCCAACCTCTACTTCTACTCTTGTCGATCCTCCTGATGATTCTACCAATCAAAAAGAGAATACTGCTGACCCTAAAAAGAAGTGAAGGATGTATTTTTGATAGGGATGTTTTATATTTTTTCCTCATGATTGTAATGAACCCTATCTATCTATTTAATGAAATGTGCACTATTTTTTTTATTATCTTACTTACCTTCATTACATATTTATTTTATTTTTCTTATTTTTTATGATAATCCCAAAAGGAGAATAATAATAAGAACAAAAATATAAATCCTATGATTAGTGATCATCAAAACGGGGGAGATTGTAGGACTCTTCATGTTTTAATCATGTATTAATGATAAAAAATCATGTTAACCTTATATAATCTATCTAAAATCATTTGTATAGATGGTTTGTTTTCCTGTTGTTTAATGTTTACAACTCATGGTATAAACATTCAAAATATCCTGATTCAAGATCTTATAAATAATGTTTGAATATTGTAAAATATATTTGATCTTTTTCTATAATGTTTTAATATATTAATTATTATGTCTAATTCATTATGTGAATATTATTTCCTAAGACTATTTTACAGATATTTGGCTAAGTCTGAGAAACCATAAGTCTACCACTGCTTCTGGATTTTGGCAAAGGTCCTGACACCATAAACCAGACACCATGACCCTAACACCATAATCCAAACACCATGACCATGATACTATAACCCAGACACCATGATCCTGAAACCATAATCCTGATACCATGACTTAGACACCAAAACCAGTTTCAGATTTCATAAATTCTGTGACACTAGATCCTTACTACCATCACCAAGACACCGTTCAATGTTTTGACAAAGGACTAGATACTGTTACTAGAGACACCATGATCCTGATATAGTATCTGTACTACTAGTTCCTCATCTCAATGAAATTGTGGCATCATGACTATCTCACCACTCAAAGGAAAATCAAAATACACTATTTCCCAGTGACACCATTTCCCAGTGACACCATTTCCTAGTGAAACTATTTCTAGTGACCCTGTTTCAAGACATAATGTGACACCGTTCTTTAATATATTTTTTTTCATTTTCAATTTAATTTCTAATGGTCATATTTGAGTAATTTAATGGAACTGAAATAATTATCATTTCGTTGAAGACATGCCACCTGACAGTACGAGGTACGAGGTGTAGAATACATGCACCCTATCAGCTCCATCACATGAAACTTGAAATAAAGACAAGAACACGAGACTCAGAGTAGAATATGAGCGAGTGTTTTGAGTAGAAAAAAACAAGAAGTTAATTCATGAAACAATATACTACTAAATAAAACATGAAGAACTATAAACCCAAAAGGCTAAACTACCATATATCAGAGCCTCAAACATCTTCACACTACCAAATCAAAGAATAACACGAGCTATATAGACTACTTCATCGAACCAGAAACTAGAGCACCAAACTTGTGATACTCTATTTTTCACAAGATGACTTGATATTGGCATTTGATTAATCCTACAAGTCATTAGATGCATAGAGAAACACTAAAAGATTTTATAATCCTTTCCTATATTCTTTTCTCTATTGTGTACTGTTTTTAGCTTTTGAGAAGTGTGTGTGTCTGTATTAAAACACACAATGTATCCTGTATTAAACGAAAAGATACAAGATATCCTTCCTATCATATATTCTTACATCTATTTATGCCCATAGCTAAGTGTGGAAGATCTCCTTGTGTGACCTGGTAGTTTATTCCCATGAAGAACAGTGGAAGAGGTCGTATGACTTGGACAGTCCTGTGTACTATTGTTTACCCCGATCCAGGGTATGGATCAAGTTTTTAATATAAACTGCTTGGTGGTAGGTGATCACCAAGTGGAGTGGATTAGTTCTCATCTTGATACTGGAACACTTATTTTATCTGATGTGTCTTTTAATTGACCCTTTATCTATTTTACTTTATATTTCAAAAAACAAGATTTTACATTGATAGTTAGTCTAGGATAGAAGTTATGACTCTTTTTCCCTATTAGAGTAGTGTCAAAATTTGTATCAATAACTCACATTGATATTACTGATAATTAATCAATCTTTTGAGATGTTATTTGAATTGTAAAACTATTATAACCATATTACCTTGAATAACTGGCCAGTATTTATTTTTATTGGGGAATATTTTTTATGTGAACTTTTTAACAGAAATTGTTATAAATACTCAATTCACCCCCATTTTGAGTAATCTACTCTTACCAATAGATTCAATGAAATTAGATTATAGATACCCAAGGTTAATAAAATCACATAAGGGAACCCTATAAGTTGAAAAGATGAGAATGGGAACCAAATGAGTATATAAATGCATATAAAGTATTAAAAAAAGTTTTGCCCAACTAGATTCATGGTGTGAAAAGGGAGTTCATGTCTTGAATCTTTGAAAGGTATCAAATGATAAAATTCATATCACCTGATCTTAAAATTCTGAAAAACCATTCCTGCAGTGAATGGATCTCATGGAGTGAACTGATTATTCCCCAAAACACCTTCACACCTTTAAAGTAACTCACAAAAACTATCTAGAAAGCATTCACATTGTGAATAACCATTCAAAACATGAATATTTCTTGTATCTAGATTCCATATTACTTCTTTTTTAACTCTCCAAACTCTATAAATTTATCCTAATGATTATAAACATATAAGATGAATCATAACATGATAGTGTGCCTTAAACTTGGGGTGATACATTCCCCCACCATTGGTATTTATGTCCCCAGGAAGCTTGAGATAATAGTTTAACTTGAACAGTTTTGGTCATTTCTTAAGCACAAACTTCTCTTATTCCCATATTTCCTCTTGAACTTGACCATGCTTCCATGAAAATCAAACCAATGATATAGATCTCCATCACAAGGTATTTTATTTTCTATCTATAAACCAAACTAGTTTATGGATTAAAGTTAAAACATGATCAAGAGTAACATGATCCCAACCAATCACATGAATGTGATCATACTCATAATTATTTATTTGAGAAACATAAAAGATATTATAGAAAAATCTAAATCTGGGTAGTAGGGATAATAGATACACAATATTTTCAATCTATTAAAAAAATCTCAAATTGTAAAACAGACAGTGGATCTAACTTCCCTTACATTCCTAAGAATCAATGACCAAGTATTGGTGACATTTTAAATAATAAATGGTCACTATAATTAAAAGAAAAAGGCATTCTATTATGATTAACATAAGATTTATGTCATGTATGAGCAGTATCCATCCATTTTTGGATCATTTATATCTTTTTGTTTAGTTTCATGAACAACACTAAGTCCTATAATTTATGATTCCTTTGTTTCCACATAACATAATGGAGAATTAAAATTATGACAACACAATGCCTCGAAAAAGTCCACATGCATCATCATATGGTAGATTCTATTAAAAGAGAAATTCACAAATGGAAAATGATCTTCCTATGACCTCCCAAAGTCCATCACAAAATCTCTTTAAATATATTATAATGTATTGTATTTTTACAATTTCCAATCCATATAAGGTTGATATTATATGCTAATGGTCAACTAATTTCAAAGATCCCATTTCAAAAATTTCAATTATCTAGAAGTGAATTGAGGATCTTTGTCAGGGATAATTAAAATTGGAATTCCATGAAACTTGACCACCTAAAATATGTAACTTTAGAAAATACTCCACCATGTTGGACTCTTTGATAGAAAGAAATCATTCAAACATAACGAGTTGATCTATAACCACCCAAATAGAATCATTCTCCCAAAGAATCCTCATCAAACATTTGAAAAAGTACATGGTAATATATTACTAATTCTATATAGGTATGGGAATAGATTTCAACATATGAGTTGGATGTTCATGCTCATACTTTACCTAATAAAAAGTTAGAAATATCACAACATAATTGGTATTTTTGCATCTCATACCTAACCACCAAAAATTAGTTTTAATATACTTTAAAATTTTATGAATTCCAAGATAAATACCCCATTTTGAATGGAGACACAAAAAAATACTCCTACAAAGACCAAGGGAACACAATTCAGTTCTGAAACCATAGAAAAGAGTTTTCATATTCTATGTAACTGTGAAAAGTCTCATAAATAGTTAGTTTTGACCTAATATTTATGTAATCAGAATCTGGTCTCTGACACTCTTTTATAATATCTACCATGAATGGAAAAAAATAAATTGGTAAGATAAATTCATCCTCATCATTTTCATCATAATCCAGATGAATATCATTAATCACGCTCATGAGCTCCCATTCTCAATGAGCCTCCCTGACCACTTTTCTATATGCTTTCTGACTTAATGCATATGCCACATAATTCCCTTTCTAGGTATATAAAAAAACTCAAAATAACACATATGGAGGTACTCCATCCATCTTCTTTCCATCAAGTTCATGTTTTACTAAGAATAGATATGTTTCAAATCCATTCGATCAATGAATATCATGAAATTTTCTCTAAAGAAGAAATATTTTCTAGGTCATTAAAGAATAGAAAACAAAAACTAATTCCAATTCATGTGTTAGATAGTTCTTATCATGCATTTATATCATCCTTGAACCATAGGGAACTACATGATCTTCTTTCATGATAACAAAACCATGAACAATTATATATGCATAAAAAATATACCACATAAATGTTACCTAGTAATATTAGGATGGGTGTAGAGGTGAGATGAAAATTAAGTTCTATAAATCATTTATAAAATTCATCAGTCTATAAAAATTGAACACCCTTTCTAATCATATTATTCATGAGAGAATAAAATCTAGATAAATAACAAACAAAGTGATTATAATGACATGCCAATTCCATATAATTGGGTATCTCATAAACAATATTTAGTGGATACTGAGAGACGAATAATTAAATCATCCCAATAAAATCTAATATACCGTTTTCCAAAATTGCAAGCCTGATAAAATAGAATTGTTATATCTAAAAGTCACAATTAGATAACATATCATACAAACTATTATCAAACAATATAATCTGTTCAATTTTCAAGTGATCCTCATGGTTATTCCTTATTTGAGAGTAAAATAAAATATAATTATAAAATATCATGAAAGAAGAATCAATATACCTATGGAATATAATGTTCATTAGGTTCATGAATACTAAAATTGAATTTTTCAGACTAAAGGGCATGATGACATATTCATAATTCCCATAGAAAATATTGATTGTTTTCTTCAGAATATCCTCTTTCCATACTATGAGATGATGATACCCTAATAATAGATTAATATTTTAGAACCACTTAGATCCCATTAATTGATTTAATAGATAATCAATTAATGGAAGTACATAAATATTTTTATGATAAAAAATATATGATAATCAACACATAAATTAAGTAAACAATCATCTTTATTTATGAATAAAAATAGTTCACCCCAAAGCGATGTACTAGGTCTGATGAATAATTTACGGTCTAACTCTTCTACATGGAAATTTAATTCCCACCACTCTATTAGAGAAATCATGTATAATATAAGTAAAATAATTTTTTTTCTAGGATTAGATCAATAGATAATTTGATTTCACTTTCAAGTGGTAACCTATAGAATCCATTCAAAAAGGAATCCCAGTATGAATCCACTATATAAGGAAGAGTTCTATTTCCAGTTTCCTCCACAACACCCAAAATAATTAGTAAAAAACTCACCATATATTTCTCTATCAATTGATAGTAAATTTCATCCTCTATAAAAATTTATTTCTTATCCCCCTAAAATATATAAATATCTCCATCTAGGGATGTGAATGTCACTTTAAAAGAATAAATATAAATATTCGATTTAAACTCCACCTTCTATCCCATCCCAAATGTTTGATAAAAAATATCCATCTCTAGGGATATAAAATACTAGATAAACTAGACTAATTCAACGGTAATGGAATATACTGGGTGATTAAATCCTTTAAACTCTCATGATTCTAAGGGTGTTGTAATACTCATGATATGGGGAATTATTTCCACATGTAAACCCATTTTTTTCATCATAAAATAATAAAAAAAAGAATGTAATGAACCATTATCAAACAAAAAATAAATAAAATTAATGTTAAAAAGGATATTACCACACACTATTGAGGGTCCTAGCTTCTCAGATGAGATATCATACTCTTCTATATATGGTTTTTGATTAGAATCTCTTGGATAACCATTTCTTCTTTATTGAGGTGTTGACCATACAACCGAAGTGTTCCCAGAGGTATCCTGGTTCACCTTTTTATATAGATGAGAACTAGTATGATGGAATTTTTTTCATCCGATAATATGAATCCTAAGGGCGAGTCAAGGTAGTTATACATGATAATTTCAAAATTTGATGAAAATACTTCTATAGATACCCTTTCTTGTTGCATTAGTGTAAATTTATTAGCGGTGTCATGAGTTCCTTCTTCCTATGCATAAGCGCACCACACTGGATACAACTTGGTTTATTACTATGATGAGGTGGACAAGAAACTAATCCATTAGATTTATTTTTGTTCACCTTTCTATTATGGGTGGAACTCTACCTATTTCACTTATTCTCCAAGATGAATTTGCTCCCACACTTGGATTTATGAGGGTTTCCACCACACTATTATTTCCAAAAAAATCTATTTCCCTAACTAGTAACTTATTTACCATTTTTTTATAATAATAAATATATAACATTATAATATTTGAGTGAACCTCGAGCCAGAGACCCACATAAATGATTCAAGCTTTCAGTCTCTCTAGAAACTACATACCTTTAGTGTAAAGCAGACAAGGTGAGTTAATTTAGAAGCATTTTTAGTCACCAACATTTTCCCTTGTTCCAACTAATATAATTCTTTCATAATCACTATTTTTAAGGTTTCTATGAGTAATTTTAAATTAAATACTTCCAAAAATCCTTTCAAATTGAGGTATCAATCCAACTTATCAAGGAAATATAGGTTCCTATAAGATAGTTCTAGGTCCTCAAGTATATAGGTTGCTAGTTTTTTCCTTCATTTCATATAGAGTCCCCGAGAAGTTGAAGGTTTTAATCATCATTCTTAGATATAACTCTAATTCCTTAGGTCTAGAATCAACATAAAACATCAGTGGGTTCTAATTAGAAATTCCATTGAGTGACTCACTTGATGTGGTTACTCAACCCTAGGTCCCATGTTAATATCCTAAAAGTCTTTCACAATACTCTGAACTAAATCCTAGTTCACCTATTGTCCGGGTGCAACCATGTTATCAGATGATCCCTCTCACAGTTTTCTTATTCTCCTTACTTGTGAATTTTTGTTTCTATAAACCATTTTATAAATAATTAATTTTATAATTTTATTGTTAATATTTTCATGATTATATTTTATATATAAACTAAAAATAAAAATATACAATTATCAAAGTAAAATAACAATGTGGCAATTTAGTTATAGAGGGATGACTCTTTACTAATTAATGATATCTAGTATTCATTCTCTAAAATCACAACGATGAGTTAACAACACACCTAGAAGTGGTTACAAAACATTTTATATTCGGAACACCTTGGTAAATTTAATTTCAGCACAAAAATGTTTGCTAAATATTTTTATGATAGGAATTTCATGTTTTAAACTTCTTATTTACTTGGTACCATCCCAATAAGACAGATATAATGACCAAGACTAATACCATTTGATATATCCCACACTCACCCATTAGCTTGAAAAGTTTAAGAGGTAATACTATCCATTGGTGACATTCCCCACATACCAAAGTTTACCAATAAAAATTAAGGGTTAAACACAAAGTTACAAGGGGGAATGATTTACCTCATATACGCACACACAGAAATGCGACAAGATAAATAAAAATAAATAAACCCAATAAATCTCTACAAATGGTGCATGAAAAAACTCAACTATAACAAATATGAAATATCTAACAATAAAAAATAAAATACTGACCAATATTAGAGTAAAATCATAAGAGAGAAAACTAGAAAACTAAAAATAAAATATAGTAAAATACCCTAGCATTGAGATGGAACCACTCCAAACCATGTAAAAAACACTAAAATCTCTACTTTCATAAACCCAAATAGTGATATCAAAGATCTCCACTTGTGATTTAAGAAAATAGGAGCTTTCCAGTATTATGAAAAACAAAATCTTCATACACACCAAATTTTATATACAGGGGGTGAGTAACAATATACTTTAGGAATCCACCAAGACAATCTACTCATATTCCTCTAAGACTATAAATATTTTATCTTATAGTATATAAAGTAGATAGAAAGAGGATAAAAATAAATAAATAATTTTCAAAATAAAAATAAAGAAGATGGATAGGTTTTCCGAATCTAGTTAAATTAAAAATAACATCCCTTTCAATAATAAGAAGCAATTTATAATTTAAAATTATCCATAATTATCCATGTTATTTCAGACACACACCCATGCATTCCAAATCGCTTCCCTATGATCGTGTGATTTGATATGTCCTCAACTAATCCATTTCTTGGGGAAATTCCTCTTTGTTTCTTTTTTTTGACAGAAAAAAGTACCATGTTTGTTTCTAACATGTTCTGGTACAATGAAAATCATGAACACACAACAAACCTGTGCCTTTAAAATTGAAACCCATAACCCCTTTATTCCAAGAACATATTTCAAAACTTTTTTCCCTAAAAAAAAACCTTTTAATAAATTCTTCAAATATGATATGAGAGAAATAGAAAAATCATTTTCAAAACCGAACCAACAAGAGACAATTTCAATATATTTTTAGTAGGTAAAAACCAATGAAAATCATAATAGAAATCTTTTAAGAACCTACGAGCCTTCACATTTCAATAAAAGTGAAAAGGGGAAAATCCACCTAAATCAGGTTTAATTTCATGATTGATCTTAGAAAATTCAATAGAATATTCCCCTTCCTTCTGTTCTTATATAAAATCCAAAAAAAACTAATCAAAACTCATCTGATCCTATAGATCTAGTATAAAAACACCGATTTAGAGTTCAATTTAAGAAAAAAATGAGGTTATCCAAGATGATAAAGAAGAATGAGGTCCTAACGTTTGATTTACACAATAAAATGCTTGAGTATTAATTAGAATCAGATTTCAAACATCGAATATAACAAAAAGTCACATAAGGTAACCCTATAAGTAAAGAGGAAGAGAATGAGAAACAAATGAGGATTTAAAATCCTAGGAAGGACTAAAAAAGACTGGTCCAGACCAGATTCACAACATGAAAAGTGAGTTTACATCATGAATCATCAAGGGGTATCATATATAAAAATTAACATCACCTTGGTTTAGAATTATAAAAAACCTTTCACATCATTAATGGATCTCATTCCATGAATCGATTCTTCCCATAAACCCAACAATTCCTTGAATGTAACTCAAGATACCTACCCAAAAAATATTCACATCATGAATTTTTTCTATATCAATATTCCCTATTACCAAACCTTTACCCATATAAATTTATCCAATAATTTATCCGAAAAAATATAAACATAAAAATATAAGCATAAAATGATAGCATTCCTAAAACCCAAGGTGCTACATTCTCATAAGAATTGGGATTTCCATATTTTGGAAGCTAGAGATCAGTATTTCTCTTGAATAGTTTAATCCATAGCTCAGACATGAACTTCTATCATTCCCATGATTCCTCTTGAACCTAACTATATTTCCATAAAACTCATACCGAGGAAATAAATTTCCCTTTTATGGTATTTTCCTATCTATCATGAATCTAAACCAGTTAGTGAATAAAAGTCACATTAGAATAAAGATTAATGTGATACCAACCAATCACATGAATGTGATCTATATTATACTTCTTTAGTTGAGAAACATGAAAAAAATTATTGAAAGCACCAAATCTTAGTGGTAGGGATAATGAATACACAAAATTTCCAATCCATTCAATAATCTTAATCATTCCAACATACCATGGAGCTAACATCCCTTTAATACCCATGTGTTGAGGACTATGTCTTGGTGATACTTTTAAGAAGATGTGGTCACTCACATTGAAATAAAAAGGTCCACGATGATAATCAATGTATGATTTTTTTTTCATATCCAAGTAATATCCATATACTTCAGGATCATATGGGTATTTTCTATAGTTTCATGATTAAGGAAAGTCCCAATTAGTGAGGTATCACATTTTCCCACCCAACATATTGTTTAATAACAACGAAAAAAATATAATTCCCTGATAGGACTATATGTATAGTTGTCTGATAGCAATTATTATAGTATAATTATACCAAAGGCATATGATCTTTCCATAACCATCCAAATTCCATGACACAAACTCTGTGAATATATTCCAACATTTTAATTATTTTATCTAAATTCCCATTCACCTAAGGATGATATTCCATGCTCATGGTAAACTGAGGTCCATGAGCCTGTTGCAACGATCACCAGAATTGAGAAGTGAATCAAGGATCTTTATCAGAGATAATTCAAACTAGAATTACATAAAACATAAATGAATTTAGAATATATAACATTATCAAATCCTCCACCACATTGGAATAATTTATTGGGAGAAATTATGCCAAATTGGTGATTTTATCCAAAATCTCCCAAATAGAATCATACATATAAAGAATCCTTTGTATAAAAATAAAAATATTATTGTAAATATACTTCCACCTATATATAGGTCTGGTAATAGATTATAGAATACCAATCAATAATTGTTGATATGACTTTACCTAATGACAAGTTAGAAATATTATAACATAATATAAAATCTTTAATCTCATACTTGACCACCAGATATGAGTTTTTATCACCTTATACATTTTCTTAATTTCTGAATGATTATCCCACTTCTAGCAAGGATTTACTAAAATAATTTGTTACTGTAAAATATGAGGGACCACAATTCAGTTCTAAGAGAGTAAAAAATATTTTTTATCCTCTCTTAAGCCTTCATAAGTCTCCCCACCATTTAGGTTTGAACTAATGGTGATGAAATAATAATTTGGTTTATGATACTCTTTTTAATGATTTTCCAAGTATAGAAAAAATTAAAAGAGAATAAAATTTTATTCCAATCCTTTTTAGTTCAATCAAGATGCATATCATCAATCAAACTCTTCATCTATTGTTGGCCATGAGATTCCAGGATAAGTCTTCTATATGATTTCTAACTAAATGAAACTTCCACAAAATTCTCTTTACTGGGTGTGTACACCATTTCAAAATCAAACATCTTGAGGCACTCCATCCATCTTCCTTTCCTTACGTTATTGTATTTCTGAGAAAATATATATTCCAAAATCATAAGATTAGTGAATTCTGTGAATTTTTTTTAAAGAGGTAATGCATACAGATCATTAAGGCATGGAAAACTACAACTAATCTAGGTATTTCTTTTGATATTTATTATCATGAGTTCACGACTACCTTGAACCATAAGAAACTATATGATATACTTTCATGAGAACATAACCAAGAATGGTTATAGATGTATCACAATAGACCACATAACTATTTCGAGTTCTGGAAAGAATAGGATGAGTGCCAAGGTGATATGAGCCTTATATTCTAGATAGTATATCTATAAATTATCAGTAAATACAATTACAACACTATTTGTCAATGAATCAGTCATCAGGGAACAAGTATCAATATATCCCAAACAAAGTGATGATAATATCTTGTTAATCCCAAAAAATTATGTATCTTAAAATTATCCTTTAGTGGCAACCAAGATAGGATGCTTCAATATTCACAGGTTCAAATAATATACTCTTTTAGAAATTAAATTCCAAATTAAATTTATTTCTTATATCCAAAATTCATACTTAGAAAACTTAACATATAAAAAATGATCCCTCAATGTAAATAGTAAAATTTCCAATTGCCCATAATGGTTATTCATTCTCTAAGAGTAAACCAAAATATCATAAAAAAATACCAAAGAAAAATAATCATGGTAACTATAGAAGATATAGTTCATTAAGGCCATGAAGACTATAGGTTCATTTTTTAGACCAATGGTCATGAAAAAATATTCATAATGTCCATAAAAACTCTATAATGTTGTCATCAGAATATCCTCTTTCCTAAATATGAGTTGATGATAACCTAACTATAGATCAATCTTGAAGAAACACTTGGATCCCTTTAATTTAATGGATGGATCATCAATTATAGGAAGTGAATATCAATTTTTGATCGTAAATCGATTCAGTTTATGATAATCAACACATAACCAAAGTAAACCATATTCCATCCATTGACACTAATGGTCTTTCTATTCCTAAATTTATATACCAACACCCCTTGAATACATTAAGATATATATCCGAGGATGTGAATGTCAATTATCAATCATAGTAGTCGATATGGGATTTAAAATCCACCAGCTTGTCTATCCCAAATATTAGATCAAATACATTCATCTCTATGACTATAAAATCCTAGAGAAATTGTACTAAATAAATGGTAATGGAATATAGTTAGCACTTAAATTCTGTACTTTTACATTGTTATGGGGGAATCTTGATAATCATGATATGAGGATTCATTTCCATGTGTAAACCCATTCTCTTCACCACACAATAAGAAAGAAAATAATATGATGCACCGGTATCAAGAAATACATGCATAAGATTTTATTTTAGAAGTACAGTACCACACACTATTTATGGACCTAGTTTCTTATCTGAGATAGAATTATTTACTTTATATAACTATCTATCAACTACTATAGGATATATCTTTCTTTCTTATTAAGTTTTCAACTGGATAACTGAAATGTTCTGGGAGGTATCCTATCTCACTTGGGTCTATGGATGAGAAATAGTATGATATGACGTTTCTATCAAAAAATAAGAATCGTAAAGTTGATTCAACTATCCCCACATGTTGATTTCATAATTTTATGTTAATAGTTCTTGATATTCATTTTATTACTATAGTGGTGGAAATTTCTTACTGATTTTTTTCATTCCTTCTTCTTGTACACAAGAAAAGTCCTCTAGAAATAGCCTAGTTCATTACTATTATGAGTTGGATAAGTGGCCGATCTTATGGATTGATTTTCTATTTCCTTTCTACCCTTGGAGCAACACTCCCTCTTTATCTTATTCTCTAAGATTAAATTCCATCCAGAACTTTTATGCATGAAGGCTCCCCCTCTACTTGAATTTATTGCAAGATATGTTTCTAAAACTAGTGCCTTATTGATATTTTATGTGTAATCATTAATACCAAACATTACTACATTTGAGCCAACCTCAAGTTGGAAACCCACATCAGGTTGGAGACCCACCGAAAATATCATAGCATTCTGTATCTCACAAGAATCCACCTCTGATGAAAAGAAAAAAAGGTGAGTGAATTTATCATTATATTCATTCCTTGACATGATTCCTTATTATAGTTGAAATATGTTTTCAGTATTAACTATTTAGAATATTTCTAGGGAATGTTTTTATAAAAATGTTTAAAAAATATTTTACAAGTGAGGTCTTGATCCCAAAAATTGCGGAAAACTAAATTCCACCATGCTAGAACTGGGTCATCAAGCATATAAGTTTCTAGCATGACCTTCATTTTATTTGGTTTCTTTAATAATTCAAAAATTATTATCATCCTTCCTATCCATACCTCTAATTTCATAGGTCCAAAATCACTATAAAACATTTGTGGGTTCTTATTTTGAAATTTTATCAAGTGGTTCACTTGATGAGGTTTCACAATCCTAGGTCCCTTGTTAATACAATAGAATGAATGTAAAATACTCTGAACTAAATCCCGAATCAATTATGGTTTGTGTGAAACAAAGTTCTTGTATCCTCCCTATCACAAGATTCTCATTCTCCTAGCTGGTGGCATTTTTATTTTGAAAATAATTTCCCAAATAAATAATTTATCACTTTTACTATTTATTTTTCATGTTTAAATTTTATATATCACACAACAATAAAAATCTCCCAATATAAAAATCAAATAACCATGTTATAATTAAGTCATAGTGGGAAGTATCTTTACCAATTCATGATACCTATAACTCATCAGTAAAACCTTTAATGATTAGTTGATGGAACACCTAAAAGTTCTTAGAACACATTTTATACTTGGAGCACCATGGTAACATGATTTTCAACATAAAATGTTAGATATTCATTTTTCATGCTATACATTTCATGTTATGACATTTCTATATCCTTTTTACCATACCAAAAATATAGATGAACTGACTAAGTCTTACACAATTTTTAACATCCCACCCCTCACCCATTTTCATGGAAAGAGGTATTGGTGCTACTATCCTTAGGGACATTCCACGAACACCAAATACTAGAAATAAATTATTATTGTTAAACATAAAGTTATAAGGAGGTAATTATTTACCCTATATACACACAAACACACACACAAAAACATGACAAGATAAAAAAATAAACCCAATATATCTCTACAAATGATGCATGCACAGACCCAACCATAATAAATATATGAAATTTAATAATAAATGATGAAATAAATATCAATATTAGAGTAATAATGGAACATAGTAAAATAGAAAATAAAACTCAAAAGTAGTAAAAGGACCTAGATTCTTTTGTTTACCACTCTAGAAAATGATATGAACACTCCAAGATCCACATCCCGCAACCCAGATAGTGAAATCAATGATCCCCAATAGTGAAGTTAGAAATAAGGACCTATACTATATCATGGAAAAAAACATCTTCATATGCACCAGAGTATATATATATATATGTGGTAAGTTAATATACCCAGTAGGAAACACCCATGATACATTTTAAACATGACACTAAGACCATAAATAGGTCGGATCACATGATATAAAATAGGAAAGAACTATATGAATAGCAGTAAATAGTTTCTACAATATAAAAAAATTAGATGAATAGGTTTTCTAAAAGTAATTAAAAAAGAAAAAATTCCCTTTAAAGAAGAATAAGTAGTTCATAAATTCCAATTTTGTATAATCATTCATGTTCTCTCTCACATACACGCACTCAAGCATGCTAAAAGTCATCCTTATTCTTGCGAGCATTGATACATCCTCTACCAATTCATCTCTTAGTGGAATGTTTTCCTTGTCCCACTCCAGAGGGAACTGAGAACCAATTCTATTTCATCATTGAATCATACAATAAAAACCATGAACACACACCTAACCCATGCCTTTCAAATTTACATCCATAACCCCATTATGTTAAGAACATGAGAAAATAACATTTACCTTTAAGTTAATTCTTTTAATAAATTCATCAAACAAGTTGTGAGAGACACACACAACCCATTTTCAAAATACATCTAGTATGAGACAATCTCAAAAGAGTTTTATGAGGGAAAAATTGAAAAGAATAATATAAATACTTTAAGAAACTAAGATCCTTTGAATTCTAATAAAAGTAGAGAGGAAAAACCCTCGTACTTTAGGTTCTCTGGAATGATAGAATTAGACGATTCCACAGATTTGACCTCTTCCTTAAATTAATATATCACATCTTAAGAAGAACCAATAAAACCTCATCCAATCCAATAGATTCATGTATAACAACATCGATCTATGGGTTTTCATTAAAAACCAAATATATCCAAGACAATATGGAAGAATGAGGTCCTAACCTTTTATTTACATGATTGAACACTCGAAGATTCATTAAAATAAAAGTTAAGACATATAACATCACCAAAAATAATTTCAGGTAACCCTATAAATTGAGGGGAAGAAAATGGGAACCAAATGAGGATTTACAAGTGTAGTAAGGACTAAAATAGGTTGGATCAGACTAGATTCATGGATTGAAAAGGGTGGTCAATTCATGAATCTTCAAGAGGACTCATATGTGGAAATTCACACCACCTTAGCATGAAATTATTCATACTCTTACATATCATGAATGGATCTCACACTGTGAATCGATTCTTCCTAAAAACCCATTTAGACCTTGAAATTAACTCACAAGGCCTGTCTAGAAACCATTCATATCGTGAATAACCATTCATGGGGTGAATTGTTCTTGTATCCATATTCTATTTTTCCTTCTCCTTAACCATACAGACTCCTCCAAAAATTTATCCCAATGACACCAAATAAAAAATAAGAGTCATATAATTATGAAATACCACAAAATTAGGGCGCTATAATATATAAATAGAAGGAAGCACCTATCTCGATGGTAAGTTTTTTTGAATATTGAGTCTTTGGGGGTATTATTTTTAAAATTATTTCTCCAAAAATTGTTCATGTATACACATATAATGGGTGTCACTGTACAAATAATTTCATAAGACCCAACACTTCCAATGAGTTGGCTTTATGGATTGAGAATTAGACTGGATAGTGATTAAATAACCCTCATAAACTGTTTTTTTTCAAAATGTTTTTATGATAAGTTTTTTTTTAAAATAATTATTTATTATTAATTATAAAAAAGTCTATTATATATGAATATTATTAATATTTATTGAATTAATAAATTATAATTTAAATAAATTTTTATCTTAAATAACTTTAAAAATAAATGTTTTTCTTTAACTAATATTTATTAATAAAAAATTAAAATAATAATTGTATACCTATAAAATAATATTAATAATCATGTAAATTATTATTAATAATTATTATTAATTAATATTATGAACTATTAATAGTAATTTTTTTATTAGTGAAATTTTTGATAAAAGTAATATTTATTAAAAAATGATAGTGATAATTGTAACAATAATAATATTAATAAATAAACAAAAACATTAACAATAGTAATGCTAATACTTATAATGATCATAATAATAGTAATATTAATAATTTTTAAAAATTAAACTTAATAATAACAATAATAATAATAATAGAAATAGACTGGGGGTTAGATCCATTTTATTAATGAAAATAAAAAAGTAAAAGTGTATGATGGGGATATGGTAGTAATAATTACCAAACTGGAATAACCATATTAATAATTTTACAATATTCAGTGGAGGGGGTAAAAAATAAGAAGAAAAATAAAACATGAAGACACCTGATGATTTTTAAACCTTAGACATCCCCGAGTCATCACTGGCACACTATAAATTGGGTGTGTCCCTAGGAGAACTATGTGAAAAAAATAGCAATGAAAAAACAATATCCAGGACAACCTTAAAAATTAAAGTATATTTACAACTCATGTAAAGGAAGAAAATACACCCATGCACGAGTTTGATCTCAAGACGAACACCCAAACCCCCCTTCCAAACAACCTTCACCAACATTGGGTGTACTTTAATAATAAAAGATATAATGTTATCATTATCACATTTATTATTAATATTATCCTTTTTATACATAGAGTTATAATAAAATAATATTATTTATCATGATATAGTTTATAAATACATGTGAAAGAAATTATATATGATTATAATGAAATTTCATATCTTGGAATGATATATAAATTATATAAAATCATTATATAAGTCTCACTTGTAATTCACATGAAACCATTCTAAGGCGGTCTTTGGGTGGTAGCTCTAGGCCAAGTCTAAGTATGAGTAACATTTAGTTTATTGTCTCATTGTTCAGTTAGTAGGTATAGGTTGAGGGATTTTCATTATTTATCAATAAATAAGACTATATATAATTAAATTTAATATTTTATTACAATTATATATATAGTTATTTACTATAATTATTGCTGTTAATATAATTTTTGTTATTTACATCATTAAAACTAATAATTTTTTTATTAATTACCATTATAGTTATGTTTATTATTATTATTAAAAATATGGCTATTATTATGTCTATAAATTAAAATTATTATTAATTTATTATTATTTTTATACTATTATTACTTTGATGGTTAATATTATTACTATAACTCTTATAAGAGTAATAAATATTATAATTATCACAACCAGAACAATTTTTATAACTTATAATGTCAATTTAGGGAGACTTATATATGAGTCGAGTTTGTGGGTTTAAGGATAGAAAATGCTAACCTATTTATAAATTGAGTCTGATCAGACTGACCATGACTTGACCCATTTATTAGTCAGATCTTAAAAAATAACCTATTTATTAATCAATTCATTAAAAATGTTCTTTTATTAATCAATCGTTAAAATATTTGTAAATAAAATTAATTATATATATAATAATACTTATTTTGAAATATTACATACAAACAATAGTAGTTTTTTTTAAAATAAAATTATAATATAGATTAACTGGATGGGTGGGTTGTGTATCCAACCACTTATTTAATTTGAATTATGAATTTATTATTAATTAGTATTTAAATTTAGACTAGTTTAATAATTGATTATGGCATTTTGGGCCATATTAATCTTTTTTATCTAGTTGGTGATATTGGGATGAGTGTCTCTCTAAACTATATATCTTTTTGGTTTCATGTATTATAAGGGGTAAGGTGCACTAGAAAAAATGCATGAACCTAAAAATGACTGAATTAGGACTTTTGATTGCAGAAGTCAAATTCAATAGAAATAAAAAATTCAAGATTCAAGAATGAAAGAAATAATTAAAGAACAAAAGGATTTAACATGCGTTGGTATCGTTGGGGCCTATACACATGATAAAAACACTAGGCACAGAACAATTAATTTTATTAAGATCAATAGAAATAGATTTACCACCTACAAGATAAATGAAAAAAATTGGCAACATGATCTTTAAAGAACTAAAGCTATAGGAAATTGGAAGCATGGTCAAAAGACTTACAATTTTAGATGCATAGGTCTGACTGTCCTATCCCCTAGATCTATCATTGGGAAGCTGTTGAAAGTCTTTTATACTCACGATGGTTGAAGTAATCACCAGGTCTGGATGTTGGGTGTTTATAACTTGGGAACTCAACCTCAAATCCTCATGCCTAGAGGATTTTATAGTCAGAACTCCAATAGAAGCAGTACTCCATCAGTGTACATTAGAGGATGGAAGGTACATCGGTTCACCACTAAGAAAGAAAAAAATCTTGAATTAGGGTTATATATCCAAGAGGAGATACAAAATAGAGTGGTGAGAATGAGCGATCCGAATGCCAAAGGATAGTTGTAGGGGTGATCAATTCCCCTGAAACACCCACTCCTCGAATCTTTCAAACCAACTAATGAGTGCCACTGAGAAAATAAAAACATAAAATAAAATGGAACTCTAAAGAACTCATGATAGATGGATGGAACAAATCTAATAGATGACCACACCAATTAAAAGTCTAGAGTTAAGGTGCACAGATCAATGAGTTAGAAGGAGTGGTAGAAGGAGAAACAATAATGATAAATCCAATATCCCCAAAGATAGGACTAACAAGAAATATGAACAACCCAAAATACACTAAGATCCAAGACATTTTTACATAATAATAAAACCAAAATTAAAATCATTTTTCAATAATGGATATTATTGGAATTTAAATTTAAGAATAATAATAGGATATTTAAATAAAAAAATAAATGAAATCACCTAATTTCACAAATGTATACAATTTTTTATTGATATTGGGGATTTTATTACACCCAAGGTTATAGAATAGGAAACAAATTTATTCTATCTCGGAAATATTTTAATTTATATAATACAATGTATTTAGTCAAAACATCATCCAGGTTATCATCAATGTGTATCTTATTAACACACAAAGTTTTAGATTCTATAACATCTGTAATCAAATTTAATCTAATATCTATGTGTTTGGATTTACTGTGGAATACTAAATTCTTGGATAAATGTAACAAATATTGACTATCACTATACACACACATATTTATATATATATATTATAATCATAAAGTTTTAGTTTAGAATAAAAACCTTAATCCACGAAGCTTCTTTAACAACCTTATTTAAATCTATATATTTTGATTTTGTGGTTGAAAGTGAAACCATATACTTTATTTTTAATTTCAAGGAAATAATGACCCCAAAATTAGTGAAGACATACCTAGTCAATGACTTTTGAGTATCAATTTTCCTTGAATATACACCATCTACACATCCAAAAATTAATTCATTAGTATAAAAAATCCTTATTATAACACAGAGATAAAACAATAGTATAATAAAAAAACAATAGAAACCAATTCTAGGAATGAAGATGTGGATTCCTTGGATTGTCCATAAACCTGTTAAGGGTGAAAATTACAAGGGCTACATCCGACCTTGTGAAGATCATACTATACATGATGCTGTAAACTATATTTTCCTAAGGAATTTTAGACATAAACTCAATATCAACAGCAGCAGTAGGTGCTTGAATTAAAAACATTTTAATGTGTTGTCCAAAAGGTATACTTATAGGTTTGAGAGATTCAAATAAAAACCTTTAATTTTTTTTCATAACATAATGAATTTGTGAAAGATATAACTATTTTTTAGGTCTATAACTTATGATTTCTACACCAATAATTTTATTTTATATACCCAATTATTTCATTTCTAACTTTACTTTTAATTGAGATTTAACAATAGTAACTAGATTCATATTATTTAAAATAATAATCAAGTCATCAAAATACAAAATCAAATAAAGCATTATATTTTTAATTGACTTATAATAAACACAAGAATCATACTAGCTCCTAATGAAATGGTTATCAAGAAGAAAATAATCATATTTTCTATACCACTTCCTGGAGGCTTTTCTTGGAACATATAATGATTTATTTAAAACAAAAGTTTGGATTGATTTCATTTTTAGAGTAAAAATTATTAGGCCTCATTTATAGTTTCTCATTAATGTCACCATGAAGTAAATTAGTTTTCAGATCAATTTTTTCAATGTGAAGGTCACTATAAGTAGAAAAAGCAACTAGTATCAATATTGATGAATGCTTAACAATTGGTGAAAATAACTTTAAATAGTATAGTGATTCTCTTTGATGGAATTCATTAGAAATTAATTTTTATTTAAATTTTATTTTCTTATTAGAAGTGTTATCTTCCATTATTTTATAAATATACTTAAATCCTATTACTTAAACAATGGGAATTATTAAACGGAATTCTATGTCAGATTTTTAACTTAAGGGATTCATTTCTCCATCCATTGAAATGATTAACTTTTTTTAATCTTTTTCATTAAGTTCTTGATTATAGTTATGTGGATCATAATCAATAAGATCATGGGAAACATGAAAGGAATAAGACTCAATATCATATTGGTAAAACTAAGAAAGAGGTCTAGGGACCCTCCAAACACTATCTTATTTTAACAGCTAGGTTATATTATGGGAAGAAGGTTCAGTATATGAATTTACATCATAACAAGATCTTGAATCATCTTAGTTCATTGGATGAGGATCAGGTGCATTAGGTTGTACATTAGCCTCAAACTGAGCTTAAGGCTTAGTTTCTACAATGTCATCTATGGCTAGATCACTACTATATGGAGTGGTATATTTAGATTTGGGAGAACATGACTCATGGAATAAAAAATCTATACTACTAATGCATTTTTGGTAACAGATCTTATCAAAAAAATTTTATAACCTTTTAAACCCTTGGGATATCCCACAAGTATGCATTCAAGTTCTCGAGACTTAAGATTATCAGTATTTTCATGAGCATAAGAAATATATAAGAAGACACTCTGATGATTAGAAGAGGGTGTTTTGTTATTTCAATGTTCTTATAGGGTTTTATAATTGTTGATAAAGGGTTAGAATTTGTTTATGAGGTAAAATCCCATACTGGAATCTAATTTCTATAAATACATAAGGAGACCCGATCATGGATGAATGATTTAAAGTCTCTCTAAAATGATTATATTAATTCTTTCAGCAAGACCATTATGTTGGGGGTATTCCCTAATAATCTGGTGTTTTTAAATACCCCTGATTCATAGAACTGAATAAATTTATTAGATAGGTATTCGAAGAAATTTTCCATTCCCATTATTTTATTCTTATTTACAACTAGGATTTTCAATGTTTTAAATGACTGAAAAGCATAATTTTTTTTAGAATGTAAATACACACCTTTTTTGAGAAGTCATCTATAAAGGTAACAATATCATAACCTACACTATGGAAGGTGGTCCTAGCTATCTCCCACATGTTAGAATGTATTCATTCTAAGGGGCATGTAGCACTGAAGTTAGAGCTATTATAGGTGGCTCTATTAGCCTTACCCATTACACAATCTTTACAAAAGGGAAGATTTCTTTGTGTAATATTAGCCAACATCCCATGTTAGTTCAGATTTTCTAAACCCTTAGAGATTATATTCTCTAATATTCTATGACATAATAGTGTATTATCATTATTAGTGGTATAAAAACTACCAAACTACCTTTCATGGGTCTTTCCATTGAAGACATAAAACCCATTAAATATAGAACAATATTATGATTGTTCTTGAGACTTTGGAGAGCTTTAGGACATCTGATTTAGAGAGAAAGGTATACCCCTTTTGATCCAGAATTCCTATTGAAATCTGGTGCCTATGGAGGTTGGGAACCCACCTAACATTAATAAAATAGATGATGGAGTGGTCATGCAGTTCTATTAGAACATAAACTCTTCCCTCTACTTTAAAACTCTTATTATTTCCTAAAACCACATATCATGATACACTTTCTATATATTATAGGAATGAATATATAATGGGAAGCATATGGAATGAACAACCTGAGTCTAGGATCTATTCATGGTTGAGGGAATGGAAGAACACATTCATCACTTTAGTTGTGTCATAACTATAATACACAAGAAAGGTCTGGTTAGTAGGATATTTGGTATTAAGTTCTTTTTTAGGATTCCTACACTTAGTACTAGTGTTCCCATGAATACCACAATGAAAAAAATAAATTTTTCTTTCCCTAGAATTAGACCTAATCTTGGGCTGTTTATTATTCTTGACTTTATCCTTAATAAAATATTTCTTTTTTACCCCAGGATTATAGTCAACCTCTTCTGAAAAGACTCTCCATATAACCATTAACTATAGGTCTAGAATATAGTTCCATAATGTGTATGGAAGAATTTTTTAGATTAGAATATTCAAATATACACAAGAGGGGGGGGGGGTTGAATTGCATCTTTTCCAATTCCTTTACAATTCTGCCTCTTAATGTGGATTGATGATTATGTAGGTAAGAATTATTTGTCTTCTATATGAAATTATGAGCAGAAGATAAAAACTGAAATATAGAACACGACTGTTTATAGTGGTTTAGGGCATAAAGATCCCCTAGTCCACTCCAAAAATTACTCTTTCTGTGAGTTTTTGGAATTTCACTAGTCATGTCCTCATATCATAAACTAATACACAATTGAGTGTATGATGTTGAAAACTTTACAAACAAGACTAAAAATAGAGTATTATGGTTCTAAAATAGAGAAATAATAAACCACAGCTTAGAATGAGAAGTTGATAATCCATCAAAAGTGAGTACGAGTAGTTGAAACTCTCAATAAATAGATATTGACTATAAAGGATTCTGGTAAAACTTTATAGTTGAACCAAAACTGATGGTAGATGAATCTTCTTATTCAAAAAATAGTTTCTTTATGAAAGAAAAATTCCAAAGCTATCCAATTGAAAAAGATATTTGAAATTAAAACAGTAATGAATAATAGTAGTGGACTTACAGAAAATATGAAAATTTTAATATGAATATTTCCACTGTATCATCTTCTGTAGAAAAACAGAGTCTGATCAGTTGTTGTAGTATATCTATGAAATATTTTCACAGGAATTCTATTTAAATCATGAATCTGTGTCAGAAAATATGGTTTAATATTTATCTCAACATACATATATTTCTTTCAATAATACACACATATATATAGAACAAATAAACCAATAGAATTAAAATAGAGATCCTATCTTTTTAATTCAAGATCCAAGTAAATTTCATGATTAATCGTAAGAATTCAAATTCTTGAGAACGATTATAGTAGTCGTAACTTCCCTTAATAATGGGAGATAATTTATCCACTTAATATGATTCTTTGAATTAATCATAATAATCTCTGTGTTGTTGGAAAATTATCTTTTAAATCAACCTGATATTTCGTAATAATCATTGCACAAAACTACGATTAAATCGTAATTTCAAATCTCTAGTGATGAAAAGTCAAATGTATGGTTCCATCACAAAACAAAAAATACCAAATGTAGGGTTCAACTATGTAGCATTAATTCTCTTAATATAAGGTTGGAAATGTAAGGTTGATCAAAAAAGTAAGGTTGATGATCCATATGTTTGCTTCTGAAATGTAAGGTTTCAAACTTATATAGGATTCTCTTACCATACTTTCTAACTTTGTCAAACATAATGTTTCATCTAAACATAAAGTTCTTTATCTATACATTTCATTTAACATAGAGTTGATTAACCATACATTCTAATCTATCAGCATAATGTATAATAAAAATGTAGGGTTTGTTCCTTAAATTATATTTCTTCAATATACTATATAAATAGTGTTTCCAGAATACGATTAAGATCATTCCAAACACTTTGATGAATATTTCACATGAATAATAAGCTTGAATATATTTATAGGATAAGGAATATAAAGAATATTAATTTTCTGAAATAAACTGAAAGTAATATCATTATTAAAACAAACAAGGGTATTTGTGAGCATAAAAATCTACAAGATTTATAGAGTATTGTTGAGACAATACATACCCAAAAATATCCCCCTTTTGATGATAAAAAACCATAAAATTAATAATAGAATTTAGTGTTTTGAAAAAATTTGAAAAGGAAATAATTCAAAATTCGATTTTATAGAATTATTTCGATGAAAATAAATGTAGTTTTCCAAATATCTCCCCCTTTTTGCGAGGTCAAAAAGAAAGTGACGAAATGAATAAAACATATTTAATTTTTCACAAATCTATAAGTGAATGTTATAATGATCTATATAAATAAATAAGACTTAATTTTTGGCTTCTAGACATAAACTTAAAAGAATATGAAATAAAATACACAAAAATAAATAAATTAGGAAATTTTATTTATCAAAATTTGAATAAATACAAGAAGAAGTTTGACTAGGAAACATGTATAGTCAACTGGAATGGTTTGGGTACAAAAGAGTGGGTAGGTATTGGCTTGGTTATTCTTCTATGGATTTTGACCAGCTTCAAACATATCTTTCAACTCATCCATCTACAACCACAACTTCTTCATCAAATTATCCCCAAATTACATAATGAAAATTATGAAATCTTGAGTTATATGCAAATTATCAACAATATTTAATTTGAAAATTTCATGAAAACTCTCCTCTTACTGCATAAACTGATCTAACATTTCTATGAATTTGTTCAGTAGAAATATGATACCTGGTTCACTTTGTGTCAATTGGTCAACTAGAAATTTATAATTGTCCAACAGAACTGACAGGGGGAACTATTGCACTAAATATTTTTAAGACGATCATTCATAACAACCATGATAGAGGTGATTGCCTGAAATCATTGAATAAAATCTATATTGGTTAAAGGAGAAGAGGTAGATGTATTGGTCTGACCAATAGTACTCTTGATCTATTCAAACTGACTCCCCAAATACCACTTTAGATCAACAAAGTCTGTCTTAGAGACAACTTCAGATATTATCTTTCCATCTTTTTTTAGAATATCTCTTTTTAAAGAATCAAATTATTTCTTGGAAAGAGAATTATTATTAAGATCCTATAACTTATTCTTTGCAACTTATAGCTCTTTTTAAAGACTCTCATTATCATCCTAAGACTTATTAAACTTCATTACAACCTCCTCAACCTGATTTCTCTAGGAATAATATGTACCTTCCTCTTGATGTTGTGACTGACCAACTACTACAATTTCTAGATACTTTGAAGGATATTTTTCTATATACTTCTCTAATGGGGTTTCAATTTATTTTTAACTTGAATATGAAAAAATATCAAGAAATTATGTTCTGTATTTAGTTGTAGATTTATTTATTTCATCCACATGATTAGAAATAGAGAAAATTAAATTTTCAACAATCTCTGTAGCCAAATTTTCAGTTCTGATTAACTATTTCTCCCCCTGAATAACTGGTTCTTCCTCCCAAAAAACTGGTAAATCAATAGTTTTTAGATCTTTTATAAAACATTCAACATATTGATCTTACTCAAGAGAAGTATCTTCTAAATGAACTGACCTGATTGCTTCACCTAAACCCAACACTAGTTCTACATAAGGTGGATCTACACTTTTTCATGATTTTACAACTAATTCTACTTCCACAGACTCATATACCTCTTCTTCTTCTTCTTCTTCTTCGAAAAGTCTTAATTTTTGTTGGGTTGGATTGAAAATTACTTCACCAAATGTTTCATCAATCCCTTCATTCTAAATCACAATTTTACCCCTGAGAAAAAGATCCTGATCTTTATTGGTCATCTGCATCAACTGGTAAGAGTTTCTCTTTTACTATGCTCTAGTAAAAACCTAACTTCCTTAAGGTTCCCGCATTGAGAACATTTCTGTGATGACATTTAATTAGAGAATATATTAATCAAATAATTCATTTCTTAAATAAAATTATATAAATTATCCTTCCATAAGGATAAAATTTCATCCTAGCATCTGGTTGATAGCAGTAATTTAAATATATAAATCTATACCTTGGAAAATTCATCTTTATTTTACTCAAAAATAGAAACATGATATACATTTTTGGATATAGAATATTCTTCATCTCAGCCATTCTAGGAGCAAATCCTATTTGAATAAAATTAACTAATATTTTATGATCTACCTCAAGATCCTTGAAAAATATTTTCCTTATATTTTTTCAGAAAAAAGGACATAATTTCTTCTGATTTATAGATCTTATCAACAATATACCTTATATTGAAATGAAACTCCTCCTCATGAAGATAGTTTGAGATTTTTTGAAATTTCGTCATAGAAACGGAAAATCCATTTTCTTCCATTCCATGAAAAGAATATATATTCAGTATCACCAAAACTAAACTGAACACTATTATAGAAAAAATTCAGTTCTACCTCATACATAAATTCTATGTTTTCTTCATTGAATGAAAATTCTAATCCTTTAAAGGTGAGATCCTACTTCAAAAGTAGATTTTTATGATAGAGCCATTCAAAATTGACTACTTTACCCTTCAGAATATTTATTCCATAAACTTTTTGATGTTTTGGGTCACTGGCTTCACCTTCTTTAGTTCTCTTAGTTTTCTTCATTACTGAGAAATGAGAGCTCTGAGGTCTTCTGGTTTTTAATGTTTTGATGAAAAAATAGAGGTTAGGGAAGGTAGACATGGGTAAACTAGGGTTTCAATATTAGTTAGAGAATTGAAAGGCCTTGGTATTCAAAACATTTCTGACAATCACCGATTTCCTCTGTCATTGTGTAAGATAATCATTGAATGTTTAAATAATTATGTGGTGCTTATAAATTTAAAATTAAAATGAATTAACTAAAATTTACAATGAAAATAAAATAATAAAAAAAATTAGATTTAAAATAATTAGTAAATGATTTTAACATAAATAAACCAGAATAAATAATTAAAAAAAGATAAATATTGAAAATAAAAAATATTAAAAAGATTAAAATTTTAAAAATTAAATAAACCTAACTCCCACTCAATAAAATTAAAATTTACAATTTGAAGTTGTTTAGTAAAAGTATCAGCTATTTAATATTCAGTATTAACAAATTCTAGAGATATAACCTTTTTAAGAGCATGATCTCTTAGAAAATGATGCCTAATATCAATATATTGGGTTCTAGAATGACTTATTGGATTTTTTGAAATATTTATAGCACTTGTATTATCACATAAAATAAAATCAGTATTAAAATTTAGTCCAAAGTGTTTTAGTGTTTTTTTCACCTACAATACTTGTGTATAGAAACTGCCTGCAGATACATATTCTGCCCTGACTGTTGATAGAGAAACTGAGTGTTGTATCTTAATTAACCATGATACTAAAGATTTTCCAAAAAAATTTAAAGGTTCCTATGGTAATTTTTCTATCTAATCTACAACCTTCTAAATCAACATCTGAATATGATATAAAATTAAAATCAAAAGTTTTTGGATAAAGAAGAGATTAAAAAAGTTCCCATTAAATATCTAAAAATCCTTTTGACAACAATAAGATGATATTTTTTAGGATTTTTTTGAAATATATAATATAAACATACTGAAAACATAATATCAGGTCTGCAAGTAGTAAAATATAATAAACTACCAATAAACTCTATATAACTTGTTGTTCACTGGTTTTCTAGCTTCATCCAAATAAATTTTTATATTGGAACACATGGGAGTTGTATATGTATTTCTATTCTCAAGACCAATTTTTTTAATAAATAAATAATATATTTACTTTGGTTTAAAACATTTCCATAATCTTTTTGATAAATTTGAATTCCTAAAAAGAAGTTCAATTCTACCATCATACTCATTTCAAATTTTTTTGCATATGTTTTGTAAAATCATGACAATGTTTATTATTGGTTGAACCAAAAACAACATCATCAACATAGATTTGAACTAATAATATATTAGAACAAATGGTTTTATTAAAAAGAGTTGGATATTCGTTTCTAAAAGTAAATATATTTTTAAAAGAAAAGAACATAATCTTTCATACCAAGATCTAGGTTCTTATTTATGTCCATAAAGAGGTTTAATATGTTTGAAAACATAAGCTTGTTTTTGAGAATTTTGAAAACCAGGAGGTTGCTCAAAATAGACTTCTTCCATTAAATGACCACTTAAAATAAGAATATTTAGCATCCATCTGATATAATTTAAAGTTCATATGAGATGCATAAGATTAAAAAATTATAATTTCTTCTAATATAGCTATAAGGGAATAGATTTTATCATAATCTATACCTTATTCATTTTTATATCCTTTAGCAACTAATCAATATTTGTTTCTAGTTATAATCCCTTAACCATCTTGTTTATTTCTAAAGACCCACTTAGTTCCTATAACTGGATAATTTGATGGTCTATCAACTAATTCCCAAAATTCATTCCTTTTGAATCGGGTTAGCTCACCTTGCATAGCTAACATCCAAATATCATATTTTAAGTCTTCTAAAAAAGATTTATCCTCTAGTTGATATATAAAGGTAGAGATTTAAACAAGGTTTCCTGTATTTCTTCTAGTTCTTATTCCTATATTTAGGTCTCCTATTACAGTTCCTAAAGGATGATTCTTTAAGGTTCTTGACTGTATATGAAATACAATTTTAGGTTCATCTGTGTCATGTTCTTATGAACTAGAATAAATTTTCTTTATGTTATTTTCAAAATCATTTTCAGGTTTTCAAGTCTAATGTTGTTTGAAGAGTCAATAATTTCATGAGTTTGATCTTCTATTTAATTAAAGGGTCAGTTTCATCAAACTTCACATGACCTGATTCTTCAACAATCCTTGAATTTTTATTAAACACTCTATAGACTTTAGAGGTAACAAAATATCCTAAAAATATTCCTTTATCAAATTTTGGATTGAACATACCAAGATTATCCATGGTGTTCAGGATATACACCTTACATCAAAAAACATTAAAGTACTTTACCCTTGGATTTCTGTTATTCCAAAGGTCAAAAGGTGTATTTTTTAAAATAGGCCGAATTAAAACTGTATTTATAATATAGTAATATGGGCTTAGATCTTATTCCCACAAGTAGGTTGGAAGTCTATATTCATTCATCATAGTCCTATCCATTTCTTGAATAGTTTTGTTTCTTCTTTTATCAATTCCATTCTGATGAGGTGTTATTGGTGAAAATAAGGTGTGTTTAATACTTGTATTTGAGCAAAGAGAATTAAATTCTTGATTCTAAAATTCTCCACCATGATCACTTATTAATGAAATTATTTAAAACCTTTTTTATTTGGAACACTTTTCAAAAACTTTGAAAAACAATAAAATATTCATTTTTGAGTTTTAGAAAATAGACCCATGTAAATCTAGAATAATCATCAACTAAAACATATATATAAAATTTTCAACCCAAACTTGATACTCTTGATGGTTCGAATAGATCTATATGAATACTTTCTAGAGGATTTGATTTATCAATTTTGATAATAGATTTAAAGGAGGATTTGTGTTGATTTCCAAATTGACATGAATCACAGAATCTATCACTTTCAAATTTAATACTATGTAAGTTAGAAACTATCTATTTCTTAGTTAATTTATGTAAATCATAAATATTGCAATGGCCAAGTTGTCTATGCCAAATCCATGACTCATTTATCTTAGCAGTTAAACAATTCACTTTCTGTTTACATTAGGAACATAAATCTAGAGTGTAAACATTATCCTTTCTAGGTTCTCTAGACTTTAGCAAATTATCTTTGATTACATATCGGGAATTGTTAGAAAAATCAACAAAATATCTGTCATCATAGAGTTGAGAGATACATATAAGGTTATGAGCTATCTCTTGTACATATAGTAATTTGATGACTGAGACCATTTTTGGATCTCCAACAATTCCATGTTGAATCATCTTTACTTTGGAATTATCACCAAAGGTTACCACAAATCCATAAATTTGAGTTAGTGTATTGAAGTTTGATGACTTTCCACTCATACTCCTGGAGTAGCCCTGTCCATATACTATATATCCTTTCTTTTTTTGTGATATGTTTCTTATAAAACAAATTTAAACAAGAGTTTGTTTTGGTACCCATATTCTTTTAGGTCCATTAGTGTTAGGTAGAAAAGATCTTGGAATCCAGATCTGCTTTGTTTTTCCATAACTCATATTTACTTCAGATAATATATTTGAAATAAAAGCCTTTTTAATTCCACTTATTTGAAGATTTTTTAAATAAAAATTTTTTATGTGCCCTTATGATCCAAAAAAATGACAGGTAACCATTTTTGAGTTGGAAAAAAATAATTCTTATATAGTTTAGATTTGTCACCTTTACTTCCTATACCAAATCATTTTTTCTAATGATATTTTCACCGAGAACTTTGATCAGAATATTTTATCCTTTTGTAAAGAAGTGATAATCACTTTTGTAAGATTATAATTCATCTTTTAATTCTTTAATCTTATTTTAATGATCTGTACAGTTTGTGGTAGATGAGTTAAAATTTTCAATTAACTCTCGATGTTTTTTAAACAAGGAATCTATTTATCCTAAAATAACATTTTCAATATTTTTTTAAATATTTGTGTTTCTTTAACAAGAAGTCATATTTTCCCTCTAGTATTTTGCAGTAGAAAATCAATTTATTCTTTGGATAATTTGAATCATAATCAGAATTAGATAAATAATAGTTTTTTTCCTTATGTTCTTCTACCATGAAGAACATATTTACATCCAAATGTGATTCTTAATTTTCTAAATCAAATTTTGTTGAGCTTCTGGAGTCTTTAGAGACACTTCAGGTTTCCTTCATTTCACATTTTCCATTATATTCATAATCATATTTTTTATGATATGCCTTTTACATTCATCTTTTCACCTTTTAGGTGGGGACAATCACATCTTATATGACTTAATTTCTTTTATTCATAGCATCAGACTTCCATAGAGTCTTTATCATGCATTTTAAAAGGTTTTTTGAATCCTATTTTATTTTTATAAAACTTTCTAAATTTTCTATCTAATTGAGCCAATTACATTTCAGAATCAAATGTATCTAAATTCCTTTATTCTCTCACTTATTTCTTTATTATTTTTATTTGATTCCGAGATGTTACCTTTAGAGTAGTATTTTACCTTTTCACTAAGACTTTCTTGTCATCAAATTCATCTTCCATTTTAGATTCATAAATCATTAGTGTCCCAATCAGTTCTATCACTGTCAGATTTTTGATAGGTGATGATTGTCAAATTGTAGCTGATATAAAATTCTATTTAGTAGGTAGTACACTTGGTACTTTAAAAGTATGATCTTCTTGTTTTATAGGAACACCTAAGGATCTAATATTATTTATAATCTCTGTAGGCCTTCCATTGATCTGAGTGATACTTTCTCCATCAAGCATTCTAAATGTATCAAATTTCTATTTTGTTGTTGAATAACTCATTAGTCTTACATTTTCTATTCCTTCATAATCAGCTGCAATTGTTTTCCACATTTCATAATCTGTAGGACATTGTGAGACATATTTGAATTCATTTGGTCCTAGAACACAAATAATAGAATTAATAGCTCTTTAATTTGTGTCATAGTCAACCTCTGTAGTAGTATTATAGGTTTCATGATTTTTAGGAATTATATAAGTAGTAGTGATCATAGAGTAGAATTTTAATCCTAGATTTTTAAATATATAATCATTTATGATTTCCAGCATCTATAGTTTTCACCATTGAAATAAGGGGCGTGAATCATTGACATCCCTTCTCTCCAATCAGTCATTTCCATCTTTGTATAGACTTTATACTTTTATCTTGTCATAGCCTTTTCCAAAACCTCCTTATGATACTAATTGTTATGTCAGAATATATAAATATACAAAAGAGGGGGAGGGGTGGAATTTTTTCTTTTTCCATTTCCTTTACAATTCTACCTCTTGATGTCAACTGATGATTATGCAGGTTAGCAATATTTATCTTTTGTATGAAAATATGAGCAGTGGATAAAAAAAGAAATATAAAACACGACTTTTTATAGTGGTTCTGGGAATAAATATCCCTTAGTCCACTCCACTAATTACTCTTTCTGTGAGTTTGGTGAATTTCACTAGTCAGGTCCTCATATCTTAAGACCAATCTACTACTGAGTACAGGTAGTTTACACCTTCAAAAAAAAGTATAAAAATAGAGTCTTCTAGTTCTAAAACATAGAAACAATAAAACAAAGCTTAGAAAGAGAATATAATACTTCACCACAACTATGTACGAATAGTTGAAACTCTCAATAAAAAGATATTGATTATAAAGGATTCTGGTTGAACATTATAGTTGAACATCAACTAACGGTAGGTGAATCTTCTTATTCTGAAAATAGTTTCTTCAGAAAAAAATAGTTCTAAAGTGATCTAGTTGCAAAAGATATTTAAAATAAAAACAACAATGAATAGAATTAGTAGACTTATATCAAATACGAAATTTTGAATATGAATATTTCTATGTAGCCTCTTCTCTAGAAAAAAAATGTTTAATCAATTGTTGCAGTAGATTTGTAAAATATATTCACAAGAATTATAGTTTAATCTTGAATCCATGTCGCAATATATGGTTAAATATATATCTCAACATAAATATATTTCTTTTAATCATACACACATATATATAGAACAAATACACCAATTGATGTAAAATATAGAGCCATGATTTTTAATTCCAGATCCAAGAAAATCACCTGTTTAATTATAAGAATTCAAATTCTAGAGACATCTCAGAGTATTCGTAACTTCCTTTAATTATATGAGAGAATTTCTCTACCTAATATGATTCTTTAAATTAATCATAATGATATACGAGTCACATGAAAATGAGATTTTAAATCATCCTGATATTCTGTAAATACTATTGCACAAAACACTAATTATATCGTAAATTCAAATCTTTGGTGACAAAAAGTCAAACGTAAGGTCCCTTAACAAAATGAAAAAAATACCAAACATAGGGTTCAACTATGTAACATTCATTCTCTGAACATAAGGTTGACAACATAAGGGTGATCACAAAAGTAAGGTTAATGATCCATATGTCTGCTTCTCAAACGTAAGGTTCCATACTTACAAAGGGTTCTTTAACCATACATTTTCTCTTCGTCAAATGTAAGGTTCCATCCAAACACAAGGTTCTTTATCCATACATTTATTTCAATGTAGGTTTAATTAACCATACATGTTGATATTTCAGTATAAGGTATAATAAAAATGTAGGGTTTGTTCCTTACGTTACGTTTCCTCAATGTACGGTATGAACAATGTTTACAGAATACGATTAGGTGGATTTTGAACACTTTGAAAAATATTTCAAATGAATAATAATATTTAATATATTTATAGGATAAGGAATATCAATAATATCAATTTCTTTAAATAAACTTAAAGTTATATCATTAGTATAAAAAACAAGTGTATTTGTGAGCATAAAAATCAATAATATTTATAGAGTATTTTTGAGACAATACATACCAAACAGACTTAAACTGTTCTAGGGTTAAGAATTTGTGACCATAAATCATTTTTTTTATATTTTTTTTGGAATTATCTAAATAAATTTAAAGTATCATTTATTTATCTTCATCAACAAAAATTACATTTATGTTGGCTAGATCTAACATCACCTTATTGAAGTCATCTAAATAGGATTTAATTAAAATACCAGGTTTCATTTTAAATGTAAAAATTTGGTGTTTCTTATAAATCCTACTAACTAGAGAATCTATCATGTTTAATTTATCAATATTTTCCCATATAAAAACAATAATATTTTCAAAGGATATTTTTCTATGAACATTATAAGCTAAAGAAAGAAGCATAGAACAATTTTCCTTAATAAGAATATTAGGGGTTACATATTGATGAAAAGTGGATGTTTTTTTCAGGTTAAAAATAGTTATAATAGGTTTAATAGACCTGAATAGGGATTCAATTAATCCTTTTTGAACCAAAAATCCTCTCATCTTAATCCACCATAGATTAAAGTCATTGTTACCATTGCATTTTCTATCTCAAACCTCTTTGTTGACATGTTTACCCAAATGATTAGATAGTGAGTTTTTGTAGGAAATGATAATTATGTGACCATAATAACTATAAAATATCAAAGGGTATAGATTATTATAAAACTATACTTTATAATTCAAAATAATTATTGAGGTTACAGTGGCTTCAATTAAAAATAGAAAGTAGGAAGATGTGAATCAAGGTGATATTGAAGTTAAAAATTAAAACATATATTAGAATTAAAACAAATAAATAGATTCTACAGCAAAAGAAAACCAATGAGAATCTGATAACAATTTTTGAGGGTTACGTTACACTGAAAAGGGTGGAATTTATGAATCCAAAAGGAACCAAATTGGGAATTTTTATTGCAGAAATTAAATTTAATTGAAACAAAACATTCAAGATGCATAAAACAATGAAATCTAAAAAAATCGTAAGGATTTAATGTGATTTATTCCTTTTGGGACCTATGTGAATAAAAAGAACACCATCCACATAATCATGTATTTGATTAATCTTAGAAGAAACAAATTTACAACATACAGGATAAAAAAACAAAAAATGGCTATGTGAGCTTTAAATAACTAATGCTATAGAAAATTAGAAACATGGTAAAATGAATTACAATGATTGACACATAGGTTAGTTAGTCCTACCCTATTCAATACATCATCAAGAAGATATAAAAAATTATTTTTGATTACAATGGTAAAAGTACTCACTTGGTCTTGAAGTCAGGAATTCTTTTCTTGGGGACTCGACAACACATCTTTATGCCTGAAAGATGCCACCATCAAAACATCACTAGAATCATTACACTATCAATGTATATTAGAGGATTCCAGGAAAACATATTCACCCTTAAGAAAGATGAAACTCCTGAAACTAGGGTTCCAGAGATGATAAGAGAGAAAAAATAGGGTGAGGAGAATAAGCAATCTGAATGCATAAGGATGGGTGCATGGGTGATCAATTCTCCTAACATGACTGCTCCTCAAAATTGTCAGACCAACCAAAAAGCACCATGGAGAAAATCCAAATATAAAATAAAATGGTTCACTTGATCTGTCGAGATAGTTGGGTGACACGAATCAAAGAAGATTCCACACAATTCAATGTCCATGAGTTAATATATGTAGATTAATAAGTCACCAAGAGAATCCTGAGGGCAAAGAAGAAGTCTAAATCCTCAAACCCAATAAACAGGGCCAAGTGAAAAATATGAACAACCAAAAAAACACAAAGATACAACAAATTTTATGATAATAAAAAATATATTAAAATTATTTTTCATGAATTCATATTAATTAAATTTAATTAGTACAATAATAATAGGAAATTTCAATATTAAAACAAATGAAAGCACCTAATTTCATAGTTATAGGGTGTTTTGGTGACCCACCATCTCATAGTTCTATCAAATACATTACATATGGTTTTTCTTTATTCTTCTAAAAACAAACCATAATGATTTATTATATTTTTTTTCTCACCCTATGTTAATTATCTTGAACACAATTGTGATTCATATATCAAATATTCAAACTTTTGATCTTGCAGTACCATAGCAGGAACAATCACTGTAGATTAGCCTCCCATTTTTTGATAAATTGATATTAAGATGGGATCCATTAATTAATACGGTGTGTAGATTAATCATATTTATATTTTTTATTGATGAAACATGTGTAAAGAATAATTTTTTAGATATAGACAGGGGACCAGAATGGGGTCACAAGATAGACTTTCATACCACCCTAAAACTGAGTATGAATGCTCTTATACGGGTAATACAAGTGGTTCAACCATTGATTCAGGATATTGTTGTTTGAAATTTATTCTTTCTATTAAAATAATAGAACCATACACTAATATATGATTTTCATGGGTTTATCAATGTAGGCCTATGTTTTTGAGAATTATGGAAAAAAAATCTATGCTAATTTACTCACCAATACCCTTGATAAATCCCATTTAATAATCAATTTTAGTTGAAGAGACCATTTAAATCAACCTCATTCTATGTTAATCCTCTAATTTAATATAATCTTAATGACACAGATAATATGTAGTAGTAGAATAATAATAATAAAATTAAAATTGAATTTATATTATTCTTTTTATTATAATTTCTCAAAAAAATATATTTTTTATCTATGTAATGAATGATTTTTTTTAAGATCAACATGAGAAAATAGAGCATGAAATGGGAGATATTCGAGGAAAGAATCACCACCATGAATGATGAACCCATAAATTACTTGAAACCATGGCATATTTATAGACTGAATAGGGATACTGTAGATTATGCATGCACTATAAAACAACAGTTTCTTAAATCACCACTAATTTTTTAATATTATTTAAAATATAGTGTCTGTTTCATGAAACCACCACCAACAATTATATTTAGTGGTGGTTTTATTAAACCCACCAGTAATTAATTTAAAAAACAATTTAACCTACCCCTACCATCCCCACCCCAATTTATATGCCCCCACACCCCACTGATCCCCTCCCTTGATGCTAAACCATGACTCTCATCCTCATCCCCTTTAAATGACCCCTGAACCCCACTAACCCTAGACTATCCTCCCTTGATGCCGATAGTGGAGACATCGCATGATGGATTTTCCCTAGATATGGTGTCCCCCATTCCTTATTTCTAAGTGAACACCACCCGTAATGGTTTCTAAACCTTAAACCAATACCCACTACCCTATATAGCTACCTAAATCCCCAATTTCCCTAAATTTTATCTGAGTTAGGCATTGCTTGGATTATATCTCCAACCTCCAAACTATCTGTTTCCTTATCATTTCCTCAATGGACTTATTTCATGAAATATGACCCTGTTATTATGAGGGATAATATTATTTCATTTATGCTTATTTTTTCATGTAAAATTCAATCATTTTCATGTTAAATTTGTGTTTTGGTGAATCAATAAACTACCCTTGTCAGTAAAGAAATTGAGTGATGTTAAAAATTGATATTAATTATTTGATTAAAAATTTATATCTATATATATAAATTTATTGGGATAAGAGTGAAAATAAAATACATATGGATAAAATTTAGATTAAATCACACTGAAACACACCTCGGTATTTGAAGTGTTTGGAATATTGTTTATATTATGCAATTGAAAATCAATTAGTGGATGGTAGAATAATATTTCTACATATTGATTTTAAATTCAAGTGATGGTTTAATTGAAATGAAGTATATGAGAACTTGATATTGAAAAAGTTTCATTCTTGAAATGTTTTTTGGATTTGTAATGGTGAATCAAATTTTAGGGAAAATTAAAATAGAAAATAACCTATTGGTTAAATAAAAATTGACCCTCTAGAAGGGAATTTAGTTCAAGAGTTTATAAACGAACTATTTTTATTTTTAGGATATAATGTAAAAAAATTTAATAGACCAAAAGAACCTTCAGTTGATCCTGATAGGTTTAATCATTCTCAAAACTTCTGTGACCAAAAAAATGAGTTTTATGAATTAGTTGAATCCATACAACAAGAATTGTATAAAGTGTGTTCCATGTATTCAATGTTTTATTTTCAACTTAAGTTATATCATATAAAGTGTCTTATAGAATTATGGATAAATAATTTTCTATGATTTTAGAGATACTTTATGGTGAATTTATTAAATCTATGATCCTTGGATCATTAGAAGAGATGAATAAAATCATTAACACAATTAGAATTGATTATAAAAAGATACATAAATTCCCTAATGATTGAATGATTTAATAGTGAGAAGAGTTTGATAAAGAATAATGTATAAGATATTATATAGGAAGATGAAATTTAATGAATGAAAATGAAAGAAAAAAAGAAATGCAACACCAAGAAGAATTATAAGAAGAAAAATATTATCAATATATTACATTATATTCCTTTTAAACCAAATTTGAAAAAATTATTCATGTTATTTAATACTGCATGTGACATGAATTGGATTACTAAGTATAGTAAAAATAATGAATTGAGGAGTCATCCAAAATATTCAACATTATGGAAGTTGTTTGATTCATTATATCCATATTTTTATTCAGATCATAAGAATGTATGTTTGGGATTGTCTTTTAGTGGTTTTAACCCTTTTTCAACTTTAAGTACTAATTATAACATTAGGATGGTTGTTTTGAGCCCCTATAACCTAAATCCATGAATATGTATTAAGAAGGTTATTTCATTATTTGAATGATTATTCCGAGAAAGAAAATTCCTAAAAATGACATTAATGTATACCTTCGACCTCTAATAAAATAATTGTGATAATTATGGGATGATAGTGTGGAAACATATAATGATTAAACAAAAAATATATATTCAAAATGCATGATAATTTAATGTGGATAACTAGTGAGTTTATTGGAATAAGAAACTTATAGAATTAAAACACTCATACTATTTTTTATAATCTATTTTGTAATTTTATTTTTAGACTAAATGACTTATTCAATGTAGAAAATGGTATTTTAGGTTTCATATTTGATTTATTGATTATTCTCATAAATTCTGGTTTATCAAGATGCAATTAAATGGAGATATTGAATTGATAAAGCCACCAAAGTTGTTATCTGGTTCATAAATCTTAGTGCAATTAATGAATATCAACGTAGAATTTGGAAAATGTAATAAATCTCAAAATGGTGGGAAAAGGGTATCTGGAATTTTATCTGAAGTAGTTGGGACACAAAAGTGGAAGAAAATCATTATATTTTTTTTAAATACCTTATTGGGATTATAATTTGATACTTCATAATCTTAACATAATTCATATTGTTAATAAAACCTATGGAAATGTAAATTTTACATTTCTTAATGAGGAGGGTAAATAGAAGGATCACCTTAATGCTCATAGGTATTTGGAATCAATGAATATAAAGCATGTATTATGGGAAAATTAAAATAAAAGGTATCCTTCAACTATTTATACAATGAAAAACCATGAGAAATATATATTCCTTCTAACATTAAAAAATTTAAAAGTGCAAGATGAATATTCAAGAAAAATTTCAATGTGGTTTGACTTAAAATAAAAAATGTTATATAGATTGAAAATTCATGACTCACATTTTTTGATGGGTCAGTTTTTTCCATTGGCATTGCATAATACAATACATAAAAAATTAATTGCATTTCTAGTTGAGTTGTTCACCTTTTTCATAGAACAATTTGGAAAAACTCTAAATCCAAATGATCTTAATAAATATAAAGAAAGAACTACCTTGAAATTTTTTATTTGCAGATATTATTTTCCCATTCGTTCTCCATATACATGATACATTTAACTATTTAAATGGTTGAAGAATCTAAAACTGGTGGACTGGTATACTATCAATAGATTTATCCAATTTAGAGGTACAGTAATATTATTATTTTTTATTTTCATTGGTGAATTAAATTTTATCATATCATTGTATAATAAATTTAATAAATTTATTATTTTTTTCATTAGTTTCTTATGTCACATGAAATCATATTTGAGGAATATATTTCAACCAGAACACTTTATTAATGAATTTTATATAGTAGAAGATTGAAAGTACATCTATTATTGGTATTTAGATGTGATTAAGCCTCGATTCAATCTTATTTGATGTTTTAATATATTATACACTAATTTCAAATTTGAAAACTAGTCAATGGTATTTCTAACCATTGGATGACCAATTAGAAAGGGGTTAAATTTAACCCTAATATAATTAGAGTTGCTATAATTTCATAGATATGTGATACTCAATAGTCTTGTTGTAGACCCACAAATTGAAGGATTTCAATTGAAAAAAAAGGTGATTAATGGGTCGATCTCAAAATGAGATGGAATTAAATAAAATTTGTTAATAAAGAGATTATCGATTGGTTTTCCCCTCATGTATGTATATACTCATATCAAAATTTTTGATGTGTTGTAATTTTTCTATGTTAAAATAAACACCTTATATCTTCTTATCTAGATAATTAATGATGAAAATCAAGATGAAATATCAAATAATATGAAGTTTTTGGCTTGATTTCCTCTAACAAGGGATAAGAGATTCGATGTCTACAATATTTATGGATTAATGGTTTAGAAAATTTACCATAAAGAAGACTTTAAAACACAAAATAGTGTTGTATATACACTTTAATAAGTGAGCTAATATAGAAATATGATTGTTTTGGTCAAATTAAACTATCAAGGTCAATTTTTAATTGTCTTATTCAAATAAAAGTTGTTCAACATTGATAGGGGTATAATGAATGATTCGTTACATTATACTTATATAAAATTATCTCACTTGATCCATACCTCTGAGCATTTAGAGCATGGTACATTTATCTTGGTTTCATAGTATAAGATTTTTTTCTATCTAGATGATGAAATACATGAAGGTTGGATTATTTTTGTACACTTAAAGTATAGTGACTTGTATGGTATATGTGATAAAGACCAATTGGTACTTTATGATAGTGAACCTCATCAGCCACAAATCATTGATTTTTTTAGGAAAATAATGAAACAATAGAACATTAAATATAGGGTAAAAATGAAGTACTCGTCACAATGTATGTTGATAATAATGAAGAAAATTAAGATAAATATAATGGAATTTATAAATTGGTAGTGAAACTATATTATAATTTATCATTTACAAGTGTTTTATATGTATATACATCTTAATAATATTTCATTTTTTATAAAAATAGTTTAATTCTACATTTTTATGCATTTAATATATTCTGAATAATTTTAATTATTGGAATTCCAATAATAACAAAATTTCAAGATCCTTGCCAATCAACATATTAGAGAACACCTTCACTACCATCTACTTTAGTATATCTGAGTGATTCTACTGCACCACAGGATTCAAGAATTCCAACAGTTTCTACAGATATTGTAAGTATCCCGGTTTCTAATTCACCTATGGTGTTCACACTTCTATATAGGGGATATTGGTTAGTTAGCATTACTAGTATGTATGTCATTGTAAAAAATACTATATATTTTAATAATTAATTACTGAATTTTTTAAATAGATAAAGATAATAATAGAAGAGATATCAATATAAACATAATAGATTTAAGGGACCTGAAAGTCTGCAATATTATCATTATATTTGTTGATTTTGAGGTTTTTATGGATAATGATTCCAAAATACATGAAAAAATAATTGGGAATATTTCTTATGAGATGGTGAGATTTCCTGTTAATTATAATGATTGGAAGCATATTCCCATATCAGGGAAAAATGAGTTCTTTGGAAACCAAGTAAATGTAATATTAATTTAATATCAATTGATAATTAATTTAAAAAACATGACTAAAATTATTAATATACCTAAAAAGTGTCATATTTTTCTAGATTGTTTTTTCATTTTGATGTACCATACTCCGTTTTAATCCCTTGGTCTCTGAATTTCTTTTGATAGAAATAGAGAGATTTTAAATTGGGAGAATGGAATGAATTTAATGGCACATCTCAATGATCATGGAAAATGAATGAGAATGTTTATGAAGGTGTTTCTCATGAGAAATTAAAGATATTTTTTTTGATATAAATAGATATTCGTCTCATGAGGTAATTGCATATTTTATAGTATCTTAATAACATAGAAACAATAAAATTATAATTTTTTTTAGTTTTTCTATTTTTATAGTAATTATCTATAAAAATTCATTGAATCACGAGAAATAAGTCATTCCTCATATCATTGGGTCTCACTGTTTTTTGAGAAAGAGAACAATCTTGTTGTAATTTTATCTATTATTATTTATATTATTATATTATAATAAAATGTTTCTTTCTAACTTGAATCTATATATTTATAAAGATTAATGAATTTAGAAACTTTTTTGGCTGGACAAATATGTGGCTTAATGTTCATTGGAAACCTGATTTTTTTGAATGAACATACCTGAGACATTGGACTATGTACTTTTCATTAATATTTAATTTTATTTCATTACTATAAAATAATATTAATGAAAAATAAATTATAAAATTAAATACATATTAAACCCAATTAAATGGGGTTTAATACATGGATAAACCAAGAAAATGGACTATATTGGTGCTATTTGATCTCTGTAGATTACCCTATTTAATTGGGATTAAGGTGTGTTTGTTGTTATAATTTATTTTTAATTATTATTTTATTTATATTAATGAAATAACATTAAATAGTAATGAAAAAAATTATAAATTATTTAATATTATGAATTTTAGATAATTTATAAATCATTATTAATACAGTTGTATTAAAAGGTTAAATTCAAGAAGTATAGAATGAAAATCCTTTATAATTGTCATAGATATCTAGGAACAATGCAGTTGTAATCATTTTAGGGATGTAGAATCCTAAGCATGCACGAGGGATGGGTTCTAAGCCTACTCCATTAGCTGTCTTTAGTAGGGGTTCATCACCATTTACTAATACACCCAGTGCATATTTGAGTAGTTCCATACATTGTGTAGCACAAATAAAAATTTCAAGGTTGAAAGAAAAACTGAAATAACATGAATCTTATAAAAAAGGATATATTTTGTTTGGAAATGGAAAATGCTTTAGTTTCAATATTTTATATGATGGTGGCTACGATCCACATGAAAATTTATAGCCTTATAAATCTTCCTTAAAATGTAAATTCTTAGCACTATAGACCATTCAAACATTTTCAAAGAACATATACAACTTCCATGAATAATACTAAAATGAAACTTATATTAAACACATACCCTTTGATTCATACTAACCACATTATGTGACAAATTGATGTGTGGCCAAATCCTACCCATAAAAAATAAATTATGGATCATTTTTCTAAATTTTTAAAACAATATGAGCTCATTTTCTTAGTTTTTGATATGTGAAAAGAATTTTAAAGTAAAAGGGATCTTATACTGAAAACACACAATTTGATTCATACTTCCCACTTCCTATTTTGAATTGATGTGTGTCTAATTCCTACACATCAAAAACTAATTACAGATCATTTTACAAAAGTTTAAAAACAATCCAAGCTCATTTTTTTTAGATTTGAAAATGTGAAAGGAATTTTAAACTAAAATGACACTTTAATGCTGAAAACATGCACTTCAAGTTATAACGACCACATAATGTATCAGATTAATGTTTGGTTAATTCCATAAATTTAAAAATGAAATAGTAATAATTATCCAAAATTTTGAAAATAATTAAATCTCATTTTCTCAGTTTTAGTAATATGAGAAGCATTTTAAAGTAAAAAATGTCACTTTTATATTGAAAACACACACTTACATTCACATAACCAACTTTATGTGTTAAATGATTATTAAATTAAAGAAAAATGAATGTTGACTAATTTTTTAAATATATGATCCATTGAAACCTGAATCTGAGTTACTATTTGATCAGGATACCCATGGATGGATTTATAGTATTTTAAAATAGTAAAACATGAATGTAACTGTCAAAAAAATTAAAAAAGAACTCATATCTATGTGAGATCAATTAAAAAACTACCTTTAAATTATTTATGAAGTGTACATGAAAACAACACATCCATCCAACATGTAGTGTGCTTATGATGACATAATAAGTAGTTTTATAAAAATACCAAAGACATTAAATGTAGCGACCCGACCCCAGATATCCTAGAGACGATGTCTACTAAAGATTACATTGGAATGATTACAATGAATCAATCCCTAAAGGATTGATCAGTTTAGTATTCTCTCTAAAATAGATACATAAATGAGTCTTTTATTATAAATTACTACAATAATAACAACATAATTTTTTTCTTATTTCCAAATAAATAACTACGAGGAAAAATCTAATCCATCCAGTAAATCCCATCATATCTTTCATAGTACACTTCTTGGATCCCTGGATAAATATACATAATAAGGGTGATATAAAATTCTCAATAAGGGAAAAATATAGCGGAATAAATAATAAATCAATGACAATAGTCAACATAAAAAGGTAAATAACTAAATACACATGCCATTAAAATAACTAGATAAGGAAAAATAAATATGGCAAGGTAAGAAACTGAAACACGTTTTATTTAATCAATGAAATGATAATTAAATGTATCCATCGACATGTCAATGAAAAATACCATGTATGAATAATAACTAAAACTAATATGAAGTCAATTCTTAACTATTAGATGTCATGTTTCCAAGGTACATGGAACCATTACCATCAAGACCTTTCACATGACAATTTAGAATATCGGTTATAAAACCATCTAGTTTGAAAAACTAATTAATCTCATGAGACTACCGATGCATCGAGGGGATTTCATTAATTGGTCCCTAACTCGTAGGTCCTGCCTTAAATGGTCTCCGACCCGTGTATTATACGTCAAAAACATTCCTCATATTGAATAGAAAATAATCCTTATTAAATATTAGTATTAAATAAAGTATACATATTTATAAATATTTCCAAAAATAATAAAATAAATTTCAATGTAAACACTGTATAAAAAATGTTATATGTTTTAGGCAATAATCATATCCATTAAAAATGATAAGGATATTTAGGGGAAATTCAATGTCAAATGATATTTAGATCATTGTATATTTTAAGGGGAACAAAAGGAATAAAGGAAGTGAATGTGAATACTATCCTTGGGAAAATCAATCTTAATCCATCCATAGGAAGATTAAGGATGGTATCAATACAACATTACCCAAGTGAAGTAAAATAATGGGGTTTTTTTCTTCATTGATGAATGGAAAAATTATACAAATATACTATAAAAACATTTTTGAGGAAAATACCCTTCCTGTTCCAAAAAACATTTTGAAAAAACTTTTCTTTAAAAATAAAATTTTAAAATATTTTCGTTAAAAAGTTATCTTTAAAACATTCAAAGTAAGATTAAAAGAAATTATGGTGGGTAAATCTGTACAAGCCATACACGGTAAAAAGAACATTCCTTTTTCACGGTAAAATGTTAGATAAATTCCTTATTTGGAAAGAGAAAAGAAGATTCATTTGAAAAAATTTATAAAATAAAAGGGTAAAAATTTATGTAACAAATCATTTTAAAAATGTATTTTAAAACATTTCAATAAAACATTTTTTAGAAGAAAACTAGTTCTCCAACTAAAGAGAGATATAAATTTGGTTTTTCTGAAAAACAATTCTAAAATATTTTGAGTACCAAAGAGTGAAAAAATGGTACTAATAATCGAAAATGGTAATTAATAACCAGAAGAGAGAATAAAAAAGGTTTTATTGAACAATAATCATATAATTTCATCAAATTGAAATACCATTGAATGATTATTAATGTTATTGTTGAGGAAAATAATCATTAAACATTCCAAAATGTCCTATACCACTTTGAAACATTTTAAATCATAGTCTTCATGGAGGAATAACATTAAGTGAAAGTTTAAAATACCATTAATATAAAAGTATTACACATATAATATAAAAAATGGGTAGTTGGTACAACACAAAAAATATGTAACTGGTGAACATGACATTTATCTCATGGATGTTTAAAGTGAGATGATAACCCCTTACCTTGCATTTCATTTTGATTGAACATCCTTTAAATTAATATATAATAATATTATTTTAATTTTATAATTTAGTTGAATCTTTTTCATGTTTATAATTACTTTTATTTCACTTTTTACTATGTTTTCAAGAACTACTTAAACAATTATTTTTATGTTAGTTGTTTTGACCAAATTCAGTTTATGTGTCAAAAACAGATTTGGTTGGTCAACTATTGTAAAATGGGTTTTTATATAACATATATATAATAATAATAATGACATAATTATCATATTTATACATCAATTATAATTTTAAAAACAATAATTTAATATGGTTATGAAAAATTAATCAATGTTATGATTGTGGAGATGGTAGGTCATACGTACGAATGAGTAACGTTCTCATTTTTCAATGATCATTATGGAAAGAAATTAAGTATCCTTATATCTTTTAAGAATGATAATTATATCATAAATAAAATATTATTTAATAATACATACTTATATATATAATTCTTTTTATGTAAAAGGAATCACATCATGTTGAGGAGGTAGTAGTCCACACGTCCACAAATGACATTATCACTTTTTTAGTGTGTGAAAGGGTAATGAAGAAAATGATATATATATATATATAGGAAGATAAATATTTAATTAATATCATATATTTGTTTTTATGTATCATATTTTTAATTATAATCATGTCTTATACATTCCATATATCATGTGAATAAATCACATTGCTTTGAGGGGGCGGTTGTCCACACATCCTCAAACGATGTTATCATAATAAAAAAAAATGAAAAGTATCAAAGTTATGCATTATAAAAGAATTAAATAGGTATAAATATATAATAAATATAATAAATAGAATATATAAATACAATATCAATCATAATGTCCACCATGATAGGTGGTAAAGGAAAAATGAACAATCATTATTTCGTGAGGCAGTAGTTCAAGATACACAGAATTAGTATATTTTTTACACATTAAATGGAGGTGTGTGAAAGTGTAGGTAAAAAAATATACATAAAAATATCTTAGTATATTTATTATACTGTTTTTTATATAATCATGAAATAAAAAAATTTTCTAGGGGGTATAAAGGAAATGAAACTAGAGAGTTTGAGGGAAGACGTTACCTCTTAATCGAGTAACATTTTTTCGTTTGTACCAAAAGGATTCCTTAGAATGATTTATACCAAAATATAGGATTCAAATTAGAGTGGAGGGATGTTTGAAATCTATATGGGAAGATATTTTCCTAACCTGAGTGGTTTTATAGGTGTGAGTAATGAGGAGAGTTGGTGGCCTTTTATAAGGGAGGAAAATGGTTCTCTTTGTATTTTTGAAAAGATGTTAGGTGTACCCACATTTTTACCTAAAAAAGTCTTAATAAACCATGGAAACACAATAATGGAAGGTTAATGAACTAAATATTTCTATAAAATAGTTGTTTTACAAGTGGATATGTCATTTGGCCCCCTATGTTAAAGGTTTAGTCCTTTATTAAGCTTAATTTTTCCATAAAAATCGTAATTAATTTCAATTACTTTGAAAAATAATTTTGGTAAAAAAAATTTGTTCTAATTATAAATTATATATTATAATTACTAAAAATATTGAATCTATTTTTACAAATTCTATTCATATAAGTGTAAGAAATTGATTTAAATTTATTCTTGTAGGTAGGATGATGATACAAGTTTTTAAAGTAAAAACTCTAAAAAGTTTACTATGTTTTTATAATCAATTTAAAATATAAATTGATTAAAATAAAATAAATTTTATTAATTTATAAAAATATCATCTAATTAAAATTTAAAACCAATTTAAAATATAATTTATTGTTATAAATAAATTAGATGAAAAAGCGGTTTTGAGATAAAATTCATTATTTTTAACTATTAATTAAAAAATGAAATATTATAGAAAAATATAAAAAATAACCCTAACCTAATTATTATATTTATATTTAAAATATAGAGTTTATTTTTACATATGAAATTTATTAAATTTTAAAAAATTAATATTTAAAACAGGTTCTCTATTAAAAGGTGGTAAAATTTTCTTTATAAAAATATAGGTTTTTATGTGTAATAGAGTTTGTTCTTATCTTATGTCTATCAAACCTAATGGATGAATATAAAACAATTGTTTGAATATATAACATATATTATATTAATATCCCTCTCTAATTATAATTAATTTAATATATTAGCATAAAATAACTTTTTAAGCCTAACTATTGTTTTTTTATAAAAATATTCCCTTCATATTCAATTGCTTCTTATATTAATTTCTAATTAATTTGTAACCAATTAATTAATTATAAATTTTTATAAACCTTAATATTCATAAGTTTTTTATTAATATTTGTAACTAGTAATTTAATGGATAGTTTATATCTCATTATATTTTAATAATATATTATTGTTTGATAAAACTTGGTCTTGCGTGTAACGCAAGCCATCAAAGAAGGTTGCTCTTGTGTGTAACACACACCAACTTGGTGTTGCATGCATTTAAATATATGGAATATATTTTAAATAGTAAATATAATATAAATTATCTGGATAATATATAACCTTATGAACTTCGTTTCGTGTCCCATACACGCTATCGAAAACCAGGTTCTTAATTTAGAATTTCAGAGAATCACATTAAAAACGTCATCAGGGGGTAAAAACTAAGAAAATGAAACTAGATGACTGTTAAATCATAAGAAAATGAACTTATATTGATTTTTGAAATGTAGGAACCAAAGGAACATAATTATGAGTCATGATTTTCCTAAGATACCTTTAAATACGTTTTCACTATTTTAAAACACCAAAATGTGCATGTTACAATAAAATACTTAGAAAACAACCTCATATTGATGTGAAAACACGTTAAAACCACCATTGATTTATTTTTTATAAATACGCATAGAAAAAATCTCCATTCAACAAGTGTTGTGCTCATAATGACTTAATAAATAGTTTTTAAAGATACTAAAGTCTTTAAAAACATGTGTTAGGGGGTAAAAACCATAAAATTGACATTTGATGGGAACGATATTATAGTAAAATGATCGTATATTTATTTATAAAGTATAGGAACTAACATCACATCATTCAGAGTTATGGTTTTCATGAGATTCCCATAAATTCATTTTGAGTATTTTAAAATAGTAAAATGTGAATGTAACAGTAAAAAAATAGAAAAATAACTCATATTGAAATGAAATCATGGTAATACAATCTTTGAATTATTTTTGGTGGGTACATTTTAAAAAACATCCATATGATGTGATATTTTCTCAGAATGACTTAATAAATATTTTTTAAATATACCAACATCTTTAAAAAGCATATTTTTGGGTGTTAAAACAATGAAACTAATGTTGGATAGATGTGAAATAATAGAAAAATGAGCATAGATTAATTTTTGAAATATTGGAATTGACTACACATAATTTAGATTTATGATTTCTTCGAGATGCCCGTAAACTCATTTCGAGTGTTTTAAAACACTAAAACGTGTGTGTAATGCTAAAAAGACATAGTAAATGACATTATATTGACATGAAGTCATGGGAAAAATAAAAATAATTTTTTTATGTGTATGAATGGAAAACATGTACATACGATATGCGGTGTGATAGAAATGGATTAAAAAAATGTTTTTAAAGATACAAAATTCTTTAAAAATTTGTGTCTTGGGTTTAATAATTAGAAAAAATATCTAATAACCAAGGAAAAAGAGGAAAAAATTAAAGATTTTTTTTGAAATGTATAAACTAACAACACATCATTCTGAATTAATATATTCTTGAGATGATCGTAAACACATTTTTAGTGTTTTAAAACACTATAACTTACATATAATTTTAAAACCATAGAAATCAAGGAAACATTGAAGTGAAATTCTGGAAAAAATTCCATTGAATAGTTTTTGATGTGTACTAATAGAAAAAACATCTTTATTACATATGGTGTGTTCTCAATGGATAATTAAATAGTTTTAAACATACTAAAGTCTTTATGAACGTGTTCCATGGGGTAGAAAATTATTAAAAACATTATATGACCACGAAATCATAGGAAAATGACCATAGATTTATTTTTTAAATGATGGAATTGACAACATGTCATTATAAGTTATGGTTTTATCGGGATTTTAATAAACGAGTTTTTATTATTTTAAAACACTAGAACATGTGTGTAACGGTCAAAAACATATAAAATGGTCTTATATTGATATGAAATAATGGGAAACCAGTATTGAATTATTTTTCATGTGTACTCATAGAAAAAATGTCTATCTGATGTGTGGTGTGCTTAGAATGAATCAATAAACATTTTTAACGAATCTAAAGTCTTTAAAAATGTTTTCTATGTGGTCAAAACTAAGAAAACAATGTCAGATGTTTTTGAAATCATAGGAAGATTATTGTCTATTTATTTATGAAATGTATGAACTTATAGAATTTCATTATGAGTAATGGTATCCTCAAAATTTGTATAAACACACTTTTAGTGTTTTAAACACTAAAACATGCATGTAGTGGTTAGAACCATAGAAAAAGACCTCAGATTGACATGAAATAATGAGAAAAAACTGTTGAATTATTTTTTAAATATAGTTCATGCATCCATATCAATTCTTTTAAATTTTTATTATTAAGTAAATTTAATTCACATCATATATCGATTTAAAAATTTATTATTTTTTCATATACTGATTCCTTTTCAGTTACAAGTTTTGAATCATATATTAAATATTTATTTTTAGGTTTTCAAAGTGTTCTTCATGATATTTCTTTTTTAATGTTAAAATATATTCTTTTTTATTTAAAAAATAATAAATTATATGTTCAACATTCAAAATATAATCTATGTCAATTCTATTTCACATTTCTTTTCTTAAATGTTATGGTTTTTATTGTAGGTGACAAATGAAAAGAGTAGGCATGATGTTTAAGGTTATGATCCAAAAATTATTCAAAAGACAGTCATGATGGTTCTTAGTTTATGTTGTATATTTAAATATTAATATTGGTTCTACTAATTTTGATTTATTATGTTCAATTTTTTTTGTTCTAATTGATGACATGATATGGTCTGTTTATGTTGCTAAAATGATGCAGAGGTTTTTGGATACAACTAAGGGCAAGGGATGGATGTATATTAGCAATGTGCTATTTTTTATGGTGGTTATATTTTATAGGTATATACTAATGACTGAGGTTATGGGTTAAATGAGGTTATGGTGACTGAGGTTGTATATATATGACTATTGATGAATTTTGGTGTATGTATTACGGTGTATATATAATGATTTTATTATGAATTTATTTTTTAGTTTAATGTAGTTCTGATTTTTTATATTAATATTATTTTATTATTTTTTGAATTATTTTTTTGTAATATATTTATCAGTGGTTATCATAGACCATTGCTAAACATGACCACCACTAACGTATGTAGTGGTCGTTATGTTCGTCTCCTCTATTTTTTATTTGATCTTTTTTAAAAATAAACCACTTCTAAATGAACTAAAAAACTGCTACTATGTTCTTTAGATATGACACATAAAAAACTTCCTCTAAAAAGAAGAATCTCCACTAAAGGATTTTTAACCATGGAATACATGGTGGTTTTAGTAATAGATGCCAAAAAAATGTAGTTTTGATTTTAACCATCACCAATAGAAAAACAATTCAACTAAT